>SSNR01000344.1:557588-595781 GCA_006937965.1 Callopanchax toddi
CAGTTAGCGCCTTCTGGTTTTAAAGGGCAGGGGTGGAGTCGGGTTCAGCCAATGGTGTGGTTGACTCCACCTTCATCTGTATAAAGGGGAAGTACTTAAGAATGGCTTAGAGGGGATTAAATTTTGATGAGAGGAATAAAGTTTCTAATTAATAAAATAAACCTTACCACTTCCCTCTCTGAAACGTGAAGAGTTATTCAGAATCACCTTTTAGTCTGCGTGCGTCAGGTTTATTCTAAGCATAGAAACACATTAAATCCCACATCAGATTAATCAGAGAAATCAGTTACTCTTAGCTTAAGAGTACATTAGACAAATAACATTGCTAGTTTCTTGACTAGATTATATTTAAAAGAGATAATTTGGTATTATATTGATAAACAATGAAAAGTCTTCAAGGAAAATTAACCAAAGAACTTTTACTTAAGTAAAATCAAACAGGGAAAAATCAAGCTTTATCTTGTAAACACATTTTAAAAGTAAACCTGTGGATATTAACCTTTCTTTATATCAATTTGGGATTACACTGAAGTTTTATTTCATCTAGAATCTGTAAGGGTGAAGGGAGGTTATCAGAGACATTTTTAAAGACAGGAGAGACAAAGGAATTCCTTTGTTTTTCTTGGGTGAGAAAAGGTGGTGTGAGGTGAGGTTCTTCCCACAGAGTGAGATGGACTGCAGACTTTTGATAAGCCAGAGAGGGGTGAGGGGGGCCTCATGGCTCCCTCTAGTCTGTGGGTGATCGAACTCCTTTTGATCACATCCTGAAAAGTTATTTGAACAAGTGTCACCAAGCTGTAAATTAGCATCCGCATTATCTTTACTGTCACAGAAAGATGAAAGGAGGGTTCTTCGACACCAAGGCAGGAATTTATGACCTCCTGAGGGGGAATCTTTTTGAAAGAGGGTGTGAGCTGGTAAGAAAAAGGTCAATTGTCACACAAACATAATCCATTTCTTGATCTGGACCAGATACTTAGAAATAACGTCAATGTTCATTACAAAACCATCAAGACAAATAATCTGACAAAATAAATAAAGCAGTAGAAACGGAGTTATTGCTTCTAGAGAATTCTTAATAAACTTCAGAGTTTGTATGAGTGACATAAGCTGCAATTTCATCGGTTCCCAATAAGACTTTATTGTCAATTTACACATGGAGTCACATCAAAAACATTTGAGAAATCTCAGTGTAATCTTGGTAAATTGTTGCAAGTGGATCAGAGATGCAAGTTAGCGGTCAATCTACCAGTCGATGAGCTTTAGGTAATGATTGAAAGAATTAAATTGTAGATACAAGTGGCCGAAAAGAGTTTCCTTGGCAGGGTGGCAAAGAGAGAGGGTGAGGAGCTCAGATATCCAGGAGGGACTTGTATGGTGCTGTATTAGGGCTACCTCTGGGGGTGCAGTACTCTTAATTTTGGCCCTAACAGCGCCGTACACCAGACGAGCTGGTGGAGGTGGCCATTAATAGGATGTGTTTTGATCAGGTGCAACTAAAATAAGAAGAAATTTTGATCTTTTCGTGCCAAAACAGCTTTAAAGCAGCACTCCGGAGGATTTCAGCAAGAGAGCAGTTTTTGAATCTAGCGTCCAAAGGCTCCTCCTCAAAACATCTCGACACACGCGTCCGGTCGCGTGTGCGTGCGTGCACGCGGCGCATATACTTCGGACATGAGCTGTACAGCTCAATGTGTAGGGTTTAATCACTCACAGTTCACAACTCTTATTCCAACACTACGAGGGTCTGATGAGCCCTCTCTGTCCCTGCTGCTTCTGATATTAGCTCTGTTAGCACCGAGCTGCTGCTGGACTCTGAAGCTGAACTTGACTTGGCCCTGGATGAACTTTCTGACCAAAATAAACGCGTAACCCTGTCAAGCCTTGCCATTCTGTGAGGTGAAAGGTTTAAAAATAAAAATAAATCCGTCTTTAGCTGGAGAATGGGTAGGTTTTTAGTAGAAATGAGCCGTGAGTCCTCAGTGAACGGCTGAGACGGCAGAGAAACACACGGAGCGTCCTGTACGACAGCGCCCCCTACTGGTACAGGTTTGGTCGATGCGCGTGCATGTTGAGAGAATGCAGACATTTGAATTTCATTGGCTGAAAAATGTCGGCGGCAAGAAATAATGCAAAGGGGTCTCTAGGAGGAAGGAGGGTCTTCATCAGAATGACAGATGTTGTGGAACTCAACCCATAGATCATAGTTTAGACCTGAAATATCATTTAGAACATTTAGAAAACTTTGATACAGAGAAAAATGCTCCAGAGAGCCGCTTTAAAGAGAAATCACCTAAATGTGTTTGCAAATATTAAACAAGTTCACGGACAATCACAGACTTCACAATGAGGCGAAAAAAAAACCCACAAACTGCACTTACAAGCTAAACTTTTCCTCCCAGACTGGGTTCAGGTTGCCATAAATGGTTTTTGTTCTTTTCTTGGTCTTTCCCACCTGGATGGTGACGTAAGGGTCGCTGGAGCCCGTCCTGTCTTTGGCCTGGAGACCCTGAGCACTAAGGACTGACAACAGAGCAGAGAAACAGAGAGGATGACTAGGGGAATTGCATAAGAACAACAAACACCTACTCTCTGTCATCATCTCATTCACACACATCAAAACACGAGATCTCACCCACGCAGGCAGGCGAAGCCTCGTAACACAGTTCTCATGACTCACAGCCAGATGTAACAGCGTTTATCGCGGCATGACTTGACTACTTCCTCTCAGTGTTCAACAAGAAGACATGAAGCTGTTACGACCCGGATTTACACCCAGAACCACCAAAAGACGATGACGGATTAGACTTTTTAATATCTCTATCACAGCACAGGCTAACGGTGTAACTTTGAACACTACATTTCTACATTTTGTCCAGTTCTCTACATTTATTTTACTGCACATTAAAAGCACGTGTCAATAAAATATAATTAGAAGAGGAAGTAAAAACATTTTAGTTTTTATTTTTAAATTTTCCTTTACATTTAGAGCTCTTAAAACTGAACTTTAGCCTTGTTTCTGTGATATTTCACAGCTTTCAACTGAGAAAAGTAATGAGTAGACTAATGGGAGGGTTTTGTTGTGACATCAACTTTGGGAGGAGTTGGTGACCTGTGACACAAAGATCCTGTCTACATTAATCCTGATATCTTTTATTTAGACATACTTTGTTTATGAAAATACCTCTGTCCACATTATTCTAACAAAAATGATGAAATACCACCACCATTACAGGGCCTCTTACAGATTCCTTATATAGAAATGGAAATTATTTTTCTAATTTCAAACATTTAAATGTGACGAGTCAGCAAATAAAGACAAGAATCTCAGGGAGCAAAAACGTTTTTGCAGCACTGCATATTGTTTTTATTTTCAGGGAACATTGAGGAAATGTGGTGTAAAAAAGCAGCCATTTTGTATGAAAGCTGCTGAATTTCTTATTGCTGTTTTGGGGTTTAAGGCACAAATAGTGAGCATGCATGAAAAAAGCTGCTTAGAATAAATCTCCACTTTGTAAAGACAAAAAACAAAACAAAACAGTTTTTGTCTAGACAAGAGGTGCAAACGCAGCAGAAAATCCCCATTTCTAAAAATATCTGGAGTTGTGACTGACTGGAAACAAAACAGAGAACACAACAATCTGAGGGCAACACAAGTGTCAATAAAATGATCATTTCCAAACATATTAAGAGATAATTAACACGTCTATAAACTGAAACAAGTAAATCTACATGATATTTGCAGGAATGTGGTGCAAAAGTTGTGTTGTGAGAAAGTACCAAATCAGTGAGATTCAAACTGAAAATGTCTAATTTAAAGAGAACTTCCTGTTTTATTAGCTTTAGGGAGAATTGTAACTGATCAGTTCAGAGGGTTTAAAACTCTCAGTGACAGTGAATGATAACATGAGTTAAAAGGAGTTTATAATAATAATCTCTTAAGATGAATCCTAATTAAATCAATAAAGTTCAAAATGTAACTCCTGTCAGTTCTGATAGGAAACACATTTAAGTGATTGAACTCAAGACAATCAATTATCTTATAATTGATTATATAAGAGAGTCCTTTGTTTAAAATGTATTTATTGTTTCTCTGTTTTGTTTTGGGAACCTTGAAAAGCTGAATAAGTTTGGTGCTCAACACCATTGATCGGAGAGACAACGTGTGAAGGTTGCCATGGCAACATCACTGCTACTATCAATGCGATGCGTCCGGTTGCTTCAGTAACAGCAGTTGTCTTGATGATGTGGAGATGAAGTTTGAATGAAGGAACGATTAAAGTTTGATTCTCTGCAGATCAGAAGAGATTCTGATGGAGGATGTTATGGATGAGGAGGAGGAAGACGTGGAGTTCAGCTCAGGGACACCCAATGTGCACGCCGCTTTCACATTCATGCAGCTACAGGTGTGGATGACAGCTCTCCTGACACCGATCAACAGTCAAACTGTTTTTCTTTCTATAAAACTCCAGGTACCCTAATTATCCTGACATTGTCTGTTCTCTGAGCACCAGCTCTTTATCATCCATCAGCTGTCACTTCAAATATCCTCATCGATACAGAGATAGATGGATAAAACAGAGTAAAACCCAATGTGAGAACAAAAACAGTGACCTGGTGTTCAATCTGTCGACTGACTTCACACAAAGATGTGAGTGTTACACACACCCAGAGGGTTTAAAACAGCTTCCTGTCGCTACACGCAATAGAGAGAAAAACCTGTGATGGTGAGTTTGGCCGACCACTTGGAGGTCCCGTCCAGAACGCTCTGTTTTATGCTCTTCATGTGCTGGGCGTGGATCATCTTGGAGATGTCGAACACTTTCCGGATTTCCTCAAAGATCTCCGGCTTGTTCCGTTCTCGGATCTTCATCCTGTCCTTCATAGCCATGATGATGTGCTGCGTCCGGTCCTCCGCACCGGTCTTGGAGCTCTTCTCCGCTGCTCCTGAAGATAAATCCATCAAAGTCTCGTTCAGACACTTTTAATTTGTTGTGTACAAATCAAATTTATAAATCCAGATATAACAACACAGAACCTAAGTGCAGTTGTATGAATTCAGACCTGGAAAACTTTAAAATCCAAGCATTTTTATTGAAACTGCACAAAAATGCTCTTATTCATGTCGAGGAGTTCAGGAACTTGACTCACTCTGCAGGCAGTCAGCATTCAGCAGCTCTTGGCACTTCTCGTGAACTTTGACCCCACACTCTGTGCAGCGCATACCCTGCCGAGCGATGCCCCACAGCAGACCCTCGCACTCGTAGCAATAGGTGGGCGTGGTCGCCGTCCACACCTCGAAGTTGTGCGGCGTGGTGCAGGAGATGGGGTAGATCAGAGCCTGCAAGGTCTTCTTGTAAACATGGGTTTTCTGTTGAAGCAAAATAAGAAAAGTTCATTAATCAGGCCTTTTGCTTTAACACACCCACTAACTTTAACTTGATTATGTGTAATTTTAAAGTATTTATTGGCTCCTCATGTGATGAAGCAAACTGCTGAGGGTCCGGTGTGGGAGGAGAGTGGGAGGAGGTGAAAACATCTCCACAGGATGAGCAGATACAGCGAGTCAGTTTGATTCAACAGACAGAATTTATACAGGGGGATGCGAGTCATCCTTACACTTTTATAATGATTAGAACAGGTATTAGTGGTACAATGACATTTATAATATAAAATACATTTATCTAAAAGAATCTTCTCCCTTTACTGGCTTTATTTAATGTTCTAACAGCTGTAGCTGCTATTGATTTAACCTGATAAAATGACATATTTAGTGTCTTTTAATTGAATAAATTCATCAGATTTATTACCAGGCATTTTTTAACTTATATGTGTCTAAAGCTTAAAGTATTTACCAAAGGTTGTGCATGTTTTTATATTTTTCTAGATGCAATCAGTGCTATCTTTGATCATAAGCAACTATAAAAAGTTTCTATTTATTTGGTGTTTTTTAAAATTGTTTTTATTAATATCATCTTAGAGCAGCTATCATCACATAAAAGCATAAATCTTAATAATTCTCAGCACCTTCTTTGTGCAAAATCAGTTTGTGGAAGCACTGAGGAGCTGTTCAGAGGAAGATCAATCAAAATATTCAGAATGTATAAATCTTAATCATTCTCAGCACTTTGTTTTCTGCAAAAGTCATTTGTAAATGTACCGAACAACATCTGACTGGAGCATCAATCACAAAGTCTACTGATTTTTTTTAACACGGGCTCAAGACTGCAAGGTTTAGAACAAACATAGGAGCTGCCTTAATGCAAATGTAGGCCTTAGAGTGTCTAAAGTTTGGGGACAGTTACTCATTTTAAAATAGTCTGCATAACCAGAAGTGACAGTTAGGGCAATCATAAATAAAAAGCACAATATTGATATATAAGAAGAAGAAAAAGACGTTATTGTCATTATGTGTTCACACAACAACATTTCATTTGGTAACTCTAGGAAAATGTCAGAAGAGGCACTGAAGGACTCCATATATACTGTATATATATATATATATATACATATATATATATATATATATATATATATATATACATATATATATATATATATATATATATATATATATATATATATATATATATATATATATATATATATATATATATATATATATATATATATATATATATATATATATATATATATATATATATATATATATATATATATATATTAGTTATGTCATGTGATTAAGATATTGTGCAATTAATTAATTATGATCTATAATTAATTAATCCAATTAATCACATTTTTAACCGCACCTAAAATATTGTGAAAGCCCTCATCTAGAGGTCCAGGCATGACACCGCTGGACTGGCGATGGTCACTGTGGGCTGGTGCAGTCACGCTAAACATGGCTGTAGTTAATCAAAATTAATGCGATAATTTGACACTCCTAATATATATACATATATGTACATATACACACACACACACACACATATATATATATATATAAAACTACTTGTTATCACAGAAGTTGGGTAAAGCGCCTGAAACTTTCTCAACAAATTTTCCACGATTAATGTTTGTTTTCCAATTGCAGTCCTTTAATTTTGTGATCCAAGTTTTACCATAGTGTTGTTCACTTCTGCCTTTAAAGTGATAATATGCAACTTTTTCATATTTTTAAATCTTTTCCTTGAGCCAGTCTGTGCTAATCTGACTCTTTACAGAGTTAATGAAAAGTCACTTAGCCCCATCTGGTGGTTAGATCCAGAATACCACGATTGCAAGATCTCCGTTGCCGTCACGGTACCCAGGAAGTCACGTGTCTCACGAGGGTTAGGCTAACCCAAAGTGGCTAGCTGTTATGCTAGCGCTGGAGTGTTTTTAGCTCATGATTCCTGATTTTTTCCATCTCTCCCTGCTTGAACACAGCTGATTTCTTTGAAGGAGTAAATAACCGCTCCTGTAGAAAGCTATGAAGGCTGAGGAGACATTTCAACAGGTAGATTTAGGCGTTTAGAAGCTGAAACAATATGCTAACTTGTGTAATGCAGTGATTTAAAGCGGAGACCAGAGGGAGCCCAAAACAAGCAAAACTGCATATTATCACTTTAACATAAACAACATTTCTAATCTAATCTCAACATGAAGGATTTTACTTATTCACATGTACAGAACTTTAATAGGGCTCCATTAGAAACTAGTGGAAAGCTGGAGATGATTTCGAACACTCATGTTGCCAACCATCTCCAGAGACCACATTGCATTTACACATCATCTACTTGCATCTTTTACCAAACTACCAATAATTTTTACTTTAATAATTCCTGATTTTAACCTTTGAAACTTAGCAGTAGTTCAGCTCTCCATTTCATTGTTTTCTGCGACTATCAACGACCTACTTTATATCTGAATTATTAATGTTTCTTCCAATGTATAATGTAATCATCATCATAAATGGGCAAATTACTGCACGGTCAGCACAAAGGAAACTATACAAATTATTAAGGCAACGTTGCAGCTCCTGGATCCATAAAGCTGACTCAGCTATGGTGAGTCGACAAACGTTGAACAAAGCGGCTCCAGGATGTGACAAGAGGTGTACAAATGGAAATAAAAGTGTGAAATCTGTAGAAATAAAGGGGTTTTATTGTGTTTGTTTTTATATACTGAACGACTCACAAGCTCTTCATCCTTCAGGGAGGTCCGTGTGGCCAGCGAGTGGGTGAGTCCGGCTTTCCTGGACTGGATCATGGACTGGAAGCAATAAAGAAAACAGGAATCGGTGATTCACAGCCACACAGAGACAGGCATCAAGGTGAAAATAAAGGTAAAAAACAATGAAAACTTTCTAACAAAATCAAATCATTTTTTGATGTTGGTCTCTTTAAGTTTGAAGGTGATTTCACAAACAAACACTTTCCCCTCACATAACTTTTATTTTTTTTTACATATTCTACATCCTTACACTGATATAGTTCTGAAGAACTTCCTTCTAAACTCTAAATGAGAACATGGACTTGGACATCTTAACCCTTTAAAGTCTGGAATACTTTGATAGAAATCAGTTACAGAGCCCCAAGGTGGTAAAATATTTCCTGCGAGCATCAGATAATATCTTGTGCGCCTAAGATACTAACTTTGCTGTAAATATCCAAACATTATCTGGTGCACACTAAACCAACTTGTGCATACTAACTAGCATCTGGTGCATATCAAATAATAACTTGTGTGCACAATGTTATTTGGTGTGCACAAAAATACCTGATGTGCACAAGATACTATTATTGTACATAAAATACAATCATTCTACATAAAGTATTTGCCATGTCCTGCCCCTTTTGTGTTCAGTTGTGCCCGTCTGTTCCCCTGTGTTTTCCATGTTCCTCCTCCTGTGTCCTGCACTAATCCTCCACAGGTGTGTCTCATCTCCCTGATCACCTCCCTCCCTCTACGTATATGCTGTTTATTTCAGTCACTCCCTGTCCGTTCCTCATGTTGTATCCCTGACATTGTTTGTCCTGTGTTTCCCTGTCCAGCCAGCAATAAAGTTCTATTTTGGATCATCTCATCTGGGTCTTACATTTACCCCAACCATGACAGTATTACTTGGTATGCAAATCTGAAAAAGTCCAGTTTCCTTTCTTTAAATTTAAAATATTCAAATATGGAATAAATGAGAATCAACACCAAATTTTAATCTGATGCTCATAAGATTTTATCTTGTGCGTACAATGATTTCATCTGGTGCATATGAGAAACCATGTTTTTTTTTTTAATGTTCCCTCAGGAGTTCTGTTAGCTGTAAAAGATTCTTGTGATGATTTAAATTGCTCCAACACCGTTTGAGGTTAAATGTTTGAATCTTGTGATATAAAGAGAGAAGCATCAGCGTGTCTGGTCTGTGTCAGGATCCTTTATCAATGTTTTATTAATAAGAGGAAAGAAACTGAAGTTCAAATGCAGTTTTCATGCCGCAGCGACACTTTGAAGCTGTGACACATTTCCAAAACCCAAAGGTGCAAGCTGTCAGTTAGCATAAAATTAAACAGAATATTGTATTTAGCGATCTAATTTGTGAGTCAGCTCCTCTATTTGATGTTTAATGTGACGCTGTGGAGCAGAAAACCCCCTGAAGAAATCCACATTGTGACACTGGAGAAAATGTGCCTTCATAGTTGATGTCAGTAAATCAGAAATGTGTTCAAAGTTTACTCATATGATGAGAAACAACCCAAAAGTGACAACCTCTGGGTTATGGAAAACTACAAGGTGTTAATGAAAATGTTTGTTTTCACTGACTGGAGCGGATCTTTTTGACATCCCACTTATCTAACCAGCTGCCAAGTCACATAGTGTGGATTTCACAGTAAAAAGACATTTTCATTTCCACCATGACACAGTCTGCTACTTGCTAAGTAAAACGTCCTTGAAAACTCAAGCAAAAAATAATTGCATGATCATTCTTAAGCACTTCCAGGCCGAAGTAAATCAGACGGAGCAGAGGGTATTTAGTCCATCTAAGGTACACAATCTCTCAAGTTCAATCTCAACAAGAAACAACAGAATTTATTTGATTAAATCTGCTTCTTTTCATTAAATTTTTAATCACAGAAGAAGAAAATATGTTGCCTGAAAAGAAGACATTTTTGATTTTACACTTAGAATAATTGTTCATCCCTCAGTACTGATATACATCTGTTTCTTGTTGAATAAATAATAAAGATATTTTAATGTCTAAGTGTTTTTATGTGATATAACTGAGATTTTCCACAAGTATGTTTACAAAATGATTAAAAAGAAAGCTGTTCAGGAGTTACTCTTTTTAATAAAAGAAATACAAATGCTTGCTCTAATTTTGTGTCCATTTTCTCATATTTTATACTTTTATTATAAGTGAAGACAAATTTTAAAAAGACATGACGCTTAGTGATTATTTGTCGTGTTGCTGAGGTTTTAAGAGCTGAAGAAAATGTAAATCTTAAAAAACTGTTTTCTTTCTGCAGAATGCTTTAACGCACCTATTCTCAAAAGTTAATTCATGTTTATGGTCATTTTTTGTGTTTGCACACGTCTGCGTCTTTTTACCAAATGTATATAAAGTCACAAACTACAATTCTGCACTGAGCAGATACAGAAATGTCTTGTTACAGTCAAGGTCATCACAAAATGTGAAATAAAGTCCACAAAACAAACAGCAGAGCCCTTCAGCTGAACTCTCACGAGTGTTTTACTCACCATAGCCTGAGCACAGACAAGCGGAGAAAGGAAACATGTGGAAAGACAAGAAATGGGAATAAAACAATTCATTAGAGACAAACAAACGGCTTCTCCTCCAAAAGAGAAGTTTTAACCTTGAAACCAATGTTTCACTGCTCGCAAACAAATTGCTACACAACTGGTGCCACTCCTGTGTCTTTGTCTGCAAACAACTTTCTGAGTAACTTTAAGGTGAAGCAGAGCAAAACATTAATATGGAATTAAAGGGGTACAACTGGCTTGAGTACTGGGGTGGGTGGGTACCAGTCTCCATTTATTATAGCATAACATTGTTTTTGGACAGAAAAAACTGCCTTTTGAATATTACAAAATATGACCTTGATTAGAGCTGAACACCAAACTTAGATCTGTAACGAACACTAATACAAATCACACAGCCTTCAACAATTCACCCCATGCATGGATCATAATAACAGGATAGGAACTAGGGATGTGAACCCCCACCACTGAGGCCGATTCGATTCGTATCTCGATACGCTCCCAGCGATTCGATACATTGGCGATACGGTGAAGCCTCTGCCGATACGATTTGATACGATTCATCCCTGCTGGCGATTCAATACGGTTCGATACGATTCATCCCTACTGGCGATTCGATACGGTTCGATACAATTCATCCCTACTGGCGATTCAATACGGTTCGATACGATTCATCCCTACTGGCGATTCAATACGGTTCGATACGATTCATCCCTACTGGCGATTCGATACGGTTCGATACAATTCATCCCTACTGGCGATTCAATACGGTTCGATACAATTCATCCCTACTGGCGATTCAATACGGTTCGATACAATTCATCCCTACTGGCGATTCAATACGGTTCGATACAATTCATCCCTACTGGCGATTCAATACGGTTCGATACGATTCATCCCTACTGGCGATTCGATGCGGTTCGATACGATTCATCCCTGCTGGCGATTCGATACGATTCATCCCTGCTGGCGATTCGATACGGTTCGATACAATTCATCCCTACTGGCGATTCGATACGGTTCGATACGATTCATCCCTACTGGCGATTCGATACGGTTCGATACGATTCATCCCTGCTGGCGATTCGATACGATTCACCCCTGCTGGCGATTCGATACAGTTCGGTACGATTCACGGTGCGATTTGAAACGATTCACCACATCACAGAGAATTTTCAAGTCCATGTCTGTTTTTTAAAAATCATCATAATTACTTCTCTCTCTCTTTCTCTGTGAAAGATTTATTTGATACTTTATTGCTCTTGATAAATCAATAAATTCTACTTTAAAAAATGCACTTTATTATGGTTCAGACAAGAGGACTGTTTTATTCCTAATAAATATTAAATCATCAACAAAAATGTTACATTTGTTGTTCGTCTCAACTGCTGCTGAATTTACCTTAGGATTTTACCCAAGGGATCAATAAAGTAAATCTCTATACTTTTTTAACAATTAATTGATACAGCCAATTTAAAAGATTAGGCCTCTTAAAAATAAATGATAAAAAATGTGAACCATTAACAAAGCCCTTTCCTCAGGTCCTCCTTTAATCAATAGTGTTTTCTGTCTGTAATTTGACTAAACCACTTGTTAAACCTCCTCTAATCAACATTTCCAGCATTAACTCTGTGCATTGTGTAAATAACTCCAACATAGTGTCTCTAAGACTACGTTCACACTGCAGGTCTTAATGCTCAAATCTGATTTTTTAATCAAATCCGATTTTTTTGTC
Source organism: Callopanchax toddi (assembly GCA_006937965.1). NCBI lineage: Eukaryota > Metazoa > Chordata > Actinopteri > Cyprinodontiformes > Nothobranchiidae > Callopanchax > Callopanchax toddi. The sequence continues at coordinate 570,043 of SSNR01000344.1, forward strand.
TAGCTGTTCACACTACAACTGAAATGTGACAGCAAACAATCTCCGGTGTGAACGAATCACGACTCCAAAGCGGCCCGCATGCGCAAACGATGACAAGACGTCACACATAACGTGCTCTCTTTACGGAAGTAAAATGGCTTTTGCAATAGACTTGACCATGGCCCAATTACGGTAAGATATCTTTAAGGCTGAAATAAACCAGAGACCTCAGCGCTGCACCACGTCGCGCTCGCACCGTTATTTTGATTAAAAACCATTTTAGTCCGTCAGATCACTCATCACACGGGACCGCCACAGCGCTTCCCAGAAACGCGAGTCCACGCCACGGCGCTAAGTTCACTTGAACAGAATTGTCACGTAATATATTACTAATCAAGTCCAAAACCTCACTTTCTGCCCACCGACTGCCTCCGTCTCCAGTTTCAGCTCTACGTGTTGGAGCGTTTCCCTCCGCTGGCGCATTTAGCGGTCTGTCTCCTGTCAGTCACGTACGAGGCGGATTCAATGCGACATGTCCGTTCAGACTGGAGTCGCTTCCAAAAACATCAGATACGTATCCGATTCAGGACCACATATGAAAGTGACCTGGGTCGGATTTGAAAAAATTGGATCTGTGCCGTTCAGACTGTCTTAAAAAATCAGATATGGGTCGCATGAGGGAAAAAAAAATCGGATTTGAAGCGCATTTGGCTGCAGTGTGAACGTAGCCTAATACTGACTGACAGATTCTAGTGGCTAACAGAGCAGAAACCATTCAGTTTCTCTGATGTTGATCATCTCCTCCTCACCTGTTCTTACCAGGTTTTCTAACTGCGGCTGCACCACCAGGCTTCCGTAGTTTTACTGATGGTGCGTTCAACAAAACGAGGACAAAACAGATAAACTATAAACTGATCAACCGGTTGAACGCGGAGTTGTTGCTGTTAAATAGCGGGACAGTTCTCCCCCGCGCCCCTCTGGGGAACGAGTTACAAGGACAGCAGTTGAGCCACGAAACCTCCGTTAAACGTCACGTGAACGAGCGCTGACTCGGTGGTGGACACACAAACACACACACGCGTGCTCACACAGCGTTTGCAGCACCTGCAGCTCACCCCACAACACGCATAGAGCTGCTCAGTATAAAAGTAGCTTGTGAGAGGAAAAAGGCTGAACACCCTGAACTAATGGATGCAACCATCGTTTTCACCGATGGGAGACGAGAGAGAGAGATACGTTGCGCATTTAGCAGTCAGCTGAGCCGATGCTCGCTGAAGCTACCGGTGCAGTCGGATTTTACACGTCATGATCGGACCACCGGTTCAGATCGGTGAATCTCCACATCCCTAATAGGAACAGAAAGAGTAGCTGAAAATAAACTTCTGCTGTGTTAGATTAGATCAAAGGTTGAGCTGGAAACCAAATCGAGAAAATGGTAAATAAATCAAAACACATTTGGAAATCCTTATTTCTCTTATGTCAAACATTAATACTTCCTCACATAATGAACTGTTTGGAGGCTTGGGGAAACACTTTCAAAACAAAACCCTTTTATATATATACTTTTAAGGAAATTTACATTAAAAAGATCATAATACAAATGTGATTTTGCGATCCAGAGCATTCCTTAATGTATATGAATGGTTTTTGTGCACATGTATAAATCAATGTTCATGGGAATTTATGTCTGTTTGTATTATTATTATTCATTGTGTTATTTTTTAACTGGCTGGTAGTTTATGCAGATGGACCAGTAGACTTGGAAAGGGTGTAAAGTTTACTATAAATTATATTTACATTTATTGAATTTTGATTATGTGTACAATTATTTTAAAAATTGGTTACATCTATATAAAAAGGCTAAACTGCACCAGTAGTTAGGACTAGCATAGGTTACAACTAACCTGTCACATTTTAGTAAACAGTGGATTGAACTGTTCTCCAGACAGAGCTGGGAGATTATTATTTTTTGCCTTAGAACATCTTCTTTCTGCTATAAATGTATGTCATAGTCAGAATAGACCAACTCTATCTCAATTTCAAATCTGTCTTGAAGCAGGAAGCAGAGGAAGTTACGGTTCTATGAAGGTCAAGATGAAATCATCTAGAGGAAGATGCTGAAGATATTGATGGGTTTACTCACCAATTCACTAACAAGAGGAATGGGCCTCCTCTTGCGAAGGTCTGGCATGCTGTCAATCCCAAAGGGTGTGCTTCCCCTGCAAAACCAAATACCAAAACTGAAAATAACTAAAAATCTGAGTAAACACTGCACTGTTCTCTCAGCTACGCACACAAATAAAGGTTTAACTGACCCTGGCATGGCCCATGGGTGCTTACTGGGGTCACCATCTTGATCTCGGCTCTGAAACAGAAAGTCGTAGGTCGTGTCATTAGCAATTTGAAGGCTGAGAGTCTGGTTTAATAACAGTGGAGCATGCACAGGCACAAGTATGAGATAAAGAAGAAAAGAAGAGCAAACAACAGAACCACTGGGACTAAAACGTGTTGGTTGAGTTTCAGTTTTATATGCCAAGAAAGATCTTTCAATCACATTTCCTGTCCCCATACGCTTTACTTTCACCAAAACAATTTAAAAAAGCATGTTAACGTGGTGTCATAATAAACCTGTACATCAATAGTGTTTCAATTTTGTTTTATAAAATCTACAGCCATTTCATTAACTTCTGAACTGAAACTTTCAACAATTGAGGAAAATAAACAAAAATTGAGGCCACAAAAGAGATAACCTGATCTTCATCTTGACTTCCATCTGTAAAAAGCATGAGAAAGAAAAATACACAGACAGAAAAGAAAAGCCGTCACTGACTGGTTTGTCTTATCGTCACAAAATAGCCAGCAGCATGGTTCAATCTGAAAGAAGTATTAGGTTTTTATAGGAACACTGGGTTTCTCACAAAGATAGGGTCTGAGGCCATAAATGGTTCATTAACATGTATAATTTATCATGAAAATGACTCCTTAGATTTCCGCTATCCTTGGTCTTTAATGTCACACTTGCTTTCTAAGGAGATAATTAATGTTTTCTAATTCAGTAAATGGATAGTGCTGATGCTGTGGAGAGGGGCGAGGGACTCTTTGAGTGGCAGCTGATACATTACTTACAAGCAGCTACAAAATTATAATTCCAGCAGAGACCATTTGGTACAATAAATACTCAAGGGAACTGTTGCTACGAAGGCGTATTTATAACCAGAGATGGTCTTTCATCAATGTTAATGACATGCTGCAACAGATCAGAACTGTGACAGATCAAAGACTTGTGGTCATGAAAATGATAAATCGATATTCATTAATATTCATAGATGAACTGTTAGTTAAGTGGATTGTATCCTTTTATCTGAAACTACAAAGAGCTATAGACAAAGGTTAAATAAACATTACAACCCAACATCAAATCATGCCATGACTACCTGGTTCCAAGTCATCCTGAGACAAGGAGGACATAGTCATGCTGCCAAGGCTGCGCCTGGACTCTCGCTTCTCCCGGAGAATCTCCTGAAAGCTCCGCAGATACTTTAGCTTGCGTTCATCCATCTGGCTAAACTCTGTTGATTGCTCCGCCTCATCTCCCTCTGGTTTGACCTCTGGGTCCCCAACAATACCCATGGTGGGTTGCTGTGGTACCTCAGTTTGTTCATGTCCTTCTAGAGCTGCAGATTCAGAGACTGCCATAGAGAATGACAAGGATTCTGCAGTGGTGCATTGGGAAAGCTGAGCCCTAACAGGCACATCTGCAGGACCTTTAGCAAATCCTTCACCTACGCTTTCTGCAGATTTCTCTACAAGGTTGTCAGGTATTGAAGCATCAGGCCACACTGTAGGCTGTTTGGGACCTGGAGCCATCTCGTCCAAACAAAGAGAACTTTGGGAAGCCTCTGTAAACTGTTTAAGGCTGTTCTTGGTTTCTTCAAGCACAGGCTCCACAGATGATTTATCAATGGTATTGTCTTTGGTCAGTTCCCCAGAAGCATAACCACAATCAACCGCATGGCCTCTGTGGGTGTGAAAGGTTTGTTCAATGTTTGCCTCATAGCTTACAGACTTTGAAGGCAACTCAGTAACAGGCGGGTCAGAAGGCATTGAGAATTCAAAGTCAATTTGCTCTCCGGGATTTGCTGCTGCAGGTACTTCAAGTTTGCGCAATGCACCCCGCAAAGCAGAGCTAAAATCGAGTACAGCTCGTCCGATGCGTTTGACAGTAAAACCTTCACCCTGGACATCTACACCAGCAGGGTAATGCAGTTGATTTCCTAAGATTTGGTTACTGCCTTCAGTCTTTTGGGTGAATGGCTGTAAAACCTCCCCAGAGGTACTTAAACATGCCTCAGTCCATGTCACTTCTGAAGACTCTTCATAAGCTAAATAAGTTTCACAATTTGTTGTGTAGCTTAGCTCATTTGTTTGTTCAAAGTCAAAATCTTCTATCTCACCATCATGTCCCTCAACTGAATGGTAACCTGAACTTTGAGGGTAGGACAAATCAGCAGAACAACCGTATCCCACAGTGGAGTTTCCATGTTTGGTACTTGTTGGATCATGAATTCTAGACTGACTCTGAGGTCGTCTCTTTCGCGATTGCCATTCCTCCCTGCTAGAAGAGCTGGCAGGTGAGTTGTAATGCTTTGAAGACTTAATGGATAGATGTTCTGAGCTTCCTGTGGAGCACTGTAGAGATGAACCATATTCCCTTGCTCCTCTGTAGTGATCCCAGCTTCCAGCTCCTTCACAGTAATGAGCGTCCTCAAAGTCCTCCAGATCTCCATCCCGGAGGTAAGCTGTTTCTCTATGCCACACTGATTTCTTAGTACCACCTTGTGGTGGCACAGTGTTAGTCCAATGTTCCTCCCCATTCCCAACAATTTGCTCCTTCCTTGCATGACTTGACAATAACCTCTCCAAGTCAGACTCAGATTTTGAACTATGACCAGAAGACAGAGAACTGGTACTTGGACAGTCTTGGCCATCATGTTGTTCATGGAAACCAAAACTTAGTTTTCTTGCGGTTGCACCTTCTGGTATATCTGAACTATGATCAGAGGTATCATCGGGTTCCTCCAGTTCCTGAGGATCTGCTGATGCAAGAATTCGGGATACTGTAGACTTTTCTGGTCTTGTTAATAGTAGTTCTCCATGTACGCTATGGTGCTCATTGCACATTGGAGGGAAACAGTTAGAGTCTGTCTTTGGTACTGGACTCCCTAAACTACCATAAGCACTAACAGGTCTTTTTCGTGCAGATGATCCATCCTTGCACCCCATTCCTGACCACGTCCCTGAGCCTCCTTTGTTGCTAGAACGAATTCCTTCAATCTCCAGCAATACAGCATCTACACAGGAGGATACCTCCTCAACTGATCCTCGCACTGAGGTCAGGTAATCCCTGAGGTCAGAGATTTCCTCCTGGATCTTGTTGATCCCCCTCAGCTCTTTCAGAATATGATCAATGATTGCACTTGAGGCCTCTTCTTTATCTTCGTCCTCCTCAATAAGTGTATTTGGTAGGGCTCTGTTGAAGTTGTAATCCACACAGTCACCAGTGGAATACGGTCTTTTTGGACGAATACGATGTGAAGGAAACTCTTGAGATCCTGATGCAAACTTCATCCCATTCATGGCTGAGTCAACTGTAGTGTAGTGTGGGAGGGGCCTCATTGATTCAGGAGATTCTGGAAGTCCACTCTCAAATGATATTCGTTTTTGATTTGCTGGTGGTCTGCAGCTTTTATGTTGTAAAGTGCAGGGAATCCTTATACATCCCTCTCTGTTCAGCTCCACTTCTCCTACACATGGTGGCCCAGATACAGCTCCATGTCTTTTAATGATCGAAACCTTCGGGGTGATGGCTTCTGCGCTTGAGCTGACCTTCGGATGTACACTTCTGTGCTCCTTTCGTCTATCATGTGTCTCCACCTCGTCTTCTTGTTCAATGCCTGCATAATAAAGTTGAGAATCTGGAACATGGTGGTCTGCTGACCCTTGCAAAAGCCGATGAATTTTTCCACGTATGACCAGTGCTACTCGAGGATTTGGAGCCCTCTTTTTAGGTGGATGAACTTTTGACTTTGCTCCTCCTTTGGGGGAAACCCCTGCTCCATGTTGTCCATTGAAGCGGTTTCTGGAGAACATCTTTTTAAGAAAGCGTACCCTTCTTTACATAGTTCCCCACATCGTTGGTGGGACGTATGGTCAAAAATCCTCTAGTATCATAGCTGAATATAAAAAGGTTGTTGGAAGGATTTTCAGCCAAACAACTCAGTTTCACTGGCCCATAAATAAACTGGAAAGATAAAGAATGAATATATTAATTCACTAATAATCAAGCCACTTGATTACAGAGGGAGAAAAAGATATTTGAGGGATTATAATGCTTCTTTAATGAAGTTAGGGTTCTTTTCTATCATCAAATAATCAACAAAATCCAGCAGAGAATAATTTGTCAACATTCAAAATGAAAAGTGTCTGAAATGCTGAGTATAAAAATAAGGTTTCATACAAAATGGCAGCTTTTGTCGATCACATTTCCTCTATTTCCCTAAAACTTAAAACAACACACAGTGCTGTGAAAAGTATTTGTCACCTTATAGATTTACCACACTCAGCCAATACATTACAGTATCAAACAAAGATAACCTGAGTAAAAATAAGTAGTTTTTAAATGATGAAAGTAAAAAGGCCATATACGCCCTTATTCAATCGTGAATTACTTGTAATTAACAACATTTAGAAAGCTGAGTTCAGTCCCACCAGTCACACCCAGACCGATTCACTACCAGACTACCACTTCAATAGAACCTGTCTGACAACATGAAGAAAACTAAAAGATCTCAAAAAGCAATACAGCATATCCTGTTCTAAAAGAATTAAAGAACAAAAAACCCAGAACAGCATCTAAAGCACTGCAGGCCTCACTTGGTTTAAGTTAAGGTCAGAGGTCACGATTTAGCACTAAAAAGAGATGGGACAGCAAAAGCAGAAGGAATCTGTACTTTTTCACATCACTGCACTGTAATCTATCTAATTTTGAACATTTAAATATTTCAAATCTGACCAGGTTAAATCAATTTCTGATCACTACACTGACCTCGGCCCTCGCTGCTCAGCTGAACTTCAAAACGAGGATGAATTACTAGAAATATATCTAACAAATAATTCAACTGAATTTGATCTGATTTCATTACTTGTTCTGTACAAATCTAATTAAAGGAATAATAAAGCACAAGGCACTCATCTTGATGCTCAATGATGTCATAGTGACAGATGATCCACTATCATCAAACATAATAAAAGACTGCTGATTATTTAAAATTATAAACATTCTTGGGAAGATTCGTCATCTTAATGAATTGAAAGGACTTTCTTATCTTTTTCAAACATAATACTGAGACAAAAATTCATTTTACAGGAGTCTCAGAACATCCCATCCTCAGATTTCTAACTTTCAGTCACACACACATTCAGACAGACCTATAGTATATAAACTGACACACAACTATAAAGTAAAACTCATGTTTCAATGTTTATTCTCATCATGGTCATTAAATATATATAATCTAATTATCTGATTGAAGCAAAAGTCTAAATATATTAGAAGTTGGTTTAAATGAACAGAATTGGTTCAGGTTGATTTAAATACATTAATAGACACCAGCATCTCATGGACCATCAAATACCTTAAAGTTTCATGTAGAAAATGAGGTAAACTTAAAATTTGTGTAAAGATCGTCAGACCAGCGGTTGAGAGAAACTTTAATTTCAATGACAAATATCAATAAACACATTCAAGCAAACAGTAGTCTTAACTAGAACAGAAACTGGGACAGAACACATAAACAGGACCAGGACTAGAATCACACAGTAAACAGACAGGTCCCAGAACCAGACCAGAACCAGATGAGAACCAGGATCAGTACTAAATCATTAACAGGATAACACCCAGACAAAAACATATATTAAAATAAATGGAGCTGATATTATAATGTTGAGGTCAAATAGCAATAGTGTGCTAACATGCTTGCTATAGTATAGCATGTTAGCATGTTTGTTTGCTTATGCTAATGTTAACATTAGCATGCTAACATGCTAAAGCTAACCTTTGCATGTTCGCATGCTAATGATAATTTTTTTCACTTTTGGCATGGGGACAAATCAAGCACAAGATTAGCATGCTAATGCTAACACGTTAGCATGAAATTGGGTTTTGGGGCATTTCGGACGCTAACGAGAAGGGGAAACTATACAAACTATATATCAAATCGACTGGCTTGCTCATGTGATGCTTGGTTGAAATTCTCACAGCGTTTCCATTAACTATCGGAAAAGTTATTCACAAAAGACTACGGCAGAACTGGTGCAAAAACGGATTAGCCCTTTGAATTCCAGCTAAAACTTACTGATGTTTGAGAGCCTGCCATTTCGACACACTTCCACCTAGCAACTTCATTCATAGTTTAAAATAGTCATGGGACTTTGGACTCTAAAAATATTGAGGAACCATTTTGATTTAACTGATGCCGCAGGTAGCACGCCCTCTCAAAGTTTCTTCAGGAACTTTTTAGTAAGTATTACAGTGTAGAGGCTTTATCAACTACGTTTTAAGATTGACTTTGCTAAATAATTGGAAAAACTTAAAGTTATTTTTAAAAGTTTGAAAAGATGTGCATACTGTGACAAAAGCAAAAACGTTAGGGAAAATAAACTTTCTATAATAAGTTATATTTTTAAGGTTTGTTCAGTCTTAAACAATGATTATTATAGAGGAGGAATGACTGGTGATTTAGTTCTGAGCTGAAAGTCGCACAGCACATAATCCCATCTGCTCAAGCTTCAGTTTGATTTGGAAAGGCAAACTGAGAACTGGACTTCTTAATCTTACTGACAACTATCCAAAGTTTTCAGATGAGCATTAATTCTGAAAAAAAAAAAAAACCTACTGGCCAAAAATGTCCAGCTGGGACAAAATGCCCCAACATTCAATATTAAAAACCTCTAAGAGTCTAGTTAACGGGTCTTCTATGATTTAATAAATGTGAATGTTGCATAATTTGTATTTATGTCACCAAACCTGCATCATAATAAACATCTTATCTGGAAAATGATTCTTGTAAATGGAAAAATCCCATAAATTCACATATCTGGCAAAAAGGTCAGAAAGTAAGACAATATTGGGCTTCTTTACTTAGGAAATGATTCTAAATGAAGCAGGAATCTAACCGCTCTGTGTGAAACACTGAGAGGTGAGTTTTAACCCACCTGCATGCTTATTTCTCTAAACATTACCCAAGCTAATTTTACTATTTATTACTTTATAACTGACTTCAGTCAGGCAAATAATGCAAAACTTCATCCAAGTCCAATTGAAGACGTCTCTCAGTTTCTAAACCACATCACAATCTTCCTGTTGAAAATAATCCTCTCTGGTTCTAAACGACTTTTCTAAACGTTTCTCTTTATTATGTTCTGAGACGGATCAAAGCTTTGACCTTTGCACTTCCTCATTGTATGTCACATTGGCCTGGAAGACAAATCAGATGACTAAAATTTAAATGTCACGTTCATCATTAGACAGTAATAAAAAGCAGTGATATTTACTGAACAGAGACGCTCCAAACCAGCAGAGTAAAGAATTTTATCTTTGTTTTTTTTTTTTTTTTAGAAAAAAGGATTAAACTGATTTCTGCTTATTGTCTTTTATATTTTTATCTATATGAAGAGATTGGCAGTTGATGAGCAAAGTTAAAATCTATATATAGAGAGTGAAACTCTGATCAAATAGTGAATATTTATTGCACGATTAGTAACACTTCCCACTTCTGGAACTGTTCTTGGGTGTTTGAAATAAATAAAATGCATTAAAAAACAGTACCACTTTATAATAAGACTACCAACATAAATGTTTTAGAATTAGATTATTAACTAGTTTACAAACTCTTTATAAAGAATCATTAACATAAATTGGCACCGGTTCACTATTTGGCAAGATCAAGTACTGTGAATTTTTTTTAGGTAAATGTAATAATTTACTAAATGCCCACTGTAATTTATTTAGCATGTTTCACATATTAATGCCATTTTTAACATTAGGAAAAGCCTCATTGTAAAATCTAAACCACATGAACATTAATGAGTAAATGAAAAATCCCTTTTTTATCTAATGAATTAAAAAAGCTTATTAATGGTTTACAGTGTTATTACAAAAAAAATAACAATATTTATAAAGCATTCATAAGCCATTTATAAGCGTACCAGTATTGTAAAGTAACAAAAAAAGACTGTCGCTCTCAAACTCAGGTTACAAAAGTTAGTGCAGAGTAGAAACCTGTAAGTATAGCAAAGAGGACACTCAGGCTCTGATGGAGGATCTACACAGCCTGAGCTAATACGAGCCACATGAATCACATTTAACTGTAACTGATACAGGAAGCAGCTTCGCATTTTAAAAAAAGCAAGATATTGTGATGAAAGTCAAATCCTGTGAGAAACGTTTTACTCTTTTAAAAGGGTCACATATTTACATCAAACAAAATTTTATTTAAGTAGATCTTTTTATGTAGTTTTTTAAAGACTTTATCCATGCCTGTACAGATGACATGACATTGTTATTCCCTGTCTAGAAAGTTATGTTAAATATCAGATCAGTGGTGTCCAATCCTGGTCCTGGAAGGCCGGTATCCTGCATGTTTTAGAGGTCTCTCTGCCTCAACGCACCTGATTCAGTCAGTGAGGGATTAAAGGTCTAATGCAGAGCTTGATGAGATGTAGAACAGGTGATTTAACCGTTGAATCAGGTGTGTTGGAGCAAGGAAACAGCTCGTCATTACACACTGATGAGTTGCAGGACGAGCTGAGCAGCTTGTGTCAAGTTTCACTTTCACCCTGTAGCGGCGCGGTCAGACGGCTTGTCCATACGGCAGCAGGATGACGTGGGTACCAAGTATCTACGTCTCATACTCACTTGAGTACCTCATTGAAATAATTATGTGCACTCATGATTATATAGACATTATAATATTAAAACACTGTTTTAGCAGCTAAGGATAAGATTAAAATATGTGGGTCAAGCTAGAACTGTGGGATGATATGCATCACTCAGTAGAGACTGAAAGGAGATGTCCTCAAAAACCATGGCAACTGGACTTAAATTGGGACAGGAGGTTCAGAGCAACCAGTGGAGGAAGAGGAAGGGGGAGGGGGGGATGTCCTCGGTCTGATCTGTATGACTGCCGGCTCCCAGGGTGAGATCTTTCCCTCAGACCCCTGATCAATTGAGATTTTTGTTGTATTCACTTCAGCACAGTTGAGAAAATTTCCTCAACCCTGAGAGAAGTTGGTCTCAAAGTCCTGTTCATCAAAGCTCTCACAATCTGCATCATCAGAATCATTACTGCCAGGCATATCACTGTCCTCTTCATAAGCCGTAACCAGCAGCTGTAACTGCTACAGCTCCAGACTCATCTTCTCACGTGCTCACTTCTTCATACATCTCTTTCTCTAGTTTGGCTCCCTATGTCTTCTAACCTAAAGTAAACAGTGTTTACTACTAGTTACCATATAGGCTTTGTTTGGCTAATCAAGAGTTTTTGTTATTTTGGGGACCAATCAGCAGCACTTTTAGGTCAAAACACATGGATATGTTTTATCACCAATATTTTGAGAAGCAGCGTTTTGATTGTTAAATGAAGATGGACAAGGAAGAACTAAATCATGGCCGTTATAGTGTATTTTGGAAGCACTTATTTGAGAAGACAGATGCCGATCTCACTTCTGACTCTGAATACAAACTACGTACAGTTGTTATGTCAGAAATGTCCAAGAAGCCCCAGAAGAAAAGGAAACACTCCAGAACCTCTGATGTGATTGGAGGCAATGAGGTCTGCAGGGCGAGTTTCACTACATCCAAGTTATCTTACAGCAAGAGTACGATACAACTTGTTTGACAATTTAAAGTTTTACGTTGCACAATATTAAAATATGTCAGTAATGTCTGACGAGTTTTCACAAACATTGTAAATGATTTCTTTGTCAGGAAGAGACCAATAATATTCAGAAGTACAGGAATTGATCAACATGCACATCTGGGTACTTACAAAATTAGATGATATTTAAAAACTAAAAAACTATCTGAACAACCTATTTAAATGATACAATTTTGAATTATTAATATGAATTAAATACTTTAAAGCTTGTCGCACTATTTTCATTAAATATTAAAGTATAAGAATTTAAATAAATACTCATAATTCATTATTTATGTCCAATTGATCAAATATATTTTTAATAACTACTGTTTAGCACTTCAGTTAGATGAAAGCTGTTCTGTTTGCACCTCTGATAGTGTGGTGAAAATTCTCACAATGCATTCTGGGTAGCATTGAGATGAATACGAATGTAAGTAGAAATAATAAATATATAAAATGATCTGTTTTGTAGTAAACAACCAAAGAGCTGAAGGTTTCAACCATCACAACAGGTTTGTGGGAAGAAATGTAAAATAACTGAATGAGAGGTGTGTGGATTTTACATAAATGTTGTAACTATTTTCTAATTTTAACCATAACAAAGCATTGAAATCTAGTCTCACCATCTACTTGTGTCTGCCTTGTAGCCATACTGTCACCACGGCAACAGCAGCACAGAATCATAAGGTTTAGTTGAGTTGGAAGATTTTCTTTACACCAATAATCAATAAAAAATAGTGAAATGTTTAAAAGCAATGGCCACAGTAAAAATCTAAAGAGTGTTTCTGAGTGAAGGAACGTCGTGGACCTGCTTTATGGACACAGCTGTCAATCACATTCAACCGGACTACGCCCATTTTGCAGAGGCAGTGTTGTCGATGTGGTTAATTTAGCCAAAAACTAGATTTAACACAAACTTTCTGACCTGAAAAAAGTGTCAACATGAGCTGCTTCAAGTGTAAAGTGTCATCAACCTTTTCTCTTTCTGAAAAACATGATAACACTTCCTCATGTCAGAATCCCTATCACTTTTTCACACTTTATTTTGTTTGAGTGGCTCTGGTGGAGAGCAGCTGGCTGATGGCAGGTTAGGAAGCCACATCACCACCACCATCCAGCCCTGCTGATTAGTGAGATCCAGGGAGGATGGGAGGCAGCTCAGACCACATCGAGACCACCAGACCTACCTTGTTCTGTTTTAGTTCAGCCCATCAGAGCTCCTAATATCAAAACCTACATCTTGCATACATTTACAAAACATAAATCCTTAAAGTTTTTAATTAATTTATCTTGATGCATCCTTTTTTTTTTGGCTGTGCTCCCTTGTTTCCTTGCTCTGACTTCTTAAATTGGACCCAAACCAAATGGAAAAGCTTCCACTTGAGCCAAAAGGGGAGATTTTCCAAGTGTCTGCTTTAGTGCCAGCAAATGACAAGGCTTATTTTAGAGATGCACTCCTTCCTCTCTTGTGAACACAATAATGTAGTGGCTTGTATTCATGTCACAGCGTGAAGCAGGAACAGAAGAAAGGCTTGTTTGGCCAACTTCCATGTAGATATCTTGAACTTGCTGAAGTGACTGTTTTTTTTAATGATAGTTGTTGATGTCATTTATTCCTGCTCTCGTTATGTATTTTTCAATAAGATGTTACCACATTGCTTCACTTCATTCACGCAGCGTTAAATCATTTTAATTCAGTCTCTATAAACTCATATGTCTCTTTTCAGATGTAAAATATGCAGTACATCACCAAACAGCACCATGATCTAATATTCCTCATTTCCCTCCACCTGCATACATGCTGAACACTTAACCTTGGAAATATTAAATGCATTGGTGCTTTATTATACCTGCCCTGACCCAGCAGCTTATAAGGTCAGACAAATGTTGAATTTATATATCTGACTCATTGTCCCTGGGACTGTTCTTACGGTAGATCATCAGTTTATTCAGAGCTGTTTTCATAACGGCTTTATTTCCAAACTGGTCCAGAGCCTAATAAAAGCTCCACAGTGTTTCCTTCTCAGAGCCTGCTGTACATTTATTGATCAGAATTTTAAATCTCTCCTGTAACAAAGTCTGCCCTTCTGCCAATATCACACTCAAAGTACCGAAAGTGACTTACAGCAGTAGAGGCTTCCATCAATAAAGCTACACCAAATAACCAAACAGTTTGGAAGGTTTTGATTCAACGTCTGTATTTGTATTGCACTGAGAGGAGGTTTAATAAGGAAAACCATGAAAAAATTCTCATAAGGTTCTCGTTGTTCAAAACAGCAACTAACAGCATCCTTCCTAAACACAATCAAACCTTAAAGTGTGTATTTGCAGTATGAAAAAAATCAATCAATTCTATAATTCATCTATTTCCACTTCTTTTCTCTCTTCTCCAGTTCGGTTTTAACAAACATGAAATTTGCTTTTATCAGGTTGGGTGAGATGAAAACCATGCTGTCTTACTTAAACAAAAACAAAAAAAAATCAATTCCAATACGAGACGTCTTCACCTTGTAAATGTTTATAAAGGATGACCCGTCCAGGTGGATGCTTAGGTGAAACAGCATGAGAAACAAGAAGGAAATTGTGTGACGCTGTACAAGAAAAATTATTTTTCAAATGCTTTTTTTAACAATCAGTTGTATTTAATGATAATTTCCTCACAAATTTTGACCATACAACATCTTTAGAAGACTCCAGCAATTCAGCATCACAGGGTGTTATGTTGAAACGTGTTACCCCATTAAAACTGTGCCTCCACTAAATTAAATTTACCGCCGTCAGTGTGTGTTCTCCCTACTAATATGTAATAATATGGATTAAATAATCTATTTACATGTACTCTATAAAGGAAATACTAGGTATTTCTGCTATTTTTTAAAAATTGAACATATTTCTCTAATAAAACACAAGAGAAACTACCTTTTTTAGTGAAATTCAGCCATCCAGATGTGTTTACCTGCTGCAGTAGACACTAAAATTACTGTAAGATCTGTTCTTTTAGCAATTTACTTCAAACACTAAACTTTAAACTACAGAGTTAAATGAGAAAAAATTTTTTTGATGGTGTAACATGTCTCTCTACATAACACGCCTTATTGATGAAGTGCTGGAGTCTCAAAGTTTGTACGGTCACATTTTTGAGAGGAAATTCTTCAGTAATGCACGTACCTGGCCAGCAACTATTTTATCTGTTAGGCTTCAAATATCTCACCAACTCTATCCTCAATCACATGAGCCGCCATATTTGTTATATGAGCCTTAGCTCTGCCTACTGATTTTGACGAGTGAGTTTGACAGATAAAATCAATTTTAATTTAAACTTATGGCACATTTATTTGTTTTTTTACTTTAAATAAATGACACATCTTAGTAATTATTTGATGCTTTATTTATAGAATTGTGTCACGTTTGGCTTTCCATATATGTCCTGCCACTTATTGTATTTAGTAGGAATATCGGTATCGGTTAAAGTTACCCGATACCAGGAACCGATACCAGTAACTTCACTGTCTGTGACTTGTGATTTCTGTTGTAGTTTCCTATATTGAACACTAGGGGGAGCTATTGAGCTAAAGAGGAACAGTGTGGGTTGAGAGCTGGAGATGGTGCCAAATAGTTAATTTTATTTGGTTAAAATGTGGAAAACTGCAATAATTTCACTGTGAAATCACAGAAAATTGTTATTTTTCACCTTATATTTTAGTTTTGTGATCATTTTTATTAATATATATATTTTTTTTATCTAACTCAAGTTATTTGTTGTAAAAAGCAGAGAAGAAAAAATAAAACCTGTATTCCAATTTGTTGCATTTTTTTGTGTGGTAGAAGTATCGGTATCGGTACTCGGTATCGGCGAGTACTCAGATTTAAGTATTGTATCGGATCGGTTTTGAAAAAAGAGGTATCGGTACATCCCTAGTATTTAGGGTTTGAAAAAAGGAAATTTAAATAAAAAAACTGTAGAACCTGAAAGAAACACAAAACAACAATAATTTTCTTGGAGGAATGTATGTGTCTCTATAGGAAGCACAGACATCTTTAGAGTTTCTCTTTTTTCTGTAGTGAGCACGCTATTATGTCAGGGACAATAAGCGCTTGACAAAAAATAAATACCGCCATCAGGAGAAGCTTTAATTCAGTCGTAAAGAGCGACAGCTGGAAGAACAGTGGGCAGCTGCTGAGAAAGAAAGGAGCGAGCCAAGAAGAAAAACAAGATAACAGCTGTTTCAAAAATGGATAACAATGACCGAGATAATTTTAGAAAGTAAATAAAAGGAGCGAGTACAAGAGAATAATAGTGGAGTAAAGATTTTTCGATTTGGAGCACACTCCTTGTTCCAGAGTGAGGGAGAATTCAAGCAAAAGTAGGACGACACAGAAAAACAGCTCAGCTGGTTCTGTAAGCCCTGCTCTGAGTTAATATGCTTTCAAAACCTTAAAGAAGGAGAATAAAAAGGTCAAGAGAGGCTGAAAATCAAACAAATAAACTTTAATAAAATAAAATAAAATAAAATAAACAACAGGTTATGTGGGCTGAGAAATCAATCATCTGGAGCTGAGTAACGATAATAAATCAGTTCCCCTGCTGACACACTCAGTGTTAGAGAACAATCTGAGCATGTTTAATATGTTAACTATGGAGCTACTCCTATTTTATTTCATGGTAAGTCATGGTTTAGCACATACCTCAGTTTTATGTTCCCAGTTTTGTAAATCAGGGGGGAAAAAATGAACTAAATACTTTTATTTTTTGTTTTTGTGGGTTTTTTTTTTACACAGGCACTTATATATATATATAAAAAAAACCCTGGTGATGCATTTAACAGCATTTATTATTCACCAGAGGGTGTTTCAAAGTATGCAAACACTTCAATTTGACTAACAAGGGCTGCATTCCATTTCTTAAGTAGCATATGCTGCTTCTCTGTGATAATGCTAACAGAACTTCTTCTTAATGGAATGCGGCCCTCGTTAACGCACCTGTACTCTCCCTAATCTTTCAAGTCACAATGTCTGCTGTGAAATAGGCCTGTCATCACCCATGTGTCGTGTTATTGGTGAATTACGACCCATTTGGCTTTCCATACCCTACCTCTTGCTGTCTCACTCATTACTGTGGATCAATGGGATCACAAAACAAACAAAATGATTATTAAAATCTGAACTCAGAGTTTATGTAAAGCCTGTTCGATCAAATCTTTCCTTATTTCTGTTCTGCTGCAGCAGAAGGAAAAACAGCAATAAAAATAGTCGTATTTTAGATCAGAGAGGTGACTGCCTGTGAACAACAAGTCCTTTGGTTGCCTTTACTTCTGACCTTCAAATCAAAGTAGCATTTTAAATATTATAAATTTGAAACTGATATTTTAAAAAGTGCTTTAAAAAGCAGCTCAACTTATTCATGAAGCAAATGATTTTTGGCATAATTCATGACCTTTTAGTGTAATTAAGATGTTGTAGAATTTTACCTATTTATCATATTCATAACGTTGGTAAATTTATTCCAAAGGAACCAGAAATGCTCTGTTATTTGAGTGTAGGCTCAAGTGGACCAGTACAAACCCACAGAGTGGACTGAGTCACGGCTGAGTGGGGTACTGGTGATGCTGTCACCTTCATTAGCTTAATTCTTCTGCACACTGTAATTGATTTATCATCGCCACTCCACCTCCGTCTACTGGCAGCAGCCGTTCCTCAAACACACACACACACACACAGACATCAAGCAGCCATAGGTTCTCACATTTCTACACGCGGTTAAACACAAGTGGAAGTACAACTAAATCCAGTTTGAAGTATAAATAGATACTTATTGAAACTAAAGTGTTTGAAGGTTCTGAAGCAGCCATGAGGAATGCCCTGGCAGGGTGTGTCACACTCAGCAGCTCCCGCTTGGAGGCAGGGAGGGGGGATGATGGGATGGGGAGGTGTAATCACTTTCCAGAGCAAATCAAATGAGCTGGGCTGGGCCCTTCTCCCCTCCTCTCCCCTCCCTGTTTCTTTAAACGAGCGTCTTGCTCCATGAACCATCACTGGCCGCCTGCCACCGGTAACCCGATGCGAATGACAGCGCACGGCCTCTTCAGGCTAATTGATTTAGCTTTCTCTCAGCCACTTAAGAGATGCCAAACAATGATGCTGCTTTTTGTTTTGGCCAATTCAGAAAAAAATAAATGAAATCTGCTCAAAGTGGAGAGCTTTTTCCTCTCAGATGGCTGTGATGGTTGTTGAGGCTCCCTGGAGCCTCAGTTGGTTTAGAATGAAAAACAAGTTCAGAGCTCCATTTTTTTAACTAATCACCCCAAAAGATGCACAGCGTTGTTAAATAAACACATTTGATCAAAAATACAAAACGTAGGATCAGAATTTTGCTACCTGCATCCAATTGTAATAGGAAAAATACAAGTTGTTGTCATTTCTTTGCTATAAGTTGCAGAAAAGTCCTCCAGGGTTCCAGTCTGATCACGTTTTGATGCCTGGTCAAACTGTCCTTTCACTGATACAACGCTTCAGCTCTAATACAGGCTGCTGCTCTTGTGTGAAGAATATTTTTGATAACCGTTGGGACTTTGTAAAATCTTCCACTTATTATCTTTATTCAGACACATCCATCTGTTTTCTTACTGCAACAAAGAAGTGTGAAGAATTTTTATATGTAACTTATTAAAATCGTTTACCAGCTTTACTGCTTTTACTGTGACATGGATAAAACCAATTGCATTAAAAACAATCTGTTCTGACGTCTAACCTAACCTGTCACCCAGATGTCAATCATTTCCTAAGCAGCCAATGGGCTCCACGTAAAATCAGGCTCAGCATCGACTATGAAAAGGCTGAACTGTAAAGGTCAGCTGAGGACAGAGATCAATGAGAGAGCGAAATGTAAAAACTGTCAGTTAAAACAGCAGTTTTAACAAATAAAGTATAAATGATTACATTTGAGCACACGTAGTCGCTGTGCTGGCAGTGCAGCGTGTGTGTGAACAAGCTTCTGTAGCCGTATGGCAGCTTATTTGCAGCGCCCTGCAACAGGAAGTGAAGCTCGTTGGTATGTTAGCACTGGCTGTATGAGCGGTACCGTGGCACCCCCGGTCTGCAAAGCAGTATTCGGGCAGATGGATCTGGAACTCACACATAACATCTGATGCTCATGCACACTGGTGCACCAGTTATGTGCAGGCCTGATGATTATCATCATTTTCATTATTACCTATTTGATTTTCTCGGTTTCCACTGGATTGAGTTCCCTGTTAGTTGACTCTTGCCCTGCAGGAGGTGTGTCAATTATTGTTGTTACCCCTTTTTGTACTTCTCTCTCTCTCTCTCCCCCCATTTTTTGTTTATCTTTGCTTGTTGTGTTGATGCAAAAATGTTTGCCAGGTTCAAAACATGAGTCAGAGAGACTGTATTCTTATAAAAATAATTATAGGTAATTTATTTACATATTTAGTTAAGCCTTACAGCGGACTTACAGGCACAGCACAGATTGAGATCATTTTTCATAGAGAGCCCCCGAATCAGAGCGTCCGGCCTTTTTTATAACTCTGATGCACTTACACACACACACACACACACACACACACACACCAAGGCAATGTAGGAAAAACAGGATGAGTTTCGTAACTCTGCCTTAAATGGTCAGCCTTCCTCCACTGCTCCTTTCCTGGAATCATGACTTTGCACTTTTCTGATGGAACATCTGGTTTTTTCTGAAGAGTTGTTTACAGAGTTCAACTCTGGGTGAAAGGCCTCACTAGACCTCTTATAGTCTCTCTGCATTTTCTCAGCTAATATGTGACATATCATTAAAATCCACTTCAGTTGTTCATCACTTTTCTCCCTGTGGATGAAGTCTGTCAGGCCACGGATTCAATAAACCTGAGTACGCAACAGGAAAAGTACACAATACTCAATTCTGTCGTAAAACAAACTCTGCTCTGACATAGGAAGGCACTCAGACCCACCATTCTAACTGTCAGAACAGGACAAGATAAATAATGTATAATTTTTCTAATGTGTTATTTTTATTTACGTGGAGTTGATCCTGTTTTGATGTCATATCACAGTAAAAAAGAAATCATTTTAAAAAATGTTGCACAAAATCACACACAGCTCAGGGGCCACACTTTGGACACCTCTGTTGTAAATAAAATGCAAAACTGTAACAACAGAAGCTATTATGCCAAGTTCACATAAGAATTCAGGGTTAAAGTATTATATATTTGCTTACAGGACAAATCCAGAACACGGTTGAGTAGGACGCTGAATTTGGAACCATTTAACCTCGTCATAATGGAAATTATTAGAAACTCCTTCTCTTACCAGATGCTGAAGTTTATTTTACTTTGTTCCTGTGTTCATTTGATAAATATGAAAAAATACACATCTGTCTGTCTGAGCCACTATGGAACGCTTACTGTTACTTTTTGACTCCTGCTGTGCTTATCAGTGTGAGACTGAGAGCAAAAGACTGAATATAAAAGAGACAATTCTGTGTGAGTGTCTGTGTGAGCGCTTGAATACAAAACGCATTGCAAAGCACTTTGTAAAACCCGGATGAGGTGAAAAAGTCGAAGTAAAAATGTGGGCGATTTATTTTTCTACATCAGCTGTTTCATGTCTGAGCATGTGAGCTTGTTGCCAGGATACAGACGATGCAACAAGTAAATATCTTCTGTAATATGTCAAGAACAACTCTGATGGAAAGGTGTCCTCAGTCCTGCTCTCGTTTCCTCGGTCCCTACAGGAAGCAGAGCCGTCCCTCCATCCCTCAACTCATTTATTGTCAAGGTAACGATGTACACAGCGACCCTCGTTCCTTCTGTTTCCTTTCTATATCTGCTTCAAGGTATCCAGCTCATTTATTACCTGTCACGATCGAACTAAACTAGACATATTCCCAATAAACACACTCTCTCTCTCTCATACAAACAGCTTTATTTCTCTCCAGGACTGGACTTCTTGACCATCTTCAAGGAACCAAAGAAGTCCATTTGGATTATTTTAGTGTCATGTTGGCATCACAATAACAAACTCCTACACCTGTACATCGTTCATAATAAGTCTCACCCAACAGAAAAAACACATGTGGCAATACCACGTGACTACATATTTTCCACATGTTTCCTGTGTGAATTTTGAGCAAATAATGGGAACTTTATATGGGAAAAAAGAACATGTTTTCATGTGAAAAATCACGTTAAAGGTCCCATATTCTGCACTTTCTATCCACTCTGAATCATTACTTTTACTTCTCAATAAAGCTCTGCATTGATCAAATTAACCCTTACTTTTAGTGCAGCTGTTGTTCTTCCACCCATCACCCAACCTCCTAAAGCTAAACTTTCCTTCCAAACGGGCGGGGCAGTTGGGGAGCTAAGCTTCTCTAAGCCCCGCCCATATCTCGTCTCTGCATGCGCTCACGAGACGTTGATGGGTCTTCAGGGTCTCAGAAGAAAGGAGTAAAAAAAGACTCTTGTGCTCGTTGATCAACCATCTACGAAGCAACTGCCATGCTTTGCTTGTAGCCTCACCATGACTGTCTGCTAACGTTTGTGAGGATGAACACTCCCGTGGTTTTTAAAGGGTGGGGGTGGGCTCAGGTAGCCAAAGGTGCTCATGATTGGCGTATTATTGATTTATTATTATTGGAACAATTTTTAACATGTTCATTGTTATCCCATGTTAAGTTCATGTGTTGTTTCCATAAGCTGTTATTAAAAATGTTTTCTTTATAAGCTTAGATTGATCTCTTTAACCAATCCTAATAATTAAAAATAGCTATATGAATAAATAAATATGACAGCAGGTCTAAATCAATAATGACTACATAAATAAATAAACTAATAAATGACCTAAATGAATGAATGACTAAATAGTTGGACATTTATAGAATTTAAACACTTTTTGTATTAATGAAGGTATTTGCAATGAATCATTTTTGTGTTTTTATTTAAATTTCAGCACCAAACAATAAGAAAAACATTCTGATCAGAAAAAAAATATTCTGTCTCATTTTGCTTTGCTAGAGTGCTCTTATTATGCTTTGCCTTCCATATGGTATCGAACCCTCTGAAGGCTGAACTGTGGTTGTTTTTTTTGAAAAGTCAACAAAAGTAAAGATGACAGAATGAAGGCAAAACACACCGGTGGTGAGTGATGTGTCAAAAGACCCATTTTCAGTTATACATACCCCACAGTATGAGGTGTGAGTTTTTAGTGCTTCTGTTAAAGCACCTTTTTATTCACATTTCATTGCTTTTTGGACTTTCAGGCTCCCGTAGCAGCTCTTCTCTGCTTATACAGCGGTGCGCTCTGTCCATGCTTTGTTTATTTGTCTCACAGATAAAGAAGAAAAGGTAAAGAAATACACTTAGTGTTTACAAGTGCTTCAAACTCACGTCTGAATGTTGCTAAATATTTTTAAATGAATAACTTTTGTTTTTATTTTTTTATTTCATTCAGAAAAGACAAAAACAAACAAAATTCACAAATCAACAGAACTGAAAAGGAGCAGAGAGAGAAAAAATATATCCCTTTTTTATAAATGTTTGAAATGACAGTTCAGTTCTAAACTATGATCTATGTGTAGAGATCCACAACATCTGTCATCCTTCTGAAGACCCTCCTTCCTCCCTTTGAATTCTCTCTGACTGGTGAACTCTTTCAGCCAATAGAATTCAAGTTTCCACATTGTCAGCTGTCAGTCAATGTGCATGTAGAGGTGAGGGCCGCGAGCGTCCAGGACGCTCCGTATCTTCCTGTTTACAGTCTCAGACGGTCATGGAGAAGTCAGAGCTAATTGAGAGCCACGTCGCACGCTTGGTTTATGACCGGAGAGACGTGTCGTGTGCACCCTCATGTGTAGAGGCGGGGCTATAGAAAGCGGGGGGGGGGGATGTTTTGGGAGGGTCCGTGGTACATTGTACTCAAAAAATGCTCCCTTGCTGAAATGCTCCACATATCAATAAATATTTAATAAAATGTTGTTTTTTAACCACTTTCCTGATCTGACCCTGAAACTTAATCACAGACACTATCTTAATTTACATTTTCATAATTACTTAATACCCTTGATTTAATTAATTTAAAAATACATTTATTGACCTTGAACCTTTTATTTCCTTGTTAAGGTTGTTCCATAATTTTACATCGTTTACAGAAACATTAAATTGCTTTAAGACTTCAGTTCTTTTCAACATACTTTATTTTAAAAGGTTTTCTTAATATTAACTGGTATTTTTTACTAGCTTTGTACATTTTTTTTGTAATATTTCCAAGTCAACTAAATTGCAGTACTTTATATTTAATAAATAACAGGTTAGAGGTTTCTATATAGCAGGTATTATGGATTTAATGCTCTTTTTTGTTAAATAAACAAAAGGTTGTATATAAATTTTACATGTTGAGCCCAAAATGTCTTCACAGTAAGTCAAGTGTGGAACAATCATCAAGTTGTACTCTGTTAATTTCTCATCCTAAGAAGATAAAAGTCATTCTGGTTTCATGATTTGTACTTCTATAAGTTGTCGTCACCCCATAACAGCTGAGGTAAACCGGTGCCTACTTTAAAATGTGAACTCTGGATTGTTTCACTACTCCGTCACTAACAGGTTGCTCTTGTCTCATGTCTCAGTGAGGTTTAGCTGTGTTAAAAAGGTGAAATGAATTATGCTAAATAACTGCATTTTAATCTAAATTCACCAAAATAATCAACGTTATGACTTCCTTCATTCTAGAGCAGCCATATCTACAGGAGAATCATAAACAATGAACTCATTTAACTTTTCACAACTCATCTAAAAACTTTAAAAAATAAAACATCTTGCGTACGACTGCAACACGATGAGGCAAAAGCTGGATTTTTGAATGAGTGTGTGCCACGTCATGCACGCAAATAAATGTCAATGTGTCCACCCTCTGATAAACCTTCACCCCTCGGTTCGACCACACGCTGTTTGATTGATGGCATAAAAATCATTGTGGCCTTTCTCAAAATCAGCCTGCTTTCACGCATGTCTGCAGACAATTAGCAGTGTCAGCGCCGGTGGAGATGGTTTTCATCGTCTGAATGTGAAGAGGTCCAGATGAAGAGGAGGGCTATTTTGGTCAGACTTGTGTTTAAATGCTTAATCTGAAAAGCTGTGTGGAATAGGTTTGAAAGAAATTATGATTTTAGAACAAGTTCAATATTATATACAAAACATTTAGTCAAATTGTTTTGAGTTCCTCTGACTCCCAGAACAGTGCTTTTGAGAGAACTACAGTAAAATGACATCATCTGAAATAATGAATTTTTAGCTGCACTCCTAAATTCTGGCTGATTTTGGCTCAAATGACTTGGTTCTGGTTCTAGAAATCAAATGACATCATCACACACCTTTGATTCAATATAAGGGTCCGGCATTCGGCCTCTACATGGAAACGGTCGTTGTGTTTATAATGAGCTGCTGAGACCTAATTACGAGTGATCATCGAGACACGTATGGAGACTCATTGTAAAGCTATTTGTCACCAAATGCAATTAGACTTGTTTTGATTGGATCATGCAACACTCATTTTAATGCCAGTTATGAGCAGGACCTAGAATACACACACACACATGCACACACACATCTAAAAGGTACAAATCTAAACTTCCCTTAATGAATTCCATTACTTTAAGTATTTACAATCTGATAGAGGTTTTGTTTACTTAAATAGATAAATTCAGCTAACAAAACTGAAAGATAATTAGAGTTATGGTGGAAAATTCCAGATGCAATAGATTTTTTAATTACTTGACGTGAGCTGCACAGTCTTTGGCACTGGGATCCTCCATCACCATTGCACTGCATAAAAGAACATCCAGTCTTAAACAAACACTTCTGCAACAAAAATCTTTTACTAGCTGCAGAAGTTTGGCTGCTTGTCCAATCATTTTTTAAATAAATGCTTGTTTTTAAACCACTTAACGCTCAAGACCAGGGCCAAAATCTTCAGGTTCAACGTCTCCATGGGCCACAAGAATTTTGTTTTTATTTAGAAAATGATTTCATAGTGATTTGTTTTATTTGTGCTGCTCAAAAAATAGGCATAAAAGGGCCTTGTGCATTTGCCTTAGTTAAAAAAAAAAAAGGCATAAAATTCCCTGGATTTGATTGGTTGATTGTTTTCTAGTTTATTGAAAAGAAATTCTAGTTAATTATCAGCAACAAGACCAGGATCTGGGTCTTTCTTCAGTAAAGCTGCTGGATTCAGTCAGGTGTTATAAACGAGGCTCACAGGTCTGCTTTTAAGTAAAAGTCAGTGAGGGTTTGTGGGAAATTAAATAATAATAATAATAATAATAATAACAATAATAATAATAATAATAATAATAATAATAATAAAATTGAATCAGAACAGACTAATATGTTGACTTGGACTGAAACTTTGACATTTTAAAAAGACTTAAACTTATCTGTTTGGCCTCACAATGTAGTTGATACCGGGCTGCACTTTGGACACACCTGACTTAATGCTAACCTGTGACTCATTTACCGTCACTAAAATACACTTTCTTTACACAAAAAAGAAGGATGGATGGATGGACTAAATGTATAGATGGGTGGAGAGATAATGAATGAATGGATGGATGGATGATGGATGGAAGGACAGACGGACGGATGGATGGATGTAAGGATGGATGGATGGGTGGATGAATGGTGGATGGATGGATGGATGGATGGATGAATGGATGGATGGATGGATGGATGGATGGATGGGTGGGTGGGTGGATGAATGGTGGATGGATGGATGGGT
>SSNR01000344.1:596284-606999 GCA_006937965.1 Callopanchax toddi
GGATGGGTGGGTGGGTAGATGGATGGATGGTGGGTGGGTGGGTGGGTAGGTGGATGGATGGATGGATGTATGGATGGGTGGGTGGATGAATGGTGGATGGATGGATGGATGGATGGATGGATGGATGGATGGATGGATGGATGGATGGATGGATGGATGGGTAGGTGGAAAGATGGATGATGGATGGATCAAGAAGGTTCCTCTGGGAAAATCAGTTTCACACAAAAAGAAAGACAACAAGAATATCAGCAAAAACTATAATTAAAAGGAACACGAACAATATAAACAAGATTATAAAAAAAAACAAATAAAAGAAAAGAACGGACAAAATGAACTACAGCAGCTGAATTTACAACAGATCAGATTTGAGCACCAACAGGGTGATTCCAGACAGCTATGAGCTGAAAAGCTGGCAGGACTGAAGCATCTTTCAGGTCTTAGATGGAACATTGCTTTTTTAAGGCTTGACTTTATGTAATTGGCTCAAGCACACACTGTTGACCGGGTACAGGAGTGAACGGAAACCGAGCCAAAGAGCAGCCAAAAGTCCAAAGAAAAAAATTAAATATCTTCAAAAAGTCTGGAGAGATATTTATCAAAACCATTTTAAAACATTACAAAAGCAGCTTTAATACAAAATGTAAAGAAATAGAGGAAGTTCCAAACTTTTGCTTCAGACTTCATATATAATTGATACAGCAAAAGTTTCTCAGCTTATTCAGGATTTCATGAACTCAAATTCAGAGGCTGGCAAATTTGAAAAGGAAAAAAAAAAGACAGGAGTCTCCATGCTCTCACAATAAAAATGTATTCCTATGTATGAACGTTGCAGGGAGGGAGAGATGACAGCAGCAATCACATCTAAGTTTTGTATCTTCCCCTGCAGCCCCACCCCCCCTCCCCCCTCAGAATGGCTGCACATGCATAACTCACATCGATCGAACGACAGTCCTAAACCAACACACTGTAATGACTGCCTGCCTGCTGGGATTCAAACTCGGCCTTTTTCGGTAACAAGCTCCCTTACTTTAAATACTGTGACAGATAAGGCATTTTTTCCAATAAGTGGAGGAAAACTTCCACTCTTATCATCCCTGAAAAAGCTTTAAAGGCTGCCACACGTCTCATATGAGCTCCACCTGAATAAAACGACAAACATCTCTCTTACATAACTCACTGAAGGTCCTGGCTTACAGGTTGAGAATTAATTCACTGAGGCAATAATGATAATTAATATTTTATGACCCTTCAAGGAAACATTGGAAGCTGCATCCATCTAGTGAGCCCTGAAACCTTGACAAGCTCACACCCTTCCTGAAGCAAGAGAGGGGATGACAGAAGACCGGAGGAGGGTTTCTTTCCTGCTTAGTTTTATATTCTTACAACTTCACGACCAAGCTGCAGCAGCAGGTGTAGGGAATTTGAAGGATGGATAAAAATAGTACCTGGAATAAAGGTGCAGATGTAAAGGCAACATAAAAAAGGTGTCAAATTGATTTGATTTTGTTCCAGTTTGAGAGACTTTTAAGCATGAGAGTGCAACAAGGGCAAAGAGAGGAAATGTGTTTTCCGTTTGAGCATTTAAAGCACTACAGAGGTTGATACAGGGGTCTTCTGAGAACCCAAGAGACCAATTCAATCATTAGAAACACTTGGCTGAATATTAACTGATTTATCTGAAGTGTCTTGATGGATTGAACCATTAGAATCCCTCAGATATCTTAAGTGGTTTCCTTAACATTGACATTTACGGGATATTTCTGCCATGCACTTCGTCTTTAAAGAAGAGTGAACCTACCTTATGCAGAGGCAGGATATTGGTGAAAGTTTCACAGCACAAACCATCTAATCCCACCTGAACAAAAACACGCTGGCTGAACCTTTACATTCGATTATTTTCAGACTAAAAACTTTGAAGAGACGAGCTGGAAGCGATCTCCGCTCGTACTGAAGTGCATTCCACTCTGCTCTGACTTCAGTGCGTTAGACGGTGAATAAAACGAGAAGAAAAGTTGCCAGGTTGTCCTCCGCTGCATCCTGATGGGCGTGTCATTCTCTGTCACTTTCCCTTCACTACTCTCCTCCGTCTTGCTCAAAACGCTCAGTCTTTCACCTCCGCCTCAGCCTGCACAAACAGCACCGTCTCCTCCTTTTCTCCTCTCTCTGCTTCACTCCGTCTCTCTCTGTTCCTCTCATCCTCTCATCTCCTGAATGATCCGTACCCCTCTCCTCCGGTTAGCTCCACCGATCGCAGCTTGTTGCACAGCAGACAGGAGCGAAACATCTTCTGCGCTCACTCTCCTCTCTCCTGCTCACAGACTGCCTCTCTCTTCTTTCCTCACCTCCCTCTGTCGTTATCACTCTTCGCTTTTCACACTCCAACAGCTACGCATATGCCACAGTTTAGGATGCACATGCTGATTATACATAACTTCCTGCAAGAAAGTCTCCCTCCTTATTAATCATTATTTCTAGACTGCTAAGGCAAGAAGAAAAGGACGGATCAAGAAAAATCCTTTCAGCTCAAAGGACAGAATGCAACTGAATACACTAAATTTAATTATAAAGAATACAAAAAACCTAATAATAGAAATGTTTTAGTGAATCCAGTCCCCAGGGAGGTCAGTTTAGTTTATTTCAACCCAACCATGTCTGAATAACAATGGTTCTGTACGTAATACTGCAGCAGCATAAACACCATACATTAAAAAGATCAATTTAAAGGACATTTATCTCCATTTATAACAGGATGATTCTGTAGTCAAAGACTCCTGGTGCTGGTATGACATTTTTAGGCGAGAGTTTAAAAGATAGCTTTTAGTTTATAACCGTTTGACAGCAGTTTATGCCCGAATCTGTCTCTTACTCAGGGCAGGGAACTTCATTCTGTTTCTAGACACTCAAAATGACCCAAATATGAATTCATGTTGGTTCTTTTAGAAACCTGCAGTCTGGATGGTTCTTTAAAACCTGTAAATATATAATATTCACACAGCAGAGGATTAAAGTGAGCTGATCTGAGCACCTTCATTCTACAGGAGCTGAGTTTTGAACTCTGTGCTGTTAATAAATGCTCCCTTTGAGTTGTCGAGTCGACAGTTTGAGCATCTTGAGTGGTGACTGTACTGACTGAGAACGATAGTCATGAGGAAGTTTCCAGAAGGTTTCAAAACATTTGCGAGGGTTATTGGGTTTTTTAAAATCTTTGTGCGTTGCGTAGTGAACCAGAGGTCAGGCTCGGGTCTGAGTCCTCATAGGTTTGAGACCTGATTCCACCAACTTTGGCAAATATACACCCAGCTATGCAGAACTGGTGCTAGTTATTTGTTTGTTAAAAATTAGTATTTGTTAATAATTAGAATCAGTAAAATTGAGCCTGGTTTATTTTATTTACATTCTCAAACCTTAAACATCTGTTCTTTGAAGAAACTCTCATTTAGTCTCATTTAGGTTTTAACCTCACCTTAATTCTGATTGATTTATTTTGTGTTTTTTTAATGATTAGAGCAGCTTATTGTTTAGGAATGTAATAAAGTCTGATTTGCATAAAGAACATTTGGTCTCCATGTCAGATTATTAACACGACCATTCCCTGACTGATATATTGGGGTCAGCATACAAAACAGCATCCATACCTTGGATGAATATTTCAATTTTGCATATACAGACGCAAGTAACTGATTGGTACAATTTATTATCTTGTTTTTTAAATCTGTCTTCTTGTTTTTACTAAAATCAAATCCGGTTTCTGACCTTTTGCTTTTGAACCTCACTTGTGCTGTTGCACTCCACCAGGTATTTATATTTTCACTAATTTATTTGTAAATCGCTTTATATCGTATTGTACACAGAATTTTTACATAGACCTGCTTTTCTATATATTTTCTCAACCAATCAAACCTAACTATCCTTGAAAAAGTTGTTTAAAGACATAAATTCTAAAGTTCAAGGACCAAATCTCCCCTGGAATCAGAGCAGTTAGCTTTAAATGAGCTAAATCTGTAAATGTTCTTATGTTGTCTCATTTTAAACCTGTAGTTTGATTCAGTGACATGGCTTCAGACTAAAATTCATGTCTTTTAAAGTAGAACGTTGAGCTTTAATTGATAGTGATCAATCTCTTTTGGTTTGATCCGTTTCCCTCTTCATTAGATAATCAATTCATTTATATTCATATAAATGTAGTGTATACTGGTATAAATATTATTTCCCCCATGTTTAAATCTCCTCTGTAAAAAGTGGTTTGTGCCACAAACACAGGAATGTATTTTTTTACTGCACAGGAAACATTCTGCATGAAAGCATCCACTTTGTTTTGGCTAAAGCTCAGGCAGAAATGTTTTGTGGCTAGTGGACAGTGACATGACTTATGCCTCATTAAAAAGCCATTAGCACAATGGAGCATCAAAGCGCTAGCCGCTGGTTACACAACCTTTGGCCCCGACAACACAATCAACCTGCAAGATTAAACTCACTGTGTTTGTATTCAATATGACAGAGGAATTATTAGAGACATGAAAAAGTGTGATTATAAACTAAATCCAGATTTAGCTTGTCCCAGAGGAACTGCCTGATTTATATTCAATACTGTAATTTACACTGTAAACTAGCTGCAGTTTAGTGAAAAGCTGCTCATTAAAAAGACATGGACCTCATGTTGCACCTGCCTGTGAGATGACAGGTGTTGCTACATGTGTCTGGAATGCAGAATGTCACAAACATACGTGCAAAAGGAAAACAAATGCTTCAAACCTTCAAAGCTAATAAGGATTTGTATCCTAAAAGCAATAAAAACTAGCCCTCTGAGCTTTAGCAGGTAACATCACGGACCATCGTCCATCATCAAACCACCTTTAGCCTTAAAGCAACCAGACGGAGTATCAGTAGGGATGCTCTGATTCTGATATCAGCATCGATACCATGTACGTGTACTTGTACTCATAAAAGTGCTCTGATACTGCAGGACCAGCGTAATGGGAGCCTCGTTTCCTTGACAGTATAAGTTTGCACACAAACGCTCTAACACTGTAAGTGGTGGTAATGCACCATGTAATAAATGCAAGGTGCATAAAAGGAAGAACAAGTTGCAGACAATGATGCACAGTGATGAGCTGAACACACCACTTAACAGCAGTGTGATTTTAAGCAATTCAGGAATGACCTATGTCAGCCGTATGGAGGAATTTCCAGGTGAACGAGGGTGAGAAAGGGTATGCTGCTAATTGTGTTCAGCAAGGCTAATTTATAAGTGGGGGTGCACAAAAGTTTTTTAGTGAGGTACTCAAGTGAATAAACTCCTGATGCTGTGTGAGCAAGCCGTCAGACTGCACCGCATCGGAGAGTGAAGTTTATAGCGAGCTGCTGAGGTCAGGCTGCAGCTTGTCAGTGTGTAATGACCGTCTGCACAAATTATACCGCTATGGGTGTAGACGTAACACCGGTGGGTAACGGAGCATAGTGGCAAATGGACTATTAGGCTTGCACTATTTTTGGGATTCGTGCACACCTCTTATGTGCACCCATATTTATAAGTAAATTTGAAGGAGCTGACATCTATTAGTACTCGTATTGGTTCTGAGTATTTGCAAGTACTCAAATGTAAGTACTCGGTTTGAATAAAGTCTGGTATTCCTATGTATCAGTATTAGTACATTCATTACAAACCTGCCATATCCAGTCCTAAACATGTCTGCTGCCCTCTGGTGGAGGATCTACAGGTACGTTCCACCTGTAGATCATGTTATATAATAAAATACAACTAATTAGTTGATTGTTGTTATATTTGTATTAGCTAAAAAAATTGCTCTATTAAAAACTAACTAACTAACTTATTGCTATTAAGGAATGAAATTATTTATTTGTTCTATTTTTCTGTAAAAAAAAAAAAAGTTTGCCAGACAGACGAATGTCTGGACTTCTCTCCTGGACCTGCTACCTCCTTAACGCAACCTTGGATAAGTAAATGGAGTCGACTTATTCATTTATTATTATTATTATTATTATAATGCAGGTAGAACAAGCAGAAGCAGAGACACTAAATCTGAGCTCAGTCTTTCATGACCATCATCCTCTGTCAACGAGAAAAATAACAACGTAAACAGCTTATGAGTATAAAAGCTGTAACATCCCTCTGAGTCCATGAGCTCAGATCACAAAACTGCATCTTTTTTATCCGTCAGTGGCTGATTTTAACAACCACTTTCAAAGAACAGACAAATAGCATTAAGGAAAATAAAGGAACCTAATAAGTCTGTCTGACAGCAGCAGGAGGAGCAGAGACACATCCTGTTATGAACTGAAATGATCCTAAACCCCTGGAGAATCTAAGATCTGATACAAGTCATTTCTTTAGGAAAACTGATTCGAGTTCTCTTAAGAATGGAACCTGCTCAATGAGGAGGGAAGGAAAACAGGTCAAATTATTAAAAAAAGGAAACGTGTGTGTGTGTGTGTGTGTGTAGCTGGTGTTGGAGCCTGTGTTTAAAGCCAGGTCTCCTCGCTGTGGTAACATTCAGTACAGAGGGAGCAGGCAGGTAAACATCTGATTCAACACCAGCGACCAAGAGGGCACAAACGAGGACCCCTGCAGTCCCCCCCCCCCCCTCCCCCCTCACAGGCTTGATTTCCATGGTGACTTTCAGCCAATGTCACACAGCGTGTGGGATCGGATCCCTCAGAGGGACGGCGTTGTTAGTATGCCAAACATATTCATCATCACCAAAAGACACAAACCAATCCTCCCTGTCGTCCGTCTCTAAGTTGTTCCTCTCCTCTGCATCTGTTTCTCCTTTTTCTCCTCTTATTCCCTCACTCCAGCACTCTGTAGTGGATGGAATACTCTGGGATCAATACTATTAAGTTCAGCTTTAAAATGAGTTTTGAGTCCATTTGTCCCCCGTGTCTCCTTTGTGATCGTGCTTTTTATGAAAACATCACTTTCTAATCCCGCTCGCTCCCCAATTGACTCACAAAAACGGACTCAAAAAACACCAGAATATAGTAAATACTAAATAAAATAAAAAAATCATTAGTGTAAGTATATTCAACGGAGTTGCATATTATTGTTAATATTGTTATCATAAGTCTACAGCATAAAAGCAGTGAACTGAAACTGGAAACTGAATTTTTGTGAATTCGTCTTTAGCTTGCATAAACTATTATTAACTTAAAAAAAAAACAAGCAGAGTTCAGGGCCTTCAGAAAAGGCCCCACAAATCAGCCTTCATGAAACCCATATATACATGGCAGGGTCTACAGCTCATCAGAATGAGCTTGTTTACAAACTGACAGGCAATCAGTCAATCACATTTTAATGTAAAGTGGGCGGGACTAGAAAAAGTTGGAATGTAACCACTGCTATTGTTCATCCTGTCGTAAAAAATGGTCAAAACAGCCTGAAACGACTTCGGTGACACAGGGACGACGGATTACCAGATACTGGCGCTAAAACATGATTTAGTTACAAAACAGCAAAGGTGAGACATGATTTCTAGCTCTGGCTGCTTGAAGAAAAGTTTGGTTTTGCTTTTTGAGGTTTTAGTACCGAGGTCAAACCAAAATTGAATGTCAAAAGAAACTTCTAAAATCAGGAAGTGATTTCTCATCTAAGTGGCCTAGCTGCTTTTTTCATAGTGGATTATTGAGTTTACGTTTTGTACTTGAATGCACCATCAAATCGCTATCTCCCGTTATGGTCAGACATAAATAGGCGTGTAAGAGCACAACAATTTTTTTTAGCTTTCAGTCTTTTTCCATGCTGTGCTGAAGGCCCTGGTCTAACAGTCACAGTTCGCCACTGCAAACAAGAATACTTTTTCCCTTCAGTTTTAACAAATAGCTGCTAAAAAGTTCAGTATTTTTTTTGCATCTGGAAGGAACATAGGAGCCTGGTTCCTTTTAGTCTGATTTTCACAGAGTTTTTGATGAATAAAGATCAAATCTCACCCTATATCTAAAGCTGATCATTTGAATTTCAATCTGTGAACATTATCTGCTTCCCCACATTTCCCAACAGGTCAAGAACATTTAATTTAATTTGAACTCCTGGACAGGCAGCATAATGACCTAAAACTTGTTCCTTCAAACTCACTGATTTAATCTTAATGATATTTTTTCATGCTTCCCTTAATGGTCAGATTTGTATTTTCTTCATTTTTCTTTGATTGGGGAAACAAAAGTCTGGTCTGTTTCTGACTGAGGTGACGTCTAAGGAGTACAGGATAAAAACTAAAGGTGTGAAAAAAATTAAAAAAAAAACAAGATTTTAGAAATCATCAGGATGGGGTCAAGCGTTGAACTGACTGTGGGGAATCTGCTGCATAGAGGACAGAAAATATTAAGTCTTTTCAGTGAATCAGGTGGTTTTTTTAGGTGAAAATATTGAAATCTGGTCATTTTGTGATGTTTTAATTGTTACTGTTGCTTTTTCTATCTCTATGTTTTTTCTATTGTGTTTATTGATTGTTTAGTGCTTTATTTTGGATGAACATATGTTTATTTATGTCAATTTTCAAAATTTAAATATCCACTTTATTTCTCTTTGAACTAAATGTATTAAGAGTTCAGCACTGGAACATCGTTGTTTTCTGAGTCACTGTTTGACATCCCTCTCCTCTGGGCCTCTAGATTCATAATCTATCCACAGATAAATGTTATGGCTGAAGCGCCGTAAAAAATACATTTTCTTTTTAAATAAAGTTGCTTTACTGGGGAGGTGAAACTTCAACTCAGAAGCTGAATTTCCATCTGTATCGTAGCTTGAACCTCCTGAGAATCTGTCAACTTTTGTGAGCTTCAGCATCTCCTGCATTTCCCCTCTTCTCTCAATCTTCTCTTCATCTCCTCATTTTCTTCCCACAATCCCCTCTGGCTGTCCCCTCTACTCTGATGTTGGCGCTGAGATCTGCCAGGCCCAGGGTGTGATCTCACCTCTGGTTGTGTGAATTTATGGAAAACTGAGGGAAAAGATCCTGAAAATCTTATGGTTGTTGCTACTTTTGACACCTGGTAACACTTTCAGTAGCAGATGCTAATTTATTGGTAAGCATGTAAATAATTTTACTAAAATCATTCTTCCTTTGCACAGATTTGAGGTTTAAATGCATCTAGTGTTAGTGGGATTTTAGCAGCCTTGTTGTCAGAAGAAAGAAGCTGGTTGCTCTTGACGATGGCGTGAGATCTTCCACCTGATATCAGGAAACTCAACAACAGGTAAGAGGTGAGCAGATCTCATCACATCTGAGGATGGTTGATGAACTTGCTGCCTTGAGCGGACCTGTATGGCTCTTTGATCTGACGTATTTTATCTCTTCTGTTTAAAGGGATATTCCACCCAAAAGTGATTATTTTTTGTCTATTGTCATATTCCTCATAGTTAGATAAGTGGGCAAAAACAACTTGTAACCAGCCCAGTCGTTATCCTGATCCAGCTGTACTCCTTTAGCTTTAGCAGCAGAAAACAATGTAAGTGAATGGTAACAACTAGCATTGTGAGAAAAAAAAGTCCTTAAAAATGAGTCAGTAGTGATACTAATTCTGCTTAGTGACCTCAATAAACATATCGACTGCAAGTGAAAATAAAAAGTAACACGAAGGAATTACAGGGACA
The DNA here is from genome assembly GCA_006937965.1 of Callopanchax toddi. NCBI lineage: Eukaryota > Metazoa > Chordata > Actinopteri > Cyprinodontiformes > Nothobranchiidae > Callopanchax > Callopanchax toddi. The sequence continues at coordinate 605,892 of SSNR01000344.1, forward strand.
CCTACTTCCGTAAACACGTATCCGCACGTTGTTTGCAAACCGCAAAGATGAAGAAAAATAACAAAGTCGGGAGCTGCACAGAGATTATCTTTTAAAAAAAACTTTACCGGGTTTAGCCTAGTAGCCAGTATTTGTATTTACTTCATTTATAAATCCTCATTCGTTGGAAAACAGAAAATTTGGAGAATTTTGGTAAAAAGTAACGCCCTTTGACTCTGGTATCCAGGCTTGTGATTCGTTAAACTTATTTTGATAAGATCCACTTCCTGAATTATTCCTTAGATCTTGCCTTCATGCACCTGCACCAATGAGAGCTGTTTGTTCTTTAAAACACTAAATAATTCAGTTTAAATGTGCGTAACTGTAAACACACAGTGATGCAAATGTCTATAAAATCGTGTTTGCATGAACTGGTTTAACATTTCTGACATGTAGGATGCTGTGTGCTTAGAAAACATATTGTTATCTATTTTACTGTCAGCTTTCCCTAAGCCACACTCAGAGATGTTTCCAGTTTCATTGAGAAAATACCTGCCATCATTATGCTTCTCTAAAAGAACCATCTTAGTTGTGTTTTTAATATTACAGTTATAGTATACAAGGGTTTGTCTCCTCGCCTCGCCTCGCCTTCTTCCGCTTATCCGGGTCGCGGGGGCAGCATTCCAACTTGGGCAGCCCAGGCCACCTTCTCCCCAGCCAAGTCCAACAGCTCCTCAGCTGGGACGCCCAGGCGTTCCCAGGCCAAACTGAAGATGTATTTCCTCCAGCTTGTCCTGGGTCGACCTGGGGGCCTCCTGCCGGCAGGACATGCCCAGAACACCTCCCGAGGGAGGCGTCCAGGAGGCATCCTTACCAGATGCCCGAACCACCTCAACTGGCTCCTTTCGATATGGAGGAGCAGCGACTCTACTCCGAGTCTCTCCCGGATGTCCGAGCTTCTTACCCTATCCCTAAGGCTGAGCCCGGCCACCCTGCGGAGGAAACTCATTTCAGCCGCTTGTATCCGCGATCTCGTTCTTTCGGTCACTACCCAAAGCTCATGACCATAGGTGAGGATTGGGACGTAGACCGACCGGTAAATCGAGAGCCTTGCTTTCTGGCTCAGCTC
>SSNR01000344.1:607009-660623 GCA_006937965.1 Callopanchax toddi
TAGACCGACCGGTAAATCGAGAGCCTTGCTTTCTGGCTCAGCTCCCTCTTTACCACAACAGACCGGTTCAGCGTCCGCATCACTGCAGACGCTGCCCCGATCCGCCTGTCGATCTCCCGCTCCCTCCTTCCCTCACTCGTGAACAAGACCCCGAGATACTTGAACTCCTCCACTTGAGGCAGGACCTCTCTCCCGACCCGGAGTTGGCAATCCACCTTTTTCCGGTCGAGAACCATGGCCTCAGATTTGGAGGTGCTGATCCTCATCCCAGCCGCTTCACACTCGGCTGCGAACCTCCCCAGCAAGAGCTGAAGGTCAGAGCTCGATGAAGCTAGGAGGACCACATCATCCGCAAAAAGCAGAGACGCGATTCTCCTGTCACCAAACTCGACACCCTCCACACCACGGCTGCGCCTAGAAATCCTGTCCATAAAGGTTCTGAACAGGACCGGTGACAAAGGGCAGCCCTGGCGGAGTCCAACCCTCACTGGGAACAGGTCCGACTTACTGCCGGCTATGCGGACCAGACTCACACTCCTCTGGTACAGGGACTGAATGGCCCTTAACAAAAGACCATCCACCCCGTACTCCTGGAGCGCCCCCCACAGGGTGCCCCTGGGGACACGGTCATAAGCCTTCTCCAAATCCACAAAACACATGTGGATTGGTTGGGCAAACTCCCATGACCCCTCCATCACCCTAGCGAGGGTAAAGAGCTGGTCCACAGTTCCACGACCAGGACGAAAACCACATTGCTCCTCTTCAATCCGAGATTCAACCATCGACCGGAACCTCTTCTCCAGTACCCTGGAGTAGACCTTTCCAGGGAGGCTGAGGAGTGTGATCCCCCTATAGTTGGAACACACCCTCTGGTCCCCCTTCTTAAAAATGGGAACCACCACCCCGGTTTGCCACTCCATAGGAACTGCCCCCGATGACCACGCAATGTTGCAGAGACGTGTCAGCCACGACAGTCCTACAACATCCATCGCCTTGAGATACCCAGGTCGGATCTCATCCACCCCTGGGGCTCCGCCGCTGCGTAGTTGTTTGACTACCTCAGCGACTTCTGCCCCAGAGATTGGACAGTCCGTCCCCAGGTCTCCCAGCTCTGGTTCCTCCTCGGAATGCGCGTCGGTGGGATTGAGGAGCTCCTCAAAGTATTCCTTCCACCGCCCGACTATAGCCCCAGTTGACGTCAGCAGCTCCTCGTCCCCACTGTAAACAGTGTGAACGAGTTGCTGCCTTCCTCCCCTGAGGCGCCGGATGGTTTGCCAGAACCTCTTTGGAGCCGACCGATAGTCTTTTTCCATGGCCTCGCCAAACTCCTCCCACGCCCGAGATTTTGCCTCGGCAACTGCCACTGCTGCACTTCGCTTGGCCCGCCGGTACCTGTCTGCTGCCTCTGGAGACCCACAGACCAGCCACGCCCTGTAGGCCTCCTTCTTCAGCCTGACGGCTCCCCTAACCTCTGGTGTCCACCAGCGGGTACGGGGGTTACCGCCACGACTGGCACCGGCTACCTTGCGACCACAGCTAGCAACAGCCGCCTCAACAATCGCAGAGCGGAACAAGGCCCATTCGGACTCAATATCCCCCACTGCTCTCGGGACGCGGTCGAAGCTCTGCCGGAGGTGGGAGTTGAAGACCATCTTGACAGGCTCTTCTGCCAGGCGTTCCCAGCAGACCCTCACTATACGTTTGGGTCTACCAGGTCTGCGCGGCATCTTCCCCTGCCATCTGATCCAACTCACCACCAGGTGGTGATCAGTTGACAGCTCCGCTCCTCTCTTCACCCGAGTGTCCAAAACATACGGTCTCAGGTCAGATGATACAACTATAAAGTCAATCATTGACCTGTAACCTAGGCTGCCCTGGTACCAGGTGTACCGATGGGCATCCTTATGTTCGAACATGGTGTTCGTTATGGCCAAACTGCGACTTGCACAGAAGTCCAATAACAGAACACCACTCGGATTTGTGTTAATAGGGGTTATGATAGGGTTTGTGAAATATTAAAAAACTAAGAGGAGGAAGGAAACCAGTTAGACTGGAGGTCTTACTTGGGTTCACATGAGTTTGGGTGCTTTCAAGCATTTGAACAAATTCTGTCAGTTTTCTTTTGAAGTCGGTTTCCTACAGCTGGAGCCGCCGTCATCGACACTAACCCACTGAGCTGCTTCAGAAGTGGTGACAGGAGGGAGCAGGACCCAAACATAAAGAGATGCTAAATCACATTTTCAAACCAGCGCTTTGAGCTACAGAACAGGAAATCTTCAGCAGCTCAGTTGGATCTTTGTGCATCTTTTTATATTCTGTGTTTTTGAGAAAAATAAATCACTTGGCTTTACATCGCTGTGTGGACGAATGCTAATGGTTTTAGTTATAATCAAAACCCTTCAGCTGTAATTTTCTTTCCTTTGGATATCTGCAGGAAACAGCATTTAGCTGAACTGACAGAGTGAAAATAATCCATAAAAGCTGCATTTTATGTGTGTCTGAACGTCCTCCTTTCATAAAAACTATAGAATTACTTCTTCCTGCTCCTACTGCTTTATATGCATCACTGCACTACAGCATTAAAATGTCCCAGACATGTTCTGAAAATGATGCACAATAAGTAAACTGCTTTTTCTCTGTTTCCAGCCAGACTTTTAGTAAGAAGACCAGGAAAAGGAGGTGAAAACAGCAGAGACGTTATGAAACCTGAACGTCTCTACCAGGCTGCAAGGAAAGGTTTCACCTGAAAACTCAGCAGACAGAGGGTCATTTTAAAGATAATACACAGAAAGTTACATAAAGTCCAACTTTTTAACTGTTTAAACAAAAATACAGATAAGTAAAAATTTTAGAATTTCCTAAATAGCTTGGAGCAAATTTTGAACAGATTCCTAACTTTTTAATTTATCCCAACACTCGTATCACTTCTTTTCTGTCAACAATGAATAGAAGCTATGAAAGAAGAACAAAGCCAAAAATAAATAAGAAACTAAAGGTCTTTGAATTAGTCAAATAAGAAAACAATAGATTTACTTGTTTACTTATTTTACTGTGTCCCAAAAGGCAAGTGGGAAAAACATACAGCTTTATAAACAAAAACATTCTCTTTCCTACTTCATAAAACTGACAATGTAAAATAAAGCACATTTTTTTCCTACAAACAGCTTTTTGTCTTTCTTCAAACTTTTGTCGTCTGCATATAAATCAGAAAGAGAGGAAGAAATTTAAAAATGGGAAAGACTTATTGTCATTTTTTTTTGCTTGCCTTTCAGTGCTTCTACAACTGTGTATTACAGATTAGGTAAAATTTCAAGAAAAATGTCAAAATATCCTAGAAAACAAATCCAAAGCAGGTTCCAGGAAAACAATATGAAAGTTACCTGAATGCTGAGAGCTGAAAGAAACGGCTGAAAACTGAAGAACTGAACTAAAAGCTGAATCTGCTCTTAACTGGCAGGATTATCAGAAATCTGCTGACAATTTGAAGTGTAAGCAGAAAAAAACCCGTTACACTAAAGTGGCTCTGTACTTTAAAAGGCGTGAAGGAGTTGGTTTGCAAAAGATCTGAAGAAATTCCCTGAGAGTTAGCGTGGTGGAATTACATCATTGGAGAGAAAATTCTGAATTTTTCTTAAGTTTATGTAAAACTTAAAATGTGATTTCACTAAAACAGTAATATATTTTTTAATGGTTTCAATATGTGGTAGGAAAAAGTATGACTTGTTAAAAAATTGACTGAGGTTGTGGGAGAACACTGAACAGACCAACATTTGTGCACAAAGTTTTTGAAGGAAGCTGAAGGATTTTACATCCATTTTCAACAAGTCAAAAGTTCACAAAAAGCCTAAAATCTTAAAAACTATAAAATATGATAATAATATTAAAAGTCACTAAAATATCCTGAAGGAGCTGCACATTCTGATTTATTAAATAGCTAAAAAAAATTATAAAAAAGAAGTTGCCTAGCAACACAAAACAGGCCACTTGTCCTATCTCTCAGTGCTTTTCTATTGGGTGAGGGGCCTAAGTCTGCTCTGATGTCATGACATTATCCTAGATTAGCCTTTAGATGTTTTTCTGGAAATAGTATTTCAACTTTTTTCCTTGACGTTTGAACTTTAATCTTGGACTTTTATGTTTTTTCTCAGTAACACTAATGCGCTGTTGTAGAGCCTCTCTAACAACCTAAAACAAAGCCACTATTTCCTTAAACATATACTTGCATCCTTTCTGCTCTTTCTTAGTCTGAACAAAGCAACCTCACATTTCTCTGAACACTAATCAGTCATTTTCTTCAAGTGAAACTGAAACTTGGCTCGTAGCTGGCATCCAGTCAAAATCGTTGCTTTCACAATGACATGCAGAGACTTTAAGGGTCAAGCAAATGTTTTCTATCAAGACGACATAATGGGCAGATAAATACTTTGAAGTGCTCTTTGAGAGGTTTAAACACAACTTTGCAATCAAAAGCAGGAATCAGCAAATGGGTACTTTTTGCTCCATCTGTCTGCAGAAACTGCAGTGAGTGACTGAGCTACGTATTCAGCGCTTTGTCAGAATAATTGATTTATCAAATATTTAAGCTGTATTTTCACATTTTAGCTGGAAGTGGAGGTGATTAGCTTCACAGAGAGGGTAACCAGTGGTGCAGGTTGCCTGACAAATGCACCATTTTCTCCAAAACTCACAAATGAAAACATCTATTTGAGCTGTTCATGAGCAGGAATGCAGTGAGTGTAATTATCCGAGGAGGACTCTGGAGCTTTTTCCTTGTGACGGTGGAGCAGAGCGACTTCTGTAAGTCTCAGCTGTTACCTGGTAATCTGAAGGATTTTGGTGCAGGATTATAGATTATCCCAAAGAGAAAATGTAGGGGAAGAAAAATGATGTGAGCAGATTTATAAATCAGGTGTAGCCAAGTTTAAACAAGAGTCGCAGAGGATTCAAGAATATGGCAAGAAGTTGTCAGAGTCGACGTAAAAACTGTGTTCAGACTCATGATTATTGTAACAATTGATGAAACAGACAAAATGATTGCATTATTAATTGACAGATGATGCACAACAGGAAGGAGTTCATGGTGATCAAATGGATGGCAACATTTAGTACCTGCTGAATAAACAATTACCGGTAGATGATTTGTTAATGTTTTCCAAACCAAAATATCATGAATCAACTTTTAAAACTCAGCAAAAGATATTAAAGACTGCATCTAGTAATCTGAGTTATCATCATTATAGCAGACTTATAAACAAATGTAAGGTTGTGTTTCCATAGCAATGGGCTATTGTTGCCATGGTACAATTCATGCTATTTTTGTCCTTAATGCTAAAACTGCTGGACAGCAGTAAAGCTGGAGTCATCCCTTCCTTCTGAAGCAGGGATGTTTAGATTTCATGGTAACTCCTCCGTCTCGACTGTTTTACTTCACTCAGGAATGCTGCCCTGTCACGCCTCCTGACAGGATAATCAAAGATCAGACTGTCTCCCTCTCAGTGTTTAAGAAGTCTCATCCTTTTCCTCTTTGTTAACAAGGAGACATGCAGTATATTGTTTTTCTGGAAGTCACCGTCTGCTCCTTCCAGTTCTCTCTGGCTGAGGGATACGATGTCCTTTCTCAAGCTTGAGAAAATTAAATGTTCAACCAGAGCAGAGGTTACTAGCAGGCGGACCGCTGTCTGAGTCCAGAGGGAGGGGGCGTGTCTGGGCCCCAGACGAATTGCTCCAGCACAGACTGAGGACGTGTGTTCAGGGCCGCTGGCAGAGGACACGCCCCCTCCCCCTGGACCCAGTCGTGAAGGTCGAGGTAGTCGCTGTGGGAACCGGACAAGCCCCCTCCCCCTGAGCTGGTCCCCGGACCGCAGGGACGCCTGTGGATCTGGATGTGGCCCTTTCAGATTTCTAACTGAGTACCCCTGAACTAGAGGAAACAACGAGGAAGTTCCTGGACAGGTGACAGGCCTTTATACGTTTTTTCAAATTCACATACATTTTTGCTACTTATAATTTAAATTTTTGTTTAAATCACTCAGTACCCTTCTCCCTCGTTTTTTAATTTTTTTATATTGTTTATTTGTGTTTTGGTTTATTTTTTTCTTCTTCTTTTGGTTGTTTAGCATCAAAAGAAAAAAGACAGGGGAATTACTGAAAACCGAGGAATGGCTTTAGGTCAAAAATTGAATATTTAAGTGTAAAATTTTAACCTGTACTTATTTTCCCCACACTTTGATTGTATTTCCAGATGTATGCCCTACTATATCATTTCTCTTCTTTGTTAATACTCATCTATTTTCTAATAAACACATTTATTGAGAACAGCTCGTCTCCTAATACACCCAACACACTGTGCTAGTCGTTCTCTAGAAGGATTCAGTCACTCATTCTCTCCAAAGCATTTCTTTCTGCACTGAAGCTTTATTTTTGCTTCTATTTTCTGTGCTGCTTTTGATTATCAGCTGCTAAATGAGTAAAGAAAAATCCATGAAGGTCAGCAATGTAAAGGGAATGACTAGGGGAAAATAAACTCTAAAATGACAGTTGTTTTTTTAGCTTTATAATTTTTTTAAGCTTCATAACAAACATGAATTAAACTTTCATAAAGCTTTTGTTTTTCCTCAAAAGATCCTTTATAGTTTTGCATTTTTATTAACTTATCTGTCCATTTTCTTCAGCTTATTCAGGGTTCTGTCAAAAGTCACACTGTCCTGTTAAAAATAATCTGCCATCAGATGTGAAAATATAATGAAATACAGAAGCTGCATTTAACTCAGCGAACGCACCTGAGATGAAACTGCTGCAGTTACAACAAAAGACACATTTCACACACGGTCATGCATTTAAAAGCATCTTAATACTGCAAGTAAAATATTTGCTAATTTAAGAAAATGTCTCAGCTTTAAGATCCTCATTTGTGAAGGGAAAACTTCCAGACTGAGGTGCAGAGTTCATCCTATGAATACGTCTGTAAGTGGTCGTGAAACGAGGTGATCTGTGTGCCGTCTGGGGCTCACAAAAAGATCAAAGGTGTCATTTAAAGATATGATCTCTCACTGATAAGCTGCTCAGGATGCTGTGAACTAATTATTCCTTTAGATCTGTGCTGAAGTGGCCTGCAGCCGCAGAAAAGGAGGAACCATCACCTGAGAGGAGGCGGTGAAGATCTTTTATGTGTTTTTGTTCTGGTTTTAGATCAACTGAGAAGAAATTAAACAAATAGCTGAAAACCCTTTAAAAATGAGGGCATTTTTATAAACATCTGTTTATTTTTACAAATATGTTTTCGTGTCATTTAAAACACTGCAGAGTACTTTCTGATACTGTTTGCAAAGAGCTTCCAGACATATTATTTGACATATTAGAAGAAAATGGAGCTAAAATATGCCATTTTTACATTTGATATTTACACTTGGTGTCACAATCCTGGGTTATTAAGTTCTCCAGTGGGCGGGGCTTCACCCCAGTGAGCTGACACACCTGTCACTCATCAGGTCATTACCTGGCTGGGGATTTAGGATCCAGAACTGATTGTCTGTTATGGTTGTTGGTAATGAACTCCTGCAGGTCTTGTGAGGAACTTGGATTCATTTTTACCAGCTAGTAAAAGTCCCACCAGAACTTCATTTAACTTTCCTCCTTTCAGACCCCAGCTCTGCACCCACAAACAATCTATTAGAACCTAAAACGATCGTTTCCTAAGCCTGACTTCCTGGGTTTCTGCATGCAAGTCGTAGAGAAACTTCCCAAAATACAACAGGGTGTCAGAGTTGTTCTATTCTCTTTCCGGTATGAAGAGTAAGAGAAAAAAATCTGAAAAGAAAGCTAAACTAATTGTTTTCTGACTCTTTCTGTATCTGGACTGCTCCACACTCACTTCTGCTCAGCTGAGGAGCCAAAAAGAAGTTCTCATCAAGATGGTCTGCTGAGCATTTTTCAATAATGCATCTGTCCTCTGAGACTTTTCCAAACAGTAAAGAAAGACTGAGAGATTCAACCTTTTATGATATATATCACCCAGATATCAGTCTCACACATGTCTCCTAAGTTTCCTAAATACATTTCCCTAAAATTGTTCTGCCCAAGCCCAAATATTGTATTGAAGTTTGCCCCAATATTTCTCTCTGCCCAAGCCCAAGTAAATGTCCCACTTTAACTCATAATTTACAATGTAGGTCCCCTGATGGTACCCCAAATCTTGCCCAAATATTGTATCTGGTACCCCCAAATCTCTGTTTTGTTTTTTATTTTCAATGTTTTCTCTGTTTTGTTTTGTTTTTTTGTTTATATTGTCAAGCGCTTTGTGATGTATATCTGTGAAAGGCGCTATATAAATAAACTTTACTTACTTACTTACAGCCAAGACTCTGACCGACTCTATCACATCTTTATTAAACATCAGGAGTTAAATAAAACTACCTCTCTTTTATTTTGTGAGATATAAAAATCCACATGTAGTGCATTTAACAAACATTTAGCAAAACTATTTCCTTTACATTAAAAAAACTTCACTATCTATCATTAAAGTGTTTGAAATCAGTTATTTCCATCTGTGTATTATTTTGTTATTTGTTAGTTTTAAGCTTGGCTATGGCATGTTTATCTAACGCACAAAAACATTTAAATTACATTTCCAGAAAAGAACAGCTTGAGTCAAGTTAACAATGATTTTCTATCACAACACAGTGTGTTATGCTGTGAGTTGTAACATAAAGAAAAAGAGCCAATACAAAATCAGAACAACAGGAAGTGTAACCCGCCCTACCCGGGTGATTGGTGCTTTAATCCCAGGGATCTCTTTAGCTCGCAGCACCAAACCATAACGGTGTGAAACAGCCAAATCTGAAGCAGCCGCTAATAAAAAGTGGTTTCTCAGATCAAAGGAGAAACCCTTAAGGGGAACAAAATTGGTGCAAATTGTTGTGGCGTGACTGCAAACTCAACCAACTCATAGGAGAGAAGAGACGGAGAAAGGAGATGAAGATGTTCCTGTCTGTATCAGTGTATGCTCAGGATTAAAGGGCTATTTTTAGGTTTACATAAAGGCTTTATGCAGGCTTGTTATGTGGTTTATTCTGTATGAGCGCGTAAGAGAGAAATGAAAATAGACAGAAAGTGGAGGAAACCAGTCGTCCTACCTCCAGAAGCTTTACTCTGACTTTGTTGTAAGCTTTCAGCCAGCGGACCTTAGATGGAGAGCAGGGAGGAGGGCCATCCTCCAAGAAACTGGGGAAAAAAGATGAAAGAAATTAACATAAACCATAGGAGAGACAATTTCCTAAAATACATTTAAATCTAAGAGGAACTTGCATACCAGATTTTAGTTTGGCTCTTGTTTTCATGTTGGTTCAACAATGGCTCGGAGGAGATGACCAAAGGATCCTTCAGGTCCTTGTTGGCACCAGGTTCTGGAAGTCCGTTCACCTCTTTCTCTGGTTCTTCATCCTCGGTCCATTTAGACGACTGGCTGTGGGGAGGCTGGCGGGGGTCACTGGGGGGGCAAGACTCTGGGTGGTGGCGATCCTCAGGCTCAGAGCTGAGCTGGGAGCTGATGGGACTGAGGTTTCCAGATGAATCAAAGTGACTGCTGTCTAGTGGGCTGCAGGACGAGGGATAACGTTATTTAAAAATAATGAGTGATTTGGCAAAGAATTGCGTTGAGTAAAAATAAACTGGGGAAGGAAATATTTTATTCCCAAATTCAACCTAAAAACATTTTAAAAAATAAAGTTTAAATAAATGTCAGAAGGTAGTTCTCAGATTTAATCACAAATCAGTTAAAGAAATTCCAATGAGTTTGGAATAAAACATTTCAACTCAAATACTTAAAACCAAAGGGTAAACTAAGGGAAAACAGAAAAGTAATTTTATGCACAAGATAGGAGAAACTAAAATTTAAAAAGGTTTTTAAGGGTAAGGCAACAAATAAAGGAAACTTAAATAAGATTTGAAAAAGGACACAATAAAGTTTGCTTTGACTTTCTAACCTGATCTAGTTGTATAATTTGAATGAATATCTCATGACATGAATAAATACTTTTAATCACCAATAGGCTTTGTTTTTAAAGCACAAAGTTTTAAAGCCAAAGTTTTCTGTTTAAATAAAGCCTAAAAGATCAAATTCACATTCTGAGCAGAATGCAGTTACCAATTTTCGTCAGCAGGTGGAAGAGTACGCCACAAAAAAGTTTAATGTTAGAACTATTTAGAATATGATAAAACACATGTTTGGACACTTTCAAATACATGTAGACACCAACCCTAATTTTATCAATCAGTTGCGTGAAGAAAACATGGACAGACAGCACCGGAGATCACTTAACAAAACAGAGAAAAGCTGCTACGGAAGCCTGGATGTCCAAACAGGAAGTGAGCGAATGTGAAAAATGTGGGTTTTAGGCGTAAATGCTTGGAAAAAGAATCACTAGATGCTGTCATACTGGTTCTTTTTGTGACTTTTTAAATCCCCTAACAGTGAGTTTAGCCTTCAGAATGGGAGGAAAGCATAACAAAATAAAAGCATGTTACAAAGAAATGAAATAATAAATGTTGGTCTGTGGATTATATTTTACATTTGGAGGTCAATCAAAACCAAAATACAAATTAGATTAATTGCACAGCTCAGGATCTAAACCCATCGTAATGACGCCCTCACTCTACCGCCAGCAGTGAAGTTGTGTTTATTTCTATGAGATTATAGAAGTAAAACCTTTCTTTAAATATTTTGAATTACAATAAAAAGAAGACACTGAGATGACTGTCTAATAACGCTTAAACACAATGGTAAAGCTGTCTCACAGCTGTGAAAATGAGCTCGGTTTACATGAACACAGCTCCCTGCCTCAGAAGGAGAGAGAGAGAGGTGTGACTGCTCGCTGATGGAGATTCCTAATGAGGAAAGTGGCTTTGTGCTTTAACTGGAATGATTTACTTGGACTTGGTTGTTGGCCAAATGACTCCTCACTGTTCCTTTTTGTCCCACGTCCAGGCTGTCTTCACGGTCTTTACTGCAACACCATCATAAATCTGTCAGAGCTTGATTCGTTTAAACAAATTGGCCGAGACTTGGAAATAATTCAGAGAACTGCAGGGAACAGAGGAGGGAGGGGCTCAACAACCACCTCCACCGGTGAAACGCTAATAAATAAAAGCACTGGTTAGGTTGTGCTTCCATCACTGTCAGCAAACCTAAGTAAGGTGGTGTATAACACCTGCAGTATATTTACACTAGATGGGGAGCATCTTTTCACATGCAATCATTTCCTATCTGAGAGTTAAACATGAAATTAGAACGACACATTTTCACTAACAGCTTTGTGTTTATGGCTGAGGATAAATCAGGTGATCAAAACGGCACATTCCTTGATAACGATATGGTTTAAACTTAAAGTTAGGGAATGATGGGAAAGGGCTCAAGTGGAGGAAACTATACAACAATCTGCCATAACAATATGACCACTTGTTCTGTTCTAACCTAAGGAGCTCTGATTGGTTAGGCATAAACAAAGAACATCTGGAGTTGGCAGAAAGTGGTACTTATACTTGATTGGTCCTATAAAAATTTAAGGAGAGAGGAAAATGTTAAAATAACATCTATGAGAAACTAAAAATGCAAGTTTATGTAATAATTTTGATATATCAGTGGTCATATTGTTATGACTGAAGGAAAGAAGCAGGACATGGACTCCACATCTCTCTAAAACAGTATAATAAACAAATGATGTCATTTATTATACAGATACTAGCCTTTTTGCAGCTTCTGTTGCCAATAGATCTTTTGATAGGTCTGTTCCCAGCTTGGTGTCAGGTGTGCTGCCATCTAACTCGCACGGCGTGATCATGACTTGAGGTTTATCCAAACTGTCTGTTAGAGAACCGTAAAGAGAGGGGAGGCCAGACTGCGGTGTTTGTGCTAAGGTGTCACAGCTTCCTGTTTTTGACGTTTCCGTTGGTCCTTCTGTGTCACTAGCATCTGCACTTTCAGTTTCTCCAGAACCTGGGGATGGTTTATCAGGATCTGGCTCATTAAATTCATCTGATGGTTTTGGACTTTCAGACTGGGGTTGGGAAGTGACCACAGGACAGCTGGATTCAGGTTTGGGGGAGTCAGAAGTACCAAAGACTGAGCTCAGTTTCAAGCCAAACACTGACGATACCTCCTTGTTTCCTTCTGGCTTGTCTTCCTGGAAAATACCAGCTGAAAGGTTTTTGAACCCTGAAAGGAGACCACCATCTGTCTGTTGTGGCTGTAATGTTTTACCAGATGAGGCTGTAGATGTGGAGAAAAGAGATCCAATGGATGACGTGCCCTCCGATATGAAACTAAGTTTAGGGGCAGTCAGACCGGGTATATCAAACATGCCCTTGGTTTCAGCAGCTGTGGATGGTGCATCTCTGTAAGACACTTTAGAACTTGGCTCTTCTGAATGATCAGCATGTTCATCATTTCCTGCCTCTTCTTCTGAGCAAACAGTTTTAATGGTGGTTTCACTGAGAGAACTTTCTTCTTCTGTTTTGTCTTTTCTTTCTGCCTCCTCCACCAGTCCTTTTTCAAGAAGCTCACTGCTAACATGTTCATCTTTAACTGAAGTAGTGCTCTCTGCACTTGAATGTTCAGCATTCTCTGAGTTTGTCATATTTACAGAAGGATCTTTTTGTCCCGTGTTTGTGTCAGACCGTTGGGGTTCTTGAGACTTTGTCGCCTCTGAACCTTTGAACATGCCAAACAGGTCACTGGTGATGGATTCTGTCCCGATGCTACTTGGAAGGCCAAAAAAAGAGCTTTTCTGTTGTTGCTGTGGCTGACGAGGAGTAGGTGATGATCCAAAAAGTGATCCAGGTGAACTTGAAAAAAATCCACCTACAGTTGGTGATTTACTTGGTGCATTTGGGGAAGAAAACATAGACATGAAGCCAGAAAAGGGAGCTGCTTCAGGGGTTTTTTGTGGTCCTGGTTGTCTTGGACCAGCCATCCTTGGACCAGCCATCCTTGGACCAGCCATCCTTGGTCCAGCCATCCTTGGTCCAGCCATCCTTGGAGGTCCCATCATCCTTGGAGGTCCCATCTGTGGTCTTCCTATTCCCGGAGCTACCATTCTTTGTCCTGGTGGGCCAGGTGGTTTAGCCATGCCTGGACTAGGATGTTGCTGTGGCGGAGGACCAGCTGGTGTTACGCTGCTCCCAATTGGTTTTTCTTCAGCTGACAATGAGGTTATTGCACCAGTATCACTTTCACAAGTTTTCTCTAATTTTGGCTCAGTTGACTCTGTTAGAACTATTTCAGAAGATAATTTCAAGTCTTTCTCAGCTGATTCTGAAGAGTTGTTCTTTGTCATTTCTGTATCTGAGTCAAGCGCCATTCCCTCGTTAGTTAATGTTTCTGTGACTATCGTTTTTTCTGTAGTAGCAACCTTTAAAGCCTCATTAGATGTTTCTAAATCTGCCACTGCTGTTTCTTGTCTAACAGCAATTTCCAAATCAACATCAGGTGATTTTTCTACATCAGCAGCAGCTATATGTTCCTCCGCCAAATTTCTCAAAGCTTCTTCTGATGTTTTTCCAACATCTGTAACTGGAAGTTGTTCTTCATCACCACCTTCTGAATGTTTCTCAAAGGATTTTTCATCATTTGTAACTATATTTTGTTCTTCACTTAAAAGTGGAAGAGATTTGTCCACATTATCAACAGCAGTTTGTTCCTCATCAGCAACTTTCAAAACCTCTTTGGTCAGTTTTTCAGACTCTGGAATTATTAATTCATCCTCAACAACAGACTTTACTTCTTCCACATCAGTTATATCAGAACTATCTGATATTTCATTTGAATTTGTAACATTTTCTGGCATTAGAGTACCAGAGTGTTTGATCACTGCCATGTTACTTTCACTGTTTTTGCTCGTGACTTCTAAAACAGTTTCTGGTTCAGCAGCTTCTTGCTCAACATCAACTGCATTTATTGTGTCTTTATTTTCATCCAGCATCTCTTTCTCTGGCAGATTACGTGTCACATGCAATGTGTCTGCGATAGAGGATTCAACCATCACAGAAGCATTTTGGTCACAAGAAAGGTTTTGTTGCTTAGTGGTTTCTTTTTCTGTGCCGGCATGTGGATCTGTTTGTTGAACAGAGCCTTCTGGAGGATTTTCAGTGGTGTCTTTGGAGTCTTCAGCATCTTGGCGTTTCTGTTCTACTTGAAGCTCCTCCTTAATCGATAATGTAGGAAGAGACTCAGCGGCTGCATCTGTAACATTTCCGATACGGTCATCCTTTACTTCCTCTGAAAAGGTTTCAGCATCTGTGAATTGTACTTGCAGTGAGTCAGAATCCTCTCTGACACAGGTATGTTTTTCTGGCTCTGCTTTGGTTTCTTCCAAAAACGACATTCCAAACAGGCCAAATCCACTTTTAGACTTATTGCTTTCAGAACTCCCTCCTAGTGAAAACACAGAAGACACTTTAAAAACACCATCTGAGTCATTTGGTTTAGGAACTGCTGGTTGTGCTTCTGTTTTTTGTTGGTTCTGTCCACCAAACATAGAGAACAGGCCCTTTCCTGAGATCTCTGCAGCACTGGGTCTTGGTGATGGAGCTGTTGGTGAAGGTGGGGGTACTTGAGTTTCAGTTTGGGCACCAAGACTGCCAAACTTGGAAAACAAACCAGTACTTGGGGAATCTTTTTGTGTTGCAGAACCTGGTAGGATACTACCAAAAAGAGAAGATCCAGTGGAAGGTCCTCTTGGTGGGGGGCCAACGCCTGGATGACCCCTGGGACCAAGTGGTTGTTGAGGTGCAGATGCACCAAACATGGAAAACAGGCTTTTTCCTGGAGGATCTTTGGGTGGAGGACCTCTGGGACGTACATTTACTGCAGTTGCACCTCTTGGGCCAGATGATGGTTGAACACTGGAACCACTGAACATAGAAAAGATACCTTTTCCCTGTGGCTCTTGTGGAGTGGACTGTGGGCATGACTCTTTTGGTTCAGATGAAGATGGAGCATTTGACCCACCAAACATTGAGAGTAATCCTGTCCCAGGAGTGTCTTTAGTAGATGAGCCAGGAAGAATGCCCCCAAGTATTGATAATCCAGCTGGGGAGGGGGTCTGTTGATGGGCTGCTGTGGAATCACTGAACAGAGAGAATATGCTTTTTCCAGCTTGCTCACTTTTCTGTTCAGTCTTGGGCAGATCACCCTTGATAGTCAGATCATCTACGTTGGAGACAGCAGCTTCTTTTGTAGGAGGGATGATGGGAGTAGTTTCTGATCCAGATAAAGTAGCATCCTTTTCAGCTTCATCATGAAGATGCTGAACCTCTGAAGATTTCTTTTCATCCTTGATGGATGACTCTTCCAGTGATTTAACACACTTGTGTGTTTGACCTACAGATGTCGTGTTTTGATCCTGGCTGTAGAGGTCACTGAGAGGTTTGGTGCCCTCAAGTGGCGATGTGTATGAAGATGCTAGTTCTACGTCAGCAGAAGAAAATTGAGGCTTTGGCTTGTGAGCCTCTGTAGTCTCTGGTTTTGCTTCAACCTCTACAGCTGAGCTTTTTTCAGCTGGAATGTGCTGAGAGTTTTGCTCGTTTGCAGGTGTCTGATCTGCTGTGGTCAGTGACATTTCTGGAAAGCAGGTTTTATCCTCCTCAACATTTGTTTCAATAGATTCTTTGATAAGGTTGTTTTCTCCCACACTACCACCCTTAGATGCATTAGAAGTTGAAACAATATCTTGAGGTAAACTGGTTTTGTCCAGTGATGTTCCTGCACTGGAAATGGCATTTTCTTCCTCTGGAAAATCAGATTTGTTACCTTCATGGAGTTCACCTTCGTTTGTCTCTTCTTCTGGTGAACTCGCTGCTGAGACAAAAATGTGGGGCAGTCTAACATATGGTTTAGGCTGACCTGGTTCATCTTCTGTACCATTAATGCCAATGTAGATGGAGCCTGGTTGCCTGCTTTTTTCTCGTTCATCAGCTGCCGAAGAAATCTCATCGAATCCAACGCTTACATTGATAGAATGCTTAGAGATATTTTCTTTAGTTTCTTTTGAACCAAGCTGTTCTGATGTGTCGGATTCAGGTACAGCTGATTCCTTTACCATGGGTGGAATCCCTTGAGTAACAGCTTTTGATGTTGTCTCTGTTGTTTGTGAAATTTGTCTGAAGCTATCACATTCTTGATTTCTTTCAGATAGGATGTTATTTGGTGATTTAATTGGAGGAGTTATTGTCTCTGATGTTTTCTTGCTCGCACATGCATTTGTTATTTGTGAATGTTGGAAATTGTTGGTGGAAGTTTCCATTGACGATGCCTTATGGCTTTGATCACTTAAAATTGCATCTCTGGGTTGTGTTTCAGTAATAAGAGATGATGCTGAAGTCAGCTCTGTCTGTTTGGCCACAGATTGATCTTCAGAAGACAACTCTAATGTAACTTCAGAAGCCACTAGTCTAGATTCAATGTTGCCTTGGACAAACGCTGAGGTATAAGTATAAGGCAGAGAACTTGACACAGTTTCAGCTGTTTTAACATGTATAGCTGGGGTGACTGTATCTTGCTTAATGGCATGCATTTGTCTGTCTGTACTGACGTTCATAGATGTAGACACCATGTTGGCCTGGTGGGAGACAGCAGCAGCTGAATTTGTGTCGACAGGTGATTGTGAGCTCAAACTACTGAATAGGGAAATCAAACCCTTGACAGAGGAGGATCCCGTTGATGGTACATGTGATTCTTGGGATCTAATGCTCTGATTCTGGAAACGACTTTGTACTTGTATTGCTGCCACTGGGACGTGACTTGGTTGTGACATAGTTGCACAGACCTGCACACATTTAATTGGATCCAAGCTAGTTGAAGATAAGGTTAGTGCAGGGTGATGCTGAACAGGGACGTAGTGTCGACTTAAGTCAGGTGGTTCTGAGGCTGGAAGAGGTTCTTTTGTTAAAATGGCTGCAGCTGAAGTACTTTGGCTTTGCAGAGGCTGAACTCCAGGCAGCAGAGCAGAATCAGTTCTCTGTCCATCATGGGATTGCTTAGTATTCAAACCAGACGTAGAATTCAAAGACAATGGGGTAGTCACAGTTTGGGATCCACCATATAGATGCTGGGTAGATGAAGGAACTGGTGACTGTCTACTACTGGTCACTGTTCCACTTTCTTCACACTCCTCTGTGCTCCCATAACTGTCCACAGTTGCCTGCTTGATAAGAATTTTGGGTCTGTGGGTTATGTTGTGCTGAAAACCAATACCTTGATGTTTTGGCTCAGATATTGGAATTTCCACACCAGGATGCTGGTAATGTTTTTGTGAAACTGCGTGTTGAACAGTTGGCTGAGGTTTGTTTGGAGAGAATTGTTCAGATATCTTTGATTCAGCGTGTGTACTACTGACCTGTTGATATGCATTAAGTGACAACTGAGTAGATCTAATGCTCTGTGCTGCCTGGGGGGCAACGTGCTGAGAAGAATTTGTGCCTTTTTCAGTCCAAAGTGAAGAATTTGCTGGTTCCAAATTGATTCCGACCCCTGTCTGCATTCCATAATGCATTCTGGGTAGGGTGGTCATCTGTTTATCAGAAGACTTCTGACTTTGAGAGAATGTGATGTCATTTTTGACTTCCATAATATTGTTTGCAGGTATATATTGTTCATTCATACAGTGTAGAGATGGGACACAAACACGAGAAGTAAAATCCTTTGCATCTTGATGGTCAGCTGGTTTGTTTTGCTCCACAGTTAGGTCAATAATACCCACTGATGTTTTCTTTTTGAACTGCTTTTGAGTTGGTCTTTTTTCAGATGCTTCCCTCTTTGTGTTTACATTAGTAAAGTTTATGGGCTCTCCATCTTTTAGCTCAGGTTGACTCCTTGATAGAGTAGTTGTAGTTAGGTTGTCTTTTGCTGAGAAATCCACTGGTTTATTTTGTGGCTGTGTGTATTTGTTAGACCAAGAAAATCCCTCATTACGATGAGAGGTAGACATCTGCCTGTGCAGAGTGTCAGTTGTATTGACTCCAGTCATAACTTGTCTTCTTTGTTGGCATGCAGATTGCTCCACTATGAGTGGTACACCAGCAGAACCATGTCTTGTTGTATCTGCCTTGTTTCTGACCAATGGCACAACTTCAGACGATAACATAATAGAAGCAGTCTCAGCATCTTTCTGTTTAGACCTCAGGGACATGTCTACGAAGTTTCTGATGGTGTTGGCAGGTGCTGATGTTTCTTGAGATCTACAGTGCACAAATCCTTGGATCTTGGACTCTACCACTCTTGTCAGTTGTCTCTTGGGATGCTCCTGAGGATGGTGTGTATCTACAATCAATGGGACACCAACAGAATCACTTTGAGAGTATGATAAGCTTGATCGTCTTGTTTGAACCAGTGGTACTGGATCTGAGTAGGGGATCACAGTGTATGGTTTGGCACTTTTTGTTGACATATCCAATGTGGCTGTAACAGAGTTTGCTGGAGCTGTACTGAGTGAATGGGATCTGATAATGGACTGTGGGACACCTACGTTTTGTATTACTGTATAGCTGAAAAGGAGCTGCTTTGGACCTGGGACAGCTTTACTATCTGTGACTTGTCCTTTTTGCACAGGGACCATGCTTTGAGATTGCATTTGACTTGCTGGTTGTAGATGAGTTTGCTCAACTATCAGTGGAATACCAACAGAGTCTCTCCTTGCAACTACTCTTGCACTTGGCTTATTAACAAGTGGAACTGCTTGATCTGGAGTACACTCAGTTTGGGGCACTGCTTTCTCCAGAATGGCTTCAGATGGCTGGGGTGACATATCCAACACTCCTGTAATGGCGTGTTCTTTTGAACTGAAAGTCTCATGTGTTTGCTTTATGGCCAGTGGCTGAATGAAATGTGTTAAGTCCTGATTTTGGATCTGCTGAGGTTGATGTTGAAACACAACAAAATCTGAGTGGTACTGAAGCCGATTCTCAAACCCCTGCTGTGTATTTGCATTTAAACTAATCATATAGTCTCTAGATTTATTTTTGTATGGAACAATCACATTTTGGTCATTTTCATTTGAAGTGGAATTTATTAAAGTAGCTGGTTCCTTAAGAGCTGAAGGACCAATGTACTCTTTGCTCTCTTGCTTCACCTCTGGTGGTACTGCTTTATATGTCAAGTCAATGGATTCCTGTCGACTTGAACCTTGATCCATCTCAACACAAGCTAATGTTTTTTTCTTAGTCAATGGCATTGCCTCACAGACAGAATTTTTAGTTGCTACGACAGTTTGTTGTATCTGCTGTGTTGTCTTGACAGACATATCTAGCGTGACTTTAACTGAGTTTGCTGGTGAAGTAGCCATCTGACAATGTTGATTTTTTGTAGTTGATTGGCAGGAAACAGGTGTATATATTGACTTCTTAGTGTCACTAGGAGTTGGCTGTGCCAGACCACTGGTAACTATTGGAGGAATTTGTTGTTTGAGAAGTTGTTCCTGAACATTTACTTGTTTTCTCATAACAGGACTCAACAGTGGTGAGGTCGGTTTAGGTTGTACTGACTCAGCTGTTTGTTTGACACATCCATCAAGAGTAGATTCTTTACTGGAAACATACACACCTGGGGAGCTAGCTTTTCCTGATGTTATATTAGGGTGACTTTTCTTCGTCAGTATAGCAGATGCAGCAGCCTGCTTGACAGAAGTATCCTCTGCACCTTTGTCAGAAACATTAAAAATGGTTTGGTTTGGTTTTGATCCTTCAGACGTACAGCAGAGGACTGGTAGTTGCTGAGTATGAATTGAAGAATGTGCACAGCCGGTTGCAACATCAGGTCTGGACAAACTTCTCACAAACTGCTGGTCAACAGCCCTATGCTGTTTGGTCTGAGAGGTGTCTGGTAATGAGCTCACAATGGGACATCTGACTTCCTCTTCATCCATCTGTTTAGTAAGATCCACAACAGCTATGGTCTTACCAGTCAAGTCCAAATCTGCATCCGGATCAATCTGCTTTTTTCCTTTAAATTTTTTCAAATTGTACTTTGTGAAGTCAACAATCTCATTCCTCTGTGTAAATTCAACACTGGCATCAGTAGCATCTTCTTGTTTGACATTACTGTTTTTGTTTAATGTGGAAGAAAAATCTAGAGCCTTATGACACATTTGATAGTTACTTGAAGAGAAACGCGATCTCTGGTTTCTATTGTAAAGGTAGGCTTCGGAATACTTCGCTGAAGTGTCATTCAGTATGTGTAACTTTGGTGTAAATTCTTTAACAGGATCTTGTGGTGGTTTTTGAGATTGAGGTCTTGTTTGAGCTCCTGCTGAAGGAAGGCTGTTCATCTTGTCAGGCATTGTGACAGCACTCTTATTGACTTGAACTGATACTTTAGGGTTCTCTGCTTGAGATGGCTGCCTTGTAAGATGGGGTCTCTGTGAAGCAGGAGGTAAAGTTGAGGTAGATGTCTTGGCTGAACTCCTAGCAGTAGTTGCTTGTGCCAAGGGAGATGATGGACTAGTTGCCAAACTAACAGCAGGTGGTGTAGGCAGTTTCCTTCCCATCTCTACATGCGGTGGTATTTTTGAAACTGATGTAGTCTTAGACACAATGTCTGAAGTCTCTGAACGCTTGCCAGACACCGATGTTGGCATGCTAGATGTTGATGATGGTGTTTTAGCTCTACTTGAATCAGTGGCAGTGGATTTTCCAATGATTTTTGAAGATATGGAACTTGCATTTTGTCTCGATTGTTCTGCACGTGCATCATCCACATGTGCAATCCTGATTTCAGGAATGGGGTGCTGCTTGTTTTCATATATCTGTGTTGAATGCCATCTAAGAGAATGTCCAGTTGCGAGAACATCTTTAAACCCCTGATTCTTCCAGTATGGCCCTCCATGCCCCCCTTTTAAAGCCTTCAAGCTAAAATCAGCCGCTTCCATTGGTTCTTCTTGGCATGTGTAAGGGTTTTGAATTGACTCTACCTTAATCTTTTTAAGCTTATACACAGTAAAGTCAATGGCTTGTTCTGCTTGAGAAGACAAGGACTCCTGAAACATTTGAGAGAAGCTTTCCAAGTTCATGTTCATTATTTTTTCACCTTTTTTAAGGGCAGATGTCAGGTTCATGGGTGCATCAGATTGCAACAAATGAATGTGCTGATGGCATGGAACCCAGAAGCCTTTGCTCTCATCATTGAGGGGGATTTTAAAACCACAAAGGGTCACTTTGTCACTTTCCTTTTTCTTTAGAATGTTTGCAATATTTTCAGTTATGTTCCCTAGAGCTTGCACATCATCTTCCGTAGCACAAGCATAGAGATGCCTTCCTGCTTTGTCTGTTAACAAGGAGTAAATGTAGTTTTCATTGGTATAAACATAATATCCACAGTCTCCTGCCTCAGCTGGCCACCACAACCCTTGTTCTAATAGTGTGAGCCATTGTTGGTACCACTCAGAATCCTCAAACAGCCTATCTTCATCTGCATCACCTGCAATTCCTGCTGAGCAGCTTAAATCCAGAGCACCGCGTCGTAAGTCAACAGGACCCTTTTTTATTGCAAGGCGTTTTAAAAACTCAGTGGCCGACTTCAAATCAAATTCGTCATCTTTTGTATAATTGTTAACAGTGCTTTTTTCATTTATTTGGCAAAAATCTTGGACGTTGCATTCTGTCAGGGACTGACATCGACTTAATCGTGCCTTTGGTTTTTCCATGGAGAGATTTAGAGCACTACCTCTTGCAATCCAAGGCTTCCTGTTTCTATTAAGATCATTCAAGTGATCACAGCTGCTCCACGTTTTATTGTCTCTGCAACTCATGTCAAACAAAATAAGATCTTCATCTTGCTCAAGAAAGCGGTTTCTGCTCTCAAAAAGCTGGGCAGCAGCATCTCTCCAAGGATGAGATGGCACATAGAAGTTAGTGATGTCCAGCTCTTTAGGATTTAACCCATTGTGGTTCTCCCATTCAGGTGTAATAACCGTGGGTGGTATGTGCCCGTGGTACATCTGGCTACCTATCTGGACTTGAGTGGCAAGGGCTTCAGCTTGTATATAATCATTGAGTTGTTGCCACAGTAGAGCTTCTATCAGACACTGATGTTCAAATAGCTCAGGTGGGATAACGCCATGTTCTGTAAAGTTGTATAACAGATCCTTGTAACCATACTCATTTGCTGTCCCATACAAGAGACGCTGGATTTCCTCAAGGTACCGCTGCGTTGGGGAAATTGTAGGCTCTTGTCCAACTTGTGAATGAAGATTATTTTTAAGAGTATCAACAGCTGGATAAGTCAAACTGGAGGCTGCTGTTGGTGCCGCCATGCTTGAAGGAACATCCTCTTTACCTTTTGATCCTAAACTATCTAGAATGACCTTATCTTTTTCCTTTAGAGAAGCGGAGCTGCTACTTTCAGTAGAGCCTCTTTTGAAAATGCTGGATAATAAACCTGGAGCTGAGCCACTTGTGTTGGTTTTAGGCTCTTCCACCCCTGGCTGAGATGTAGAGGGGTGCTGTGGGTTTGATGGCATTTCTTCTGTAACATTAAAAAGACCTGAGAGAAACCCCTTTTGGGGGGGACCTTTTGATTCCTTATCAGTGGATGTTTCTTGGGAAGACTGTACCTCTACTGGTTTAGTTCTCTGGATATGTGGCCTGCCCTGACCTACACGTGGTGGAGGTGGTTGTTGCTGCTGTGCTGTTTGAGGGCTTTCCTGATTCACATGTGGTGATGATGGTTCCACAGTGCCTGATATTTTGCTTAACAGGCCAGAGAATAATCCCCCAGATTCCGGCTGGGCTGAATCCTGCCCAGGTTTTGCAGCCGACTTGCTGACCTGAGGCGGTTGAGTCGGCTGTGATTCCTGTGGTGCACCGTCACCCGATGTGAGTTTAAGAATACCTGAAAGCAAGCCTCCACTTTGACTAGCCTGCTGAGTGGATGTTTGTTGAGGACTTGCTGTTTTACTAGGTTGTTGCTGTTGAGGTGGTGACTGTCCAAACAGACCAGATAAGAATCCTCCTTGCTGACTGGTTTGAGGTGATTGTTGACTGGACAGTTGTGCTGATTTACTGGCCTGTTGAGAACCAGTCTGTGCACTGGGCTGTTGTGGGGCATTATCATTTGATGCTAATTTATTAAACAGTCCTGACAATAGTCCACCCTGCTGAGGTTCTGGTGCAGAGGTGGCAGGCTGCGGAGGAATCTGGTTTTGCCTCCTCAGAGGTTGTCTGTTACCTTGTTGGGGCTGCTGCTGAGGCTGCTGCTGACTTGGAGTGGTAGGCCCTGCTGAAAAAAGCCCAGATAGAAAGCCTCCTTGTTGATTAGGTGGTTGCTGAGTTGTCCCGGGTCCTGGTCTTTGTGTCTGTTGTTGAGGTGGTGTAGGCTGAGGTATTCCCACTTCTGTAATTTTGGTAAATAGTCCACTAAGCATCCCTCCAGGACCACTCGGAGGCTGTTGTGGAGGCACTTGGGCTTTCTGTTGGAGGTTTTGAATATTGCCTTGTTGCTGATGTGGTTGGTTTTCTGAGGGGTGGGGTGGGATTACAGGAGCAGAGTCTTGTCCCCCAATTCCAAACAGACCAGACAGCAAACCTCCTTGGTTGGGAGATGGTTGCTGAGGAGAGGTTTCTGTGAGTTTTAGTAAACCTCCAAATAATCCAACTGGTTGAGATGTTGTTGCTTTTGGAGGTGCTTTTTCTGTGGTATCAGTCTGTTGGTGTTTTGTTTCCTGGTGTGTATCTTGTCTCTGGTCTGGTTGACTCTTGTCAGGGCCAGATGTGTCTATTGAACCCAACTTAAATCTTGACAGAAGCCCAGTCGACTGAACAGGAGGGGCTGCACTTTGAGTCGAGCTTTGTTCAGCTTCTTCGGTTTTTACTCCCTGGTCTGCTGCTTTTGGCTGTGACTCCTGACTTGACTGAGCTGGCTGAGACCCAGTTACTGTATCTGTGGCTTTTTTCAGGAGTCCAGATAAGAGTCCATGGCCTTCAGCTGATGTTTGACCAGACTGGCCTCCTGGCTGATTTGTAGAAGCTGAAACTGTATCAGAGGCTAACTTTAGAAATCCGGACAACACTCCTGGTTGTTGTGCAGCAGAATTATGTTGTGTTTGGGGGGGAGGATGGGAGGAGGATGAAAATAAGCCAGAGAACAAACCACCATGTTGAGGCTGACCATCTTCTTCACTGATTTTCTTGTCAGACAGAGGATGCTCCGCTGATCCTATCTTTAATAATCCTGACAGAAGTCCTTGAGGCTGTGAGGTTTCTGATTGTGGTTTACTTTCTGTGACTTTAGGAAGATCTTGATCTTGAGAAGTGACACTTGCTTCTACTAATATTTGATCCTGAGAGGTCTGGTCTGTACTAGAGTCTGTATTTGTTAATGTGTCAGGAAATCCTTGTTCATTATGAGGTTCGGTTTGACCACTGGGTTTGGTTAGTGTCACAGTGGGAGTCACCTGTTTCTTTGCGGGTTCCTTGGCAGGTTCACTTGGGGTTACCTTAAACAGGTTAGAAAACCAGCCGGTTCCTGTGTTTCCTTCAAGCAGAGCAGCACGACTTGGAGAGGGAGATCTTGCAGGAGAAGGGGATGAACTACTTGGAGCAACACTAACATCTTCTCCTGATCCAAACTTTAAAATGCCTGACAGCACACCCCCATCTGCTTTTGGTGCAGTTGTTGTTGGAGTACTTTCTGAGAAAAAAGGGATTTTTAATTTGCTCCCTAAGAATGATTCCTCTGCAGGCTTGGTGTCCGTCTGTGAGGGACCGTCTGAAGGAACAGCTGACATCAAGTTGGAGAGAGATTTCTTAAAAGGGCTGAGGAATCCTGTTTCCTCTGAACTGCTCTCAGGTTTGGCTTCAGACCCTGTGGTCGTTTCTCTTTGTTGAATGTCAGGTAGCTCACCAGATGACTCAGTCTCTGGGAGAAGCTCTACTGACCCCATTCCTGTTTCGTGGGAAAGCTCAATTGATCCACTTCCTGTATCTGGTAAAAGATCGGCCGATCCACTTCCTGAACCTGGTCTCATCTCACCTGATGACTGTCGCTCTGTTTGTGAGCCTTCTCTGTGAGGACTGGCAGCTCTGCTTACAGGCCTTTGTTGGGAATCTTTGCATGCAGCAGATTCACCTCTTTCCTCTGAGGGCTGGGGGGACGGCTCTCTAGATGTGGGTGCACTGGAAAAAAGTCTAAGGGGACTAAACCTTCCTAACATGGATTCAAACCCAGATGTGGATTGGTTACCTGCTTGTGTGCTGCCTTGTGCCTCTGTACTCGCTTGTGTGGGTGTCTGATTGGCGTCAACTTGCCGACTGGGTTCAGAGGACTGAAAGGGCAAAAGAGACTGGAGAGAAAACTTTTTTTCAGCCGTGGGCTCCTGAGAGGCAGGTGGAACTATAGCCACTGGTGGAGACGCACCACCACTTTTGGGAATGA
This sequence comes from Callopanchax toddi, assembly GCA_006937965.1. Classification (NCBI taxonomy): domain Eukaryota; kingdom Metazoa; phylum Chordata; class Actinopteri; order Cyprinodontiformes; family Nothobranchiidae; genus Callopanchax; species Callopanchax toddi. Next base: position 632,424 of record SSNR01000344.1, read on the forward strand.
AGGCAAGAAGTTTGGAAATGCCTGATTCTGGTTGTGGGGATGATTGGGAAGTAGGTGGTTCGGCTGCAGCTGAGGTCTCAGAAGCTTCAGTATTTGTTTTGGGGATCAAGGAGAATAATTTTGAAATCCCAGAGTCGGCCTGTGGTGGTTGAGGGGATGGAGTTGAACCAGTGGGTTCTACCTCAGTGGGGGACTTTGATCCTGTTATTGTACTGAACAAGGAACTCATTGCATTTTTCACTCCAGTTATGCCTTGTTCAACAGAACTCTCCTCCTTAACTTCAGCTTTGACTTGGCCTTCATTACTGTCTCCAGGCTGCACAGCCTTAGCATCAGTTGGCAGGGCCGGGAGCTTTCTCCTAGGCGGTTTAGGCATTGATTCATATTTGTTGATCTCCTCCTCTTTCACAGCCAGGTACTGAGACACGGACTGAACTAAGCTCTGCAGCTCACCCATTGGATCAATATATTCATCACTTAGCTCCTCTGGAGGAGACAACATAGCATCCTGCTCATGAGCTGTTTGGTTTTTGCTTAAAAAATCCCGTCCTCCATAAGGAGACGCATAATATCCAGTATAGTGAAAGTTATCATATTCAAAATTAGCGTCTTCATCGGGGAACGTCAGCTCCTCAAGTTCCTCCTCAGATCCAAATGAATACTGCATCTCATCTGAACCAATCGAGTTATAGTCAGTCCTCCTTCTAATCCCAGAAGCCTCCTCTCTAGCAGCCTCCTCTTGAGCAGCCTCCTCCTCTCGAAAAGCTGCATAGTTCTCCAGTGTGTCTTCTAAAGCCGTTTTGGCCCAAAGCCGCGTCTTATAAAGTAAACTTTCTGTGTCGGTTGGCTGTCGCTGCTGCTTGACTGATGGAATTATATCAATTTCAGGGGGAGACGATTCATCCTCAAAGCTGCCAGCTTCCTTGTAAACTAACCGTACTTCCCCGCTGCCAAAGCCACGCCTCTTTTTGTGCGTCCTGTCGTCTGGCTCCAGCGTGTCCTCTGGGGAAAGTCCATCACATTCTACTGTCTGATAAAACCTGCTGCCTTTAGACTCACAACTATCACCGATTCGATAAATGATGCTTTTATCTTCGTCCTCCCACAATTTCTGCTCCGCATCTAAATAGTCATCCAATACACCCGAGTCAGGAACTTTATATTCTCTCTCCCAGTCCTCCACGCCCATACCTGAGTCAACAGGAATTATTCTAACATTCCCCTTACTGTTTGATCGTCTAATGTCGAGTTAAAAAAGGGTTCGTGCAGGAAGCAATGGAATGCAATGCAAAGAAAGAAAAGAACAGAGAAAAGAAGCATTAAACATGAATCAAAATAACAAATTTCCATGCAAATGTGTTTAATAAAATGCAAGATGTCAGACTTATTTGTATTAGTGTTGCTTTTTAAATCATATCTTTCATTATAAATTAAAAAAATATTTAATTTCTTAATTTTCTGTGAGTTTTTTTCTGATTATTTTTTATGCTAAAAGTCAAACTGCTCATATATAATTAACTGATATAAAGAGTTCATCTGACATTTAGCAAATTATAAAAAGCAAAAATTTACTATGATTTGAGATGAGAAACATTTGCTGCAATAAAAGAATAAACCTGTAGAAATAATAATGACTTCATAATCCAAGTGACCAAAGGGATAATGTGTATCAAGTGGATCTGAATGTGATGCAGACAAAGCAGTGCGTTGTGGGTAATCAGTGCATGTGGATTTGTTTTTACCTGTTTGCCCTCGTTTCTCTATAGTCTAGGTCATAACTTGGGACAGAATCAGAGTCCCTGGACAGGCTGTGATGTTGGACTCTGCGTCCGATGGGGTACTGATGGACTGATGAATTAGTCTGGGACGTGTTGTGGAACCGAGGTGGTCTGGTGCCAGTTTCACTGCGATAGTCGCTGTCTCGGTCATCCATAGCACTGTCATGGTCATCATAAGCTGGGTTCAGAACAACACATTTAGTTTAATTAACTTTATTCTAAATTATCTGTCCTAATTAAGTTTAATTTAAGATGTCAAAATAATGAAAGTAAAGAACCACAGCAGAGGCAGAATCCTAAAAGCCTGCAAAGACTACCAGATAGTAAAAATATTGGGCAAATAGCGCCCTCTTGTGGCAGCAGGCATACAGTACAAAACAGATGAACAGAGATGAAACGTCTGTGTGATTTTGATCAAAAACAAACACCCTGATGCATCAACACATTTGATCAGGAGGATACATTTAAGAATGATTCAACATGCACTGTTTTTAAAAGACGGGTAACGATGGAGACAAAAACAACAGAAGACATATAAACAACCACTTTACGTACTTTGCTGGTCACTCCATCCAAAATAACTCCAACTGCCTGGAGGCATGGAGGAGGAGAGTTTTCATAGAAGAGAACTTTAATACGGAAGAATCAACCAGTAAATGGATGATGGTGATGGCCAAATGAGTATAATAATAATCAATGGAAATAACTAAGGTTTTGAAGCAATGGAATGGAATGAAATGACATGAAGTCATGAGATTACTTTTATAGTGAAAAAGAAAAAAAACATTTTATAGTAGTTTAAATAAAAGCAAATTATTGTTTTTAATAAAATCAGATTCTTTATACATCATTCAAAAACAACACAAGAAGGAATTAAGATAAATAGTAATTACTTTTGTCTGAAATAGTATTCAAGAATCATTTAATTGTGTTTATCTTTTATGACTTACAGCACTGGGAGGGTACGGATGGTATTCTTCTTCTCTGGACATCAGCCTGTAATGGATACTAGTGAGAGAGCAAAAAAGGAAAATGTTAAAGGATCAAGATTAGCAATCTTCAAAATCCTCTCTGCTGGTGTGACCATTCACTGCCAGTAGGGGGCAGCAGAAAGCAAAACATCCACATCACAGAGAAGAAGGGTGTACTGAGTGTAAAATAATTTTAAATTAAAAAACAACTAAGTTAGAGAGTAAAATACTCAGAAAACAGCAATAATATGTCATAAAAATTTTTAATCAGAATTATAAATCCATCATTTATACAAATTAAGAAGATATTTATTTAAAAACCAGACAAACAGCTGTATGAACACAACTTGTTCTGACACACGCACACACACACGCGCGCACACACACACACAGAAAGCTTCAACAGTGCTGCTTTAATGTAAGATCATTTTAAAGTAGTTTTTATTCAAATAATGTGATACGCCTTTATTTTGGTAACATTTTCATTCACGAACTTTACAATCACATTCATCTCTACTGTAAATTCTAAAGTTTAGTTAGTAAAATTTGGGCCAATATTCATTATTTCTCTTCTTTTTATTGATAAACTGATCAAAATCTAAATAAACAAAAACCTTCATCTGGTTTTGAATCTGAAACTTTAATTATTGCATCCTGTAGTCATTTTTTTTCCCCAAAAATCTGACTCTAGTGTGTCAGAAGAACTGAGCCCAAAGTTTAAATTTCTACATGTGAAACAAATGGTTTGATCCTAAGGTTTTAATAGCGTTTATTTTCATATGCAACAATTTCAAAACAAGACCCTTTGCTGTTCTCTCGTACATTAAAACAAGTTTTTATAAATTATTGTCCCCATGTAAGTTACAATAAAGCCTTGCAGGATTTCAGATGTGTTTTATTGGATGTTTTACTTTATTTCAGCTGCACAGAAGATCTAGTTTCATCTAGAAGTTTATCTGCCCTTCAAACTAAAAGCATTGCTGCTTTAATTTTACAAAACTTTTAGAATTATTGTAATAAAATTTGTCAAACAATTTCCAGGAAAAATGTTGCCAACATACCTCATCATGGATCTGCATGGTGTTGATCCGCTCCAGTTTACTGGTCCAGTACTGAGCCTCGTCGTCTGGAATGTCTGCTCAGAGGAGACGTGTGATAGAAACAAAAGTTAAAAGTAACTGACGGACATGAAAAGGGGAAATATCAGGAAAAAAATGACTAAAAAACAGTAGAAAGAAAACAAATAATCCAGGATGGAAAAATAGGTTAGGTCAGATTTAGGGTCAAAGTAAAATAAAAGAACGAAGGACAGAAAGAGACGAGGCTCCTCCCTTCTCTCAGTTCTCCCTCCTTCATCATGCTCCCTGCAGGTCTCCTCCATCCACATGGTTTGATGTGTTCCAGTCCTACATTCATGCATCTTTAATAGTTGTTAAAGAGGAGGTTTCCTTTTGGGGAGCTAGGAATAAGATTTACAAGCTCTGAGACCTCTGAGGTCCTTCCTAAAGCAGACCAGTCAGACATTTAGTGGGAGAATTAGAATAAGTATCTTTATAGTCAATAAACTTTAATCTTTAAGCTCTGCTTATATTCATTGAGGTTTTATCAAATTCTGATAAGAGAGACAAAATACGGTAATAATCGTATCTCTGTTATCAGATGAGAGAACAGAAACTTATATCTGACCTATCATGTCAAAAAAGCACCCTTTAAACATCCATGAGATAAATAACTATAACAGGAGGAGGAGGAGTATCTTTAATTCAGGCGACTACAGTACACTACAGAAATAATAGGATCGTGTAAAAAATCATGAGCAAGTTTTCAGCGTAAAACCATGAAGAAAACCCCTCATAAAAACTTTAAGAGGCCTAATGGTTTTTCAACATGCTGAAGAATGAAGGTTTGAGCTTTTCAACTGTAAGCAGATGTGATGTGAAGCTAACAAAATCTTGTTTATTTAAAAAATATTAGCTAATATTAAAATGAAAACTATATAATCATCTTGTTTTCTTTTCTTATTATGTAATAATTATATATCAATATCATGCTGGAAAAATAAACTGTCCTATTATTGCTGTAGATCCTCCACCAGAGGGCAGCAGACATGTAAAGGACAGGATGTGGAAGGTGTCATTGAAGGTACTAATCCTGATGCTTCACTTGGATGCTTTAGGTCACAAGTGGTTCAAGGCAAATTTGAAACAATAATATAAATGGATAGAATAAAAGAAATTGACAAAAATCCATGTAAACAATAAACATAATAATGAGGAAAACCTCTAAAAGGTCTCCAAACCCAAACAGTATGAGACAAAACATAAACCTGTAAGAATTTATGTGCAAATATTAAAATCTAGATATTTTAAAAAGTAGAAAATAGAATTACTTTTGGGGATGCAGCGATACCACTTTTTCTCAAACTGATACGGTACCGATACTTGGATCTGAGTACTTGCTGATACAGAGTACCGGCAATACCAATACTTTTACCTCACAAAAAATGCAACAAATTGGAAGACAGGTTTTATTTTCTTCTCTGCTTGTTACAGCAAATGAGGGTGAATTAGATTTAAAAAATTAAATATTAATAAAAATGATCACAAAACTAAAATATGTGAAAAATATAAATTTTCTGTGAAATTATTGCAGTTTTCCACTCCTAACCACACTGTTCCTCTTTAGCTCAACAGCTCCCCCTAGCCACCAATCTAGAAAACTCCAACAGAACTGACAAGTCAGTGAAGCCACTATCTGACCGCAGTCAGAGCTGCATTGGTATCGGTTCATGGTATCAGTATTAGGCTGATACTGATACTGGTATTGGTTCCTGGTATCGGTTAACTCTAATGAGTATGAGACAATGGTAACGTATCACTCGGTATCGGTGCATCCCTAATTAATTATTTAAAATGTGTAAAATGCTTGTTTTGTTTGACTGAGAGGTGTTTTGTTGCTGACTGAGTTACAATCAGAAGATTCTATGTTAGGAATAAGAAACAAAAGGTAGAAGGTTTTAGAACAAATACATATTTTATCAATTCACCTGTTAAAAGGGAGATTTAAGAAAGAAACCCTCAGAAAGAAAAAAAAAAACTGAATTAGACTGTTTAAATGCATACTATGCAGTTTTGGCTTGTTTTTAGCACCCCCTAGTGTCCGTTTTAAATCACTGTTGTAATAATGTTAGCATTGTCTTTGCTCAAAAACATCTAAATCTAACTGTTGAAATGTCTCCTCAGCCTTCATATCTTTGTGCTGGAGCGGTTCATCACTCATTCAAAGAAATTAGCTGTGTTCAAGCTGGGAAATATTTTAAAAATGCAGGAATCATGAGCTAAAAACACTCACTCACTAGCATAACTGCTAGCTACATTAAGTTAGCGTAACCCTCGAGGGCACCGGATAGGAAACTCAGAAGTTGGACACGCTGTATCTTATTCAAGGGGACAGTTCAGAACTTTTGAAGTTGGTTTTTGTGGAAAGCTTGTGAATAAATAATATTTTACCTGTTACAAAATGTCCTCTGAACAGTCTGTAGAAATGGATTTGTTCTGGTCTGATTGACGAGCTAATGGCTAATCACAGCTAGTCCAGTCACCAGGATGGCTAGAATGGTACAATAACCCTAATTTTAAAAAATACCAGCGCTATCAAGTAAAAACTACTTTAAAGTTCTTTACACTGCCTTCAATTTTGCAGGTACTTTGTTATTCAGGCATAAATATTTTTAAAAGAACAGAAAATGCTACAGATAGCCAGGCCCAATGGACATTTCTGTTGAAAATACCCAGAATTCTATGCAAAAAAAATAGGTTTTACAAAACTGTCACTTAAAAAGTGAATCTGTAAAAATCTGTAAATTTGATTTTATGAACATGCATCACTCACAGATGTGGCAGGTGTTTAGATTATCATCAAAACGTTAACTTTAATATTTTTTTCTTTAGAAATCAGGTTTTAATAAATTCCACAAGGTAATTATCAGGGAGTCAACCTGTTTTAGTGTACTGTACTGTTAAAAACAGACATTTATTGTATTGCCAAGTTTCCAGAGATAAGTGTTTTGGTGTGTGATGGATACCAAAGGGTAACTCAAAGCGAACGTCCAGCAGCACTTGGTGAGGAGTTGGGTTGGTGGTACCACAGATCTGATCCTCCTTCATTAGGACCTCCGAGTCCAGAGACGTCCACTCTCCTGGGCCTTCCTGGAAGACAGGAGTCCCCAGAAACAGAAAAACTTAAAAAGGAAAAAGGTCAAGAGAAAATGAAGTTAGATTAAACAGTGGAGGCCAAAAGAAGTTATTGTGAAATTAAATACTTCTTGAAAACATAATAATGCCACTTTTGGACAGTTGTGACACTTGTGAGTGTCTCAACAACAACAACAAAAAAAGAGCACAGATGAAATAATGAAGATGGGAGGAAAAAGGTCCTGATAAAACCGAGGTGAACGCTGAGAAAGAATTAATAACGACCACATTTCAGTCTCACTTTGAAACCCCACAGAAATTAATGAGAGGACAACCTGTCTGGAGCTCTCCAAGAAAATCTGCTGAAAGTTTCTAACAAGCAACCTGTGAGCAGCTCTTTAGGACGTAACTGTCAGGGGAAGATGCCGCCTTAATAAGGAAACACTGGGTAGTGGAAAAAACAACAGGGGATTTATTTTAAGGATGTCAAAAGCAAAACAAGCCAAAGCTGCAGATGATCTCTAAATAACACTTTTATTTATTTTAACATCCTTCCACCAGTGCAAACACAACAGACTCAAACTGTTACTGGACACATTGTTCGACATGTTTTCCTCCTTTTTGCTGTTAAGAAAAGCTAAAAGTCCAAAAGTAATGCAGAGAAATTCAAAACACAATAAAGTCCATTTCCATTTATTAAAAATAAATGCTTCATGCAGTTATTATTTCATGTTCACAGACCATGTGACAAGTTTGTTGTTGTTTTTTATTTGGTTGCAGGTATCATTACTAGTATATTTATTTTCTAAATATTCGTGCAAAAAAACTCTAATAAAACTTATTAAAAATAAAGCTTAGTTGAGAAATTTGAAGAAAAAAATCACAAAAAAATAAAATAATGCAAATTTAATGTATTTAAAAATACAAAAGGTAATAAAAAAATACATAAGATAGGAAAACTGTATTTATGTTTAAACTTAAATCTGAACATTTTCTAGTCCAGGTTGTTTAAAATCTATTTAGAGTTCAAATGATGAATTCAGGTTAGTTGACATTTGCTGAATGAAATTCCTGGGTTCTTTTTTCCATCTTTTAACATATTACTATGAAATCTGTCCTTTTGATTTTGTTTATTATTATCATTTTTTTAATATCATCAAAAAAAGTTCAGGAAGTAAAGAAAACTTTTTTACTGAACGGCATACAGTAGGTTTAGGCAATCATCCTCTGTTTCAGTGATGAGAAAATCTAAAAATAGATAAAAAATTTAAAATTAAGCAGATAAATAAATGCTCCTAAATGACAGTAAACCATTTAGCTTTTGTGTACAATAAATACATTAATCATAATAATATCTGAAGCATTTCGGGTGTTTTTCAGTTTGATAAACTTTGAAATTCTACAATTTGTAAAAAAAATAATAAAATAAATACAATTTTACCAGCTTCCCTGCAATGAAAAATTTGTTAATTTAGGATGTTTTAGTTCAAACAACTTAAAAACAAATATGACAGAATAAAGGATGAATAAAACAGCTTTTTTCATTTAGGTGATCCTCAGAAACCATTCAAGATATAAAAAAAACCAACAGATCAGGATGAAGCTGGTGATAAATGAACTTTAACACCTTTGACACCCTGAGGGCCCAAATAAAAAACTCATTAGAGGACAGGACGGTGATGTTTAAGTGTCGTAAAAGATCAATCAGGTTCTTATCAGTGGATCGACTCAGGTATTGATCACACAGCCCTCTAAACCCACACCTGATTCCTGAAGTCTAAAATCCTCCTTCAGTGGAAGAAGAGACACAAACAGTAAACCAGATAGATTCTTGGAAATTGTTTGTATTGCTTAGCTAGAAAATAAAATGTTAGGTATCATTTCCTCCATTTGAAAAAAACTTAAAAGTATAGTTTTGCATCAGCTGAATCTTATTTTAAGTCACATTAAATAAAATTCATGTTATTTTTGCCCAAATTAAGAATATTTTTCAGTGGTTAGAACATTTTTTTAAATCCCTACATGTTCTGTTTACCGGTAGTGACCTTAACAGCCCCTGAGTTTGTGTTTAAAACGACGAAAAGATGTTTTTACCTCATCAGACTGTCGAATGGCGTCCAGGGGTATCAGTGTGGTACCGATCATCGTGTCCCAGATCAGACCTTTGTTCCATAGCTCCACCACCAGACCTGAGTCCAGATTACTGATCTCACTGCAGACAAACACAAGAACTTCACACTCAGACGCCAAGCATGCTCCTGTGTTCACTCCCAATCCAGCAATATGCATGAGGTGCTACACAAAAAGCACATTAAGAATAATGACAAAGAAATTCAGTAAAAAAAAAAAAAAGTCTGTAGAGTATTTTAGAGTAAATTAAAGTGACCAGGTGTGTTTCAGCAGCTGTGCAAAGGTGGGGTTTCAAACAGACCTCGGATCTGTGTTAGAATGCTGTCTGGAAGGAAAGGCAGGTCCAATAGGATGTCTCAGTCAGTTTGTGGGTCTTGTAATGTTTCTGTCCCTGCAGAAACTGTGTGAAATCATGAAGCTTGGTACCCACAATCCTTTGGGCCAAGCCTCTGATTCTGTGCGGAGCAGCAGCAGGACCACACTGGATGCTCCTGTAGAAGTTCACTATAGGTGCTGAGTGTGGAGTCTGGCTTTTTCCTGCTGTCGTCTCCAGGTGGGAGGTGTTACCTTCATCTTCATGTTTAACACTGCTGCTGATGGACCTCCTCTCTGGACCTTTGTTTATAATTTACCTATAGAATGTCACACCTTTAAGACTTGACTTCCTTTCCTTTAAGTCAGAAAGTGAGTGGTTTTATTATGAAGCAGTGAGAGTGAAAGAATAACAGCCATCATTTTCTGACAGATCCGTCTTAAAGAGGAGACAAATCGTCTCCTCATCTGCATGTTCGCCTTCACATCCCATTCACATTCATATCGCCTCAGTTTGGCTGTCAGTCAACTCTGATGACACCTCGCAGCTGGGATGGGGGAGACGGGGCGGTGGGTGGGAGGTACTGGTGGACGACGTAGTTCTGTGCAACACGGTGAAGTCAGGCAGCTGAACAGAACTCGAGTCCAAGTTATGACATTTAAAGATGTTTACGCCTCTTTTATTTTCAGACATTTAGAGGTCATTAGGTTTTTTATTTACCTTTGACATGATTCTAAGTGTCTCAGCTGTCTTTTATCAGCTGTTCTTCCAATGGGCGTGGCCAACCCAGACCTGTCAGGTCAGCCAGGTTGGCCACGCCCACCTGCACTAGATGGTCTCTGGAGGAGGGAATCCCAGGTGAGACAGCTCTCTCCCTTCTGAAGAAGACTGCAGCCAGTCAGTGGCGGCTCCAGAATGTTTTTTTTCAGCAGGTGCTATGGGGGAGCTTAACGTTTTATTGAAGGTGCTGAAATAAGTGGTCATGTGACCCTTCTGTTCTCTACAACAGAGGGTCTACAACCCTCAAGGCCCACTGTCCTGCAGGTTTTCGAGATTTCCCTGCTCCACCACACCTGGTTCAAATGACTGAACGACCTGCTCAGCACGTCATCAAGTTCTGCAGAAACCTGTTCATGTTCATCTAAATCAGGGTCGGAGCTGGAAACATCTGCAGGACAATGAGCCTTGAGGAGCAGCGGTGGAGACCTCTGCTCCACAACACATTCAATCCTGACCAAATATTTGAAAAATTCCATGTGATTTAATAATTTTGCATGTTACATTCATGTTTACAATCAGCACAATCATTCATATCTTCCTCTACTTACTCTCTAGGTTAACCCTCAACCTGTGGCTGTGGTTTTAATACCCTTGCATTAACATGTTATGTGTTAAATTATCAATTATTGATAATTATGAAAGACTTTTTAATTTATATTTATTATAAAACAATTGTGTAGGTCAAATATTACCAAAATCACAAGTTAGGATTTTTAAAAATTCTAATATTTTCTTGGGGGTGCAATGACTAATCCAGGTGGAGCTATAGCGCCCCCTAGCTCCCCCCTATGCAGCCAGTGGTCGAAACATGTCAAATTAAAAGGTAAATAAAAACGTACCTGAAAATAAAAGAATCCCAATAATTAAAACTAAATGTGTTCAGTGATTTGTTTAAACGCTTTCTAGGAGTTTGATTTGCTTTTGCATAGACGTCCGAGTCAGTAATGGTTCTTTAGTTGGGGAAACAAGAAGACCAGTTTCAGCTACAAATGTAAAATGTTTAATTTATCATGTTGCTGGTTTAAAATGTTAATTTGGTTCAAATGTTAAAACCATTTAAAATAAAACTTAATACCAGTTTGGTCATAAATCTTTGAAAAAACCAGAAGATTAAACCGTTAAATTGATGAGTCACAGCCGTATCAGCATCATTTTAGTGGCAAAAAGTTCTTAGAATGACTCAAATATGAATTATCACAAAGTTTGCCGTCTTTGTTTTTTAAAGATGTGCATAAACTCCAAAATGTTCTGAAGCGTGATCAGATGAATTCCAATCAATTGTAAATGTCTCTCTTTTTCATAAAAATGATGATAATCCTAAATAAACTAATGTGACGAAGTCTTCGTGTTTGAGATGTTTGATCTAAACACACCACCAGGCTGGGAGAGAGTGAAATGAAATGATGTGAATCAGCTGAAGACAAACTACTGATAAATAAAAGAAAAGTTTCCCTCAAGTCTACAATATCTTCTTCTTCTTCTTCTTCAGAGGAAGGAAAAATAAGGAAAAGGTTACGATCAGACTGACATTAATCACTTCTGTTGTTTGTAATTTAATAAAGTCACGGTGCAAACACTAACCCAGGTTGATGTGGGCAGAAGGGAAAAGGTCACCTTTTATTGATACTTGAACACACCTTAATTGGCAGACGTTGACCCGAATCAGCTGACAAGTAATCAATGATTGAAAATAGCAAAAATAAATGAAGAAATGCAGCAGAGCTTCGCAGCAAAATAAAAACTCTAATAATGCATTTGACCTCAATGCGCACAAGTTATGAAGTTGTGCTGAAGAGTTTTGATGTGATTCGTTAGGTGTCCAATTATTAAATAAAATGAACAACAAGAAGGACCAGAGGGTGTGTTCCAACTGGAGATCCACAGTCTCCCTCTGCCATGATGCTGGAGATGAGAGACTGATGGATGAACTTCAGATTCAGGTGGAGAAATGTGGGGTCTGGTCTTGGTTTGGGACACTGGACCAGTTCAAGAAGTTTAAGGAAGATGCTTTATAAAATTAAAAACATAATGGACAACCATAAACATCCTCTTCACAAGACAACTCAATAACTGTAGGGGGCAAATACTTCACAGCGCTGCACGTTCCAGCCCTCTCCAGTGGTCAGAAGTACTGACTGAAGACCCTTCTCCTGTTTGTCTGCACTTCCTGTTATATTTTGTACAGTGTCCTCTTCCAAAAAAGGTTTGACTGAAGGCAACTGGACTTCTTTGGTTCTTTGAAGATGTTTCGCTTTACATCCGAGGAACTTTGTCAACTCTCTCCTCGAATGAGAAGCGAAACGTCTTCAAAGAACCAAAAAAGTCCAGTTGTCTTCATTCAAACTCCTGGTGGATTACCATGACCTGAATGAGGACCTTCACCAGCATGGTGTCCTCCTGTTCCTGGTCCACTTCCTGTCTGTCATTCCCCTCAGTCATGTGTGTGTGTGTTGACCCTTACTTTGTCCCTCTTTCAGTCTGATCGTCTTGCTACTCTCATCCCAGCTACAGTACCTTTTGATAACCGTGTTTTGGATTCCTCTCTTGCCTCTCATTTTGGATTTGCAGGGTTGTCTTTTTTTACCTCAAACCTTAATAAAGTCCTGTGTGTTTTATGCTTCTGGATCCTGCATTCTCGTTTTCACCCTGACAGAGATCACAGATACAAGTGGCTGAAATGGGCAGGGGGTGGGTTATTTGGGAGGAGTGCAGATTTAATATTATGCATTGGGTCTTGACGCCTTCTGAACACATTCAGTTTCTCAGACATGTCCCACTGGAAGGAGACCTCAGAGCCGACCCTGGGCCCACTGGATGAGAAATATGAGAAGGAGGACCGAGGATCTAAGCTCAAGCTACCTGGTTCCAGATGAGCAGCAAAAAAATACATTATGCAACACTTGGAAGTTTGTCCTTTCCTCTCTTAAACTCATATTCATAAAAAAAAACATTCCACACATGAATCTGTCTGACCAAAGGGGGTGGTATTGGGGTGGTCTAGTAAGTTAGAAGTAACCTTTGACCTCTCTGGGCCCCATTTGGTGGCACCACTGCAGAAAAGCTGAAGAAGAGAAATGTCTGGGTTTCTCATGGACCTGTGAACTCCAAGATCCAACTTTGGAAATGGATGAATGGATAGATGATAAATGTATCTCGAGTTCATTTGTAAAACAAATATAAATGAACACAGCAGACACATTTTCTTCTGATAAATTTGAACTAAACCCCTCAAAGTCTGAGCAACAAAACCTCACAACTCAACATTTTTATTCCGTTGGGCCTTTTTCTCCATTCCATTTCAAACCAATCTGGACTGTGCCAGAACATCTGAAGATTATGAGTGGTCAGAATGATGAAAGTCCTAACCTTTGACATGACACCGTAAATCTGATGAGGTCAGACTCAGGACAGCTCAGAAACAAACCAACAAAAACAGGATGAAGGGTAAATCGAGGTGAACAGGATTAATAATGAAGCAAAACAAGAAGGCAAACGGTTGAAATCCAAGTATGAACTGAGATGAAAACAATGTCTCGTCCCATGAGCCAAAACACCAACCTGCCTTTAGGTTAGATCTAAAGACTCAAACAGCTGGAGGAGTAAATAAATGGTGCATCAGAGAGTAGAAAGACGGTCAATGTGGACATAAAGGAAGGTTAACGTGTCGTGTGCCAAAAAAACAAAAAAAAAACAACCAAAGATGTCTTTAATGTATCATTATAAAGGATCCTCCATGTGATAAGACACACCTTTTATGAGCTGCAGCTGGATGAACAATTGATTTGAAGGTCTTGATCCAATCCACTGATAAAAAGCTCCATCAGGTGTCCACAGAAAATCTTGAATAAACACTCGCAAGTATCTTCACCCCTCCACCCACTGGAATCTGACTGGGCTGGACGCTTCATTAGATTTATCCCTGACTCATCCACTTATCTGAGACCTGCATGTAATTTCACTTTCTACCCATCCGACCTGCCTCCGCAACAAATTCCCATTTAGCAGGCCGTGTCAGCCGGTCATGCTAGAGTCCCTCAGGCGGCCGGTTCTCTGTTTCAATCCCTCTAAGGCCTATTAAAGCCAGCTAACAAGTCAGCCTGCAATGGAAGCCTGGTCTGCATTCACTTAAAGCCTGACAGACTCTAAAACACCAATTTCTTTCAGCATGTCTTCATGCAGCCCAGGAGCTCTGTGGTACACAAGCTGCTGCTGCCGCCAATAAACTGAAAGTTAAAAATAACATCACTTCAAAGACACAAAATCACATGAGGTTTTTAACTAAATACAGCCAGTTATCAGTGAGTATTTTGGGGTTAAAACAAATCTAAACAACATCTAAACTATCCATAGATTTTTGATCTAAAACTGGACATAAATAAAGTTTTCCAGATGTTTAAATCTGATTTTAGATGTTGATTTAAGGTCTGATTTAAAAAAGGTTTATAAGAATAAATCAGGTTATCCACATTGCATGTTCTTCTCATCCTGCTAACCAAACAATCACATATATACTGGTACTTTAACTATAATGGGAGATGCGTGAATAAGCCCTGGATTTCTTGTCCCTTTTCGATTACTCTTGCCTAAAAATGTGGTACGCTTTAGTTTTGTTTTACCTTCATATTCCTTTTTTATAGCAACTGGATTTTGTATCCTTTATGATGCCTCTAAGTTACCATCTTCTCAGCTCACAGTCTGACATGTTAAATGTGACATCTCTGACACGTTTATTGTGAATTTCTGTGTTGTATAAAAAAGGTCTAAAGTTCTTGGGCTAAATCCTGAAATATTAATTTGAAGAATTTCAGGGATAAATTAGGGCTTTGACTAGATTATGTATTTAAATCCTGACTAGTGTTTGTTGAGGCAAAAATCTACTTTTCAAGCCTCAGTTTTTAATTGTATTGGTTGTAAATGTTTGTCAATGAGATGTTATGTTGTCCACATATGCACATTTAAAATGCTTGAGGTATCTTTCGAGACAAACGTTTCACATTTAAGTTTGAAATTTACTATAAAAATAAAACCAAAAGCAGTGAAGCATTTTGCAAAATAACTCATAGAAGAGATAAAATCATCTAAGATCAGTATTTTTTATACTCACAACATGAAGTCCTGCTCCCAACATGGCAGGTCTCCTCGAACCGTGATGGTGGTGCTCTTCACATTCTGGACTTTTAACGTCACGTAGGCATTGAATTTATCTGGAGCAAAGAGAAACATCTGATATCAGATTTAACATTCTGGAAATTTACAATTAACTCCAGACCTCGAGGGCGACCATCCTGCAGGTTTTACATGTTTCTAGCTGCAGCACACCTGAATCAAATCACTTATTCACCTCCTCAACATGTTGAGTTCTGCAGAAGCCTCAAAATGACTCATTCATTTAAGTCAGATGTGTCGAAACGGCTGAAATTTGCAGGACGGTGGAGGATTGGAGTTGGTGACCCGTCTTAGTTATGTTTAGATAGCTATATAACTTCATGGTAAAAATATAACTTGTAAACATTTGTTTTTATTTTATTCTGACTTGCCTTTAATCAGTAAAACATACCAATAACTGATGAATGAATTTCTGTGCAGAACAACTTTATAAATATCCATCATTATTAAAGTATTCAGATATTTTCCAAAAGGTGGACAGAAACATTTTTAAAGCTTCCAGCAAACCTGAACACCATGTCCATCCTTTCTAAGACTATTTTTAGCCAAATTGTTGATTGACGAATTGTTCTGTCAGAAACCAAACAGCACACAGCTGATAAAAGTCAAAACAATTATGTAAATTTGTCAGTTCTCTTCAAATTTAACCACCTTTCCACACTGAGCTGTGCGAGGCTAGAGATAGTAGGTAGATAGCTAGGAAAAACCAAAATGTTATCCAAGAAAAACATAGAACCATTCTACAAATTAAAGGCACACTATGCAGTTTTGGCTTGCTTTTAGCACCCCCTAGTGTCTGTTTTATTTAAATAACTGTCACAAAAACGTTAGCATTGTCTTTGCTCAGAACCCCTAAATCTACCTGTGTAAATGTCTCCTCAGCCTTCACTGCTTTCTACTGGAGCGGTTCATCACTCATTCAAAGAAATCAGCTGTGTTCATGCAGGGAGAGATTTTTAAAAATCAGGAATCATGAGCTAAAAACACTCCGGAGCTAGCATAACAGCTAGCCACATTGGGTTAGCCTAACCCTCGTGAGATACGTGATTTTATGAGACTTCAGGGCACCGGACCAGAGACCAGTGTTGGGAATAACGCCGTTTAAAGTAACGGCGTTAGGTAACTCCGTTCTTTTAACGGTAACGGACTAATCTAACGAATTACCGTTTTAGTCATGAGAACGGTGTTTCCGTTACTGAGCGTGAAATGCGGTGCGTTACTTTTCTAATGTTCTCTCCAACAATGCGTCCGTAGGTTCAGTCCTCTGAGCTTTATTTAGAACAATAGGAGCTGCTGTCGACTGTAGCGACACCAAAAACAGTCTAAAACAGTTAAAAACAACCGAACAGAGCTGTTTCCTGCTCTCTGCCACTCCAGCAGCAGGCTACGTCTCACACACACGCGCGCTCCGCCCCGTTCCCCCATCAGCTGTTCTCATGCGACTCTCGCTGTTTTCACACAAAGCAGAAAAGGACAGCGTCTCAACGTCCAAGCATAGTCTCAGAACAAACGATAACCAGACTATTACGGTATGAATTCATTAAATAAACTGTATTCTCTGAACGCACCGTCTCCACGCACAAACTGCTTGTGCGCGCAGCCACGCACACACACAAACGCCAGTGATAGAGCAGGGCAGTCTGGAGCATTAGGCTGAAAAGTTTTCATCTTCAAGGTGGAGATTTATCCACTACTTCAAACTCTTTGAGGTAAAAGTCCAGAATGTATTTGTGAGGTGTCATTAAAGCCATACTCAGTAGCCAGGTAAACAAACGAGGTCTCGCTAGCTAGTTTACAGAAACACGACTCTGTGCACTCACCCCTCCCGTCGGGTAAAACCCATAAGCCAGCCTTCCCCCCGGGATGAGACCCCGTTTATAACAATGCAGAGTCTAACTTCACTGTGACCCCAGCTTTTCCTCTTTTCACCTCCAAACGATTTTAGTTTTCTGCTAGCTGAAAAGGTGTTTTTTGGGGGAACTCTGGTATTTTTATCTTAAAATGGAAGCACTAACCAACGGCTAATTTGCTAATTCTGTCCTCCTTTCACTTCCGGGATGTTCTGCCCCAAAATGTGTCCGGGCAGATTCATGCCAATCCAAGCAGTGCGGAAATGCGTCAGACAGACAGCTGGATTGCCCAATCCTATCGTTCGGTCCGAACGATAGGATTGGCTGAAGTTTTTAGAGAACTGAGGGACAACTACTTTATTGATTTCTTTCGGGTTTTTTTTAATCTCCACAATATATTTATGGCTATACTATGTTGGAACGATGTTAAGAGGCTTTAAAAAAAAGTTAAAAGCTACATTGTTTACCTGGCTACTGAGTATGGCTTTATTAATAATAATAATAATAATAATAATAATAATAATAATAATAATAATACATTTTATTTAAGGCGCCTTTCTAAAACCCAAGGTCACTGTACATGTGCAGACACAATACAAATAAAAACACAAGAACATAGCAACAAGAAACCATAAAACCAGTTAAAAACAACATGAAAATACAGTGAAACCAAATAATAACAGCAGCAGGACACTAAAACCAACAAGTTAAATCAAGAACCTTTAAGTCCTAAAGTTTCCGTTTCTTTTAAATTTACTCATAAAAACTGCTCAGAAAAATCCTAATTCTTTGATATACCACAACTTTTTTTAAATAGTAACGCAAAAATTATTTTCCCTGTAACTAGTTACTTTTGTTATAAAGTAATTCTGTACCTAACTCAATTACTTTTTGGAACAAGTAGTGAGTAATTATAACCAATTACTTTTTTAAAGTAACGTTCTCAACACTGCCAGAGACTCAGAAGTCGCAAACACAGTGTTCTCGATACTAGCTGCAGATGGGTCTGAGGGACTTTTCTTTAACCCTGTAAAGGGTCAGATTAGCACAGACTGGATCAAGAAAAAGATTTTAAAACATGAAAAAGTTACATAATGTGCCTTTAAATTAAACAAATGCAGCTACAATAAATTACAAGCAGAAGCTATAAGGTATTCCCTTATTCTACAGTAATTTAGACCTAAATAGGTTGTAGTTCTTGATTGAATGCATGTAACTCACCATCATTCACTCCAGAATTTTAAACTAAGATCATCTTAAATCAAAGAGCCAGAGTTTACAGCTGTTTTGATTCCAAACTGCATGATGTCACAGGAGTTCAAGCAATCTGTCACAACTTGGATTCAGATTCAGTTTTTAGGACACTGAAATATTAATGCTGTGACAAAGTCACTAATAATTAGTAATACTGGTGACATCACTCAAAGTGAGTTTGCATGTGTTTTTTTGGATTGAGCACAAAAATATTGTGAAAGAAATAAACTTCCTGGTTCATTACAGTCCTACTTTTACTCTCTGTCCCCTCTATGTAGCTATAAATGACCAAAATCCTAAAATCTTTATCCAGTTTTGGAAGTTATGATTGTTTTGTTTCAGCAGACAAAATAGTACTGAAAGCTTTCGTGTCTGTTAATCTGTCATGTTTTCTATATTAGTTCCTTATATGTTTTCTGCAGCCTACAATAATGTTTCCTCTTTTCCTGAGAGGGTTAATCTGAGAAAATCCATCATTCACTTATAGCTGTTGCCATGTCTGTTATTAAGGGGACAAAAGGACTGACAGGCTGCAGACAGTTCCATTTTCTAACAGCTACCAGTGGAAAGCATGTCCAGGTCATTACAGAAATAACACAACAATAAACAATAACACGGTCGAAAAAGTAGAAAAATCTATTCTGGATGGAACTCCTGAGGTTGTCTGCGAGGATATCTCCATGGTGGAGACCTTCATTAATGCTTGGTTGCAAAACTCAGATAAACAACTAGCAGCGGTGGGAAGAAAATATCCCAGCATGCAGCAGGGCCTTCTTGGGAAGCAGCCGGCATCATTTATAATTAAGTGGCAATGACTTATGAAAATAAATAAGTTATATTCAATTACACATGGACGTGTGCAGCGCGGCTGGGCGAGCTGACATTTACTGAGCTGCCTGCAGTAATGAATACTCTATTATGGGTGTTGGGAAGGTGGGAGAGGTGAGGAAGATGAGTGAGGAGGGTTTGAGGAGATGAAGAAGAGATAGAAAAGTACATATTTTTAATTTTTGCAAAGGCAAACAGAATGTTGTCCATTTCAGAGGAATTATGTGCTCATATTTGTTAATTTATAATAAAACAACCGAGTGGAGAGAAGGTCCTGCGTAAAGCACAAGGAAAATAAAAGATCAGCCATCTTGTTTTTAGGTACTTTTTCCTCTCATAATCAGAAAGTGAAGACAGCAAAGACAGCTTTCATTTATCATGTTTTCTAAAACTTCCTAAATGACTTTTTAGTCTTTTCATAAATCAAAAAACACTTGTAGCTGAATGTAGAATGATTCTTGCAAAAAACATAATCCTCAAGGGTCCCTGTCCTGCATGTTTTAGATCAGGGTAGGCAACCCTGGTCCTAGAGAGCCACAGTCCTGCTTGTTCTCTAACTAACTTTGTTGCTCCTGCTGTTGATAACCTGGATCAGGTTTGTTCAGCCAATCAGAAGCTGTAAGTTCATGCATGGTTGGAAAACAAGCAGGCTGTGGTTCTCCAGGGTTCCCCTGTTTTATTTCTCTTCTCCACCTTATCTGATTTGAATCAATGAGTGATTAGTAGGCTTCTGTAGAACTTGAGCACACTCTGAAATGGTAATTTGAACATTCAACTAGGTGCAATGGAAAAGAGAAACAACTAAAACCTGCAGGATGGTGGCCCTCAAGGGCCATTTAACTGTCAGGTGACAAAATATTTGTCTAAAAGGTTGTTTAAGACAAAATAAACTGGAATTACTCTCTTCATAATGGATGAAAATCAGTCACAACATGGACGGTTTTGCAGCACCTTGGCAAGAACGTTAAGTTTTACACAGAAGTTTTGCAATGGGTGCACGGTGGTACAGAGCATTCACAAAACTTCCATAATGACTAGTGGGTGTTTATTTGGGTCCTTGTTGGGGTGCCAGTAATTTGGCTGAGGAGGGGCGTCCCGGATTGCACCGGCTGCTGCGCTGTCTTCTGCTTCTGGTTGTTCAGCACCTTGGACAGCGATAGTGCAGGCTGACTCCAGCGCTGGTTCATGTTCCTCCTGCGCAGCACCATGGACAGCGGCACGCAGAGGAGCCGCACAGCTGCAGCGAATCAGCCATCAGCGCAGCTTTAAAAGCCAGAGGGGGCTCAGATCTGGGCTGATGTCCCTCTTCGGCTGTGGTCTCGCTCAGTGGTTTTCAGTAGTGTTCAGTATCATGTTCTGGTTAGAACTTTTGTTCATGTGTTCATAGTCATTAGGACTTTTGTTTACAGGTCTCTGTAGTTTTAGTGCTTACTCATTAAGAGAGCTTGTTTTATCAGTTGTTTATTGTAGTTTTCCACCTTCTCTTCTTTAAAAGCGTTCTTAGTTTGGTTTAGTTTTAGTAAGTCCTCTGGGTGTTGTTTCCCCAGCATTTTTGGCTTAATTATTCAGTCTCCCCTCTTTTAGTTGAGGAGCGGTTTTAGTTTGGAAATACTTTATTTTTGCAGGGACAGTCCTTTAGGGAAATTAACACATGTAACAAGAAAGAAAAGCATTTAACCATAGTAAAGCCAGACATAACAAATTGCATAGAGGCAGCCGTCAGTGGCGCCATCTTGGTTCGGTTATCAGTTCAGAATTTAAATGAAAACAAAATTAACCAACTCTAATAATGAACTGGATGAGAATTATTATTATAGGTTACAATTTTGGTTTGGTTTCACTTCCTGTCACTAGTTACTGGTGATCCTTATGTTTGACCCCTGAGTTATTTTATGTATTTTTTAATGTATTTGCATGTTGTTTGACATAAACAGGTTTTGTTGTTTTAAAATGTAACTGTCCTCTTCCATTAAGCTAGAAATTTGTTAAAGGTGAATGTTTAGAAGCTGCATGCTGATGCTCTATGACACAGAATAAAAAATAACAGCTCCATCGTTTACAGGAAATTCATAAACTACCTGTTTTGAGTCTCAACTTCAGATATTTTGCTGGTAAAATCAGAAGTGTTTTCATAAAACTAAAATCAAATAGAGACACCACAAAGTGAAGTAAAAAAACCTTTAGATTTGAAACGCTTTATCTCTTTTCACTTTGCATTAGAGCTGCAGCTCCTTTAATAGTGAATTATTGTGCAACTTTTCTAGCATCAGACGATAAAATCATTCCCAAAGTGTCTCCATAAAGTTACAGGACAAACTAAATGGACTCAGAAGGAATTAAAATGAGTCATTCAGCAGAACAGTTCAGGCCGTGTCGGTGTGGAGCTGCCTCATTACACCAACGCTACTGCCTCATTATAGCAGGGATTCCTCTGCATCCATTATTCTGCTGTGAGATAACAACAGGCTGTCAGTCTGCTATAAAACGCAACGCGCTTTCTGACGATTCCCTGCTCAAACTAGATTTATTAATGATGTATTTACAGGGTTAGGGATTTATTTCATTAAGGTGCAGCCAAAGTCAACAGGAATTTTACCCCAGCAGAACCAGACGTCTTATTAAAACATGAGCTTCACTGTCCACACGATTCGTCTACCACTTATCAAGATGACAAACTAATAAGTGAAAAGGTTTAACATTCTCTCTAGAGAATCAACAAATACACAACACTTGAATATTTGTGTCAAATATGACAACAACCCAGTTGTTGCAGCTTTGCCTGACTTTGGTGTCTCAAAGTCAAACAAAACATCCAATAAAGTGATATTTATACCAGACAACTCGTCTCTGGGGTCCTTCCCCTGTGGGGGTTCAGAAGCAGCCTGCAGCCAATTCCCCAAATCTTACTAATAAAGATAAATCAGAGCATGTTTCCATAACTGGGGCATTAGAGTGGGACGAAACCAAGCTGTGCTTGACCTGAAATTCAAAAATGATTTCAGATGACAGACGGGCATTCTGGGTATTCTGCATTTCACGTAAATGGTTGGGCGTTACAGTCCTGAGGGGAAAGAAGGCGAGCTGCTTTAGGTTTTGAAGAAAATTTAAATTTCCAGACATTCTCCCACTTCTGACTGCGTTTGTGTCAGACAGCTGACAAAAACTCATAACTGCTCTGTTCTGAGCTGCAGGAAGGACACTTGAGAGTGAGAGAAGTCCCCGTGCAGCGCAGACTGCTCCTAATGTTTTAGTCACTCTGAACAACAAGACTTCTTATCTTGTTCAGTTGAAATAACATCAAAATGTACATGTCACTAGAAGGTTAATGCTTTGATTGATGAATCTATCAGTCCATCCCTGTCCCATCCTGAACACGATTCATGGTTTTTCCACTTGTACTTGAATCTGGAACGCCGCAGCCCTCCCCCACCCCCACCCCAGTCGAAATTTCTGACCAGCACCAACCTCAAAACCCAATATGGCTGCACATGAGAAACCTGCAGAAATCATCTTGTTGTTTCACCTCTGTTGGTTTGTCCGTCAGTGACTTATTCACACACAGTCCTGTCTAATCACTATTAGTGAACATGCTCCTACTGAATGTCCTACTGGTTTTCTGACCTGCAACTGGAACACAACTGAGTTAGTTCTGGTGCCTTTTTCAGACCTGACTTCAGAGGGAAATGGGACGCGGCCTTAAAGGACGCGAACCAGTGAGATCGAGTAATAACCGGGTTCTGATGACGTTCAGGCTGTCATTTCAACAGAGGTGTCTCCGCAGCTAAAGGTTGAGTCAAACCTCGACAGCTTTGATATTTATCACACTGTGCCTCCGTAACAGTTCACATTATCATGATAAATATCACTTTTTCTAGGTTTTGGTTAGAAATAGACAATGATTTTTAAAAGCTGTTAGAGGATACAAATTTAAACAACATGAATATTCATAGTTTTCAGTAGGGATGGAATGATACAGATGCCATGGTGTAACTGGTTGGCCTGCCTGTATACAGCAGCTCCTCTTCCTGGAGCTGAGCGGGAGGTGCGGCGCCGATTTGCGGTGGATTTCATGAAATATTGACGGCTTGGGGGACACAGTACATGGCTCAAGGGTCAGAAATAAATGGCCGCCTATCGAGTACCCCTGGTCTAAGGGCTCAAATCTCCTGCTCTCTAGATCTTCTTTTATTGATGGAATCCTGCAAAATCACCTGGTTTGTCAAATTGTCAATTAGTGCACTCAGTAGCTTCACAGCTATATGATATGTTGGCAAAGTTAAACTGGCAGCTGAAAAGTTTCAAAACCAAAGGCTTTAAGGATTCTGTCACCACCACTGGCCTTGTCCTGTTCTGGAAATCTCTTCGTTCCGCTCCTAAAATCCACTCGACAGATAAAAGCCAGAGGCAACCAGTGAAAAATGATCCTGTTTATTTGGAGTTTTCTCCTAAAAAGTCTGAAAAACTCTTCAGCATCTTTTCCTTTGTGTCAGAATGACACGTTGTCATTTCAGGCTAGCAGGTGGCCCTTTGTCTGTGATGATTTATTGATTTTTCTTCTCTCCTCCTCCAACTTGATTTCTCATTCTCCCACTCATTGTTGCTGTTCTCAGCTCCTCGTCGCCTGGAGGGAAGACGGAGGGACGAACGGCTGCTGCCAGCGAAGACGTTCAAGAAACAAAGTGTTTCACTGTAAACGCTTCACCTCTAAAAACACGTCGGAGAATCTGCTTTTCTCCTCGTTTTATGCCCGATGTTTTCTACGTTGAAACATCAGCGTCAAATAACCTAGAAGAGACATTTACATGGATTTCTATAAAAATAAAGACTAAATACCGGGATTACCACTCAGAAAAGGTGACATGTCCACAGAGGTACGCAACAAAACCAGTAAAGGTCGGAGGTCAAATTAACCTGTTGCTACAACTTCTACAGGGAGATCTGATTGTTTTCTAGAAGCAGAACAACTTGGTGGAGATTTGCTTAAACATCTATAAAACAGTACATTTAGTTCTAGTTATAAGTGTCTGACTGAATCATAAAGTACAGATATTTGTTATAAATGTATTTTGTTAGAAATAGTAAACATTGATTTGGAATATGTTTCTATGAAAACAACAAAAATGATTAAATGTCTGATCATTACCTCTGATCATTCGACAAATGGGTTATTTACGATCTTAGAATCAAACTTGAGGAATTTAGGATTTATAAAAAAAAAAACACTTAATGTTTCTTGAAGGTGATTAGTAGAAAGCTTTAAATCATTGACGGTCAACAAGTGGCTGCTGGGCCAATAGGCCAGTGGCATAGCAAGGTTGAGCTGGGCCCCGGTGCAAGTGCTTTGCCCCCAACCCCCCGAATGCCGACCTGAAGAATCAAATCACCAAATAGTTTTGTGAAAAGAGTTGTGATGATCACAAATTAATCTGATCTACGACATTGAGATGGAGGGAAGCAGAGTACTGATACTGATAAGCACTGCAATGTTTGTCAGAAAACAGGCAGGGGTAGGGCTGGGTACCAAAACACGGTACTTCTTTGGTACCGACCAAAACCTTTGGTAGCTACTAGAAGCAAAAAAATAAAAATTTCTGTACTTTTACAATAAATGTTGCTGTAAATGTGCTGCTATATTTCTTTAAGCTCCACTCCGCGTTTTGGATGCATGGAGGAGAGCTCACACACAGCACCTCCTCTCTCCTCTCCTTTTCAACAACAGTTGCCTGCAAACTCAACAAGTTCTGGTTGAAAATGCTGAAAAAATCTCAAGTTTGGCTGCATTTTGGAAAGGTAAACAGCAACAGAGCAAAATGCAATATGCACTAAAGGTTGTGCAGCAAAAAAGGGGAATTCCAGCAATTAGTCAAAGCACCTCATCGTGCATGGAATCAAGTTGTGAGCTGCAGTGTGTCCGACTGCAAAAAAAAAGCAGACCCAAGTTCACAGCCTTCATCCTGGTATCATTAAAGTAGTAGTATCGAAAAATATTTAACAGTACCCATCCATAGATTAATATTATCGATGAAGCCCTGGTGCACTGCACCCGCTGCACATGCATGCAGGTCTTTGTCTTTTGGACACAAACGGCATAAACCATCTGTTTCTGTGTTGTGTTAAGTAAAAAAAAGGTCTTTGCAGTAAAACCATTAAGACCAATGTAAAAAAAGGCAATAAAGCAAAACAAAAATATAGTTCAAGTTTTTAATATTTATACTCAGAAGTCCTATTTTGATTATTCTGACTTAACATCTCAGATGTAACAATTTCTTCACCCAAAACACATTATTCAAAAACAATATAATTAAATAAACAAATACGTTCTTACCTTGTGGCCCATGAAGTTTGGCTTTTTTTACTGAAAGACAGAAAACAAAAACACAGGTTACTCAATGGTTGCTTTTATGACTAAACTTGATCATTTCTCTTTTGTACTTTTGATGTAAAAATGGATTTTTATTATAAAATCAAGCATAAATAGTTTCTAAACAACAACTGATTAGAAAAAGGAAATCATTCTTAATTTAATGTGTTGTGGTTCACTTACTGTAACACGTATTTATAAAATATGATTGAGGTGACCCAATTTAATTTTAAAAAACAGCACGTTTCTATGAGCAAAAGCAACATTTTTATGGCATTTCTAAGTCCTTTTAATCTTCGTTAATCACAGTTTATAAACTGAGCGGAAACACATTCTAAACAAAGCTCCTGATGCTGAGTGATGTCATCAAGCTGAAGCACAAACAGCAGCTAAAACACTAAAAATCAGCAGCTGCTGGAGACCAAACGAGATTAAAGTTCATTCACTCTTCACTCACGTCCGGTAGATTCAAAAAGCTTCACCATTATAATCCTGCTCTTTATTTAAAACATGCTTCTTGATCAAATCTTCCTCTCGTTAGTTACACCTGCGTTACATCACACAGGTGAGATTAATGAGAGCAATGGATGAGCTTCTACCGGGAACTCAACTCAGGTTTTTGTTGATAGATTCAGAAATAAAACAACTGAGAGATGAATCATTAAAATGCTAATTTTCTGTCTGATGATGCATTAATCAAACACACAAAATGAAGAGACTTTTAAGAAGAAACAGTAATAATTGGCTCTAATTCTAATACTGTCTTTAATAAAATCACTGCAGCCTCTTCTGGAAAACAAATACCATTTAGAATATATTGTGTTTTCATGATATATATAATAAAACCTTTATCTTCCATTCCAAGAAAAGAGAAACAAAATTGATTTTTTTAAATTAATTTGAGGCAATGAGGTTTATAAAATAATGTATATTAACGTTTAATATAAGAAAAGTATATTAAGTTCATACAAACTTCTCTGTATTTTAGTTTAAGTTCAGTGCTTTAAGTTATGGAGACTGATATTAAGCTAAAGTTATTGGGTTCTGTAACTGTTGCTCTGTAAACTTATGGTTTTAACTTCTATTAATGTTTATGTAAAACCCTCAGGCTTCATTCTAATTCACCATACTCGAGTCTTTAGTGGACAAAAACGTCAGTTCGTAAAAGTGGCTATAAAAAATGTATACATTCATTTATTTTGTGCTGTTTTTTTACATAGATCTGTTAAACAACTTCAGCCCTGCTCAAACATATAAACATTTAAAATCATTTAGAGGAATTTAACTCTTGAAATGCCAGTTTGAATACTCAAAGTCATCGATGTAATTTATGAAAAAAACACAAAACACGAGTTATTTTCTAAAACAAATCATTTATTGT
Source organism: Callopanchax toddi (assembly GCA_006937965.1). Classification (NCBI taxonomy): domain Eukaryota; kingdom Metazoa; phylum Chordata; class Actinopteri; order Cyprinodontiformes; family Nothobranchiidae; genus Callopanchax; species Callopanchax toddi. The sequence continues at coordinate 659,429 of SSNR01000344.1, forward strand.
GCACGGGGCATTTATTACAAATCAGTCATGGTTATGTCATGAAATATCTAAAATTTTGAATTTTTTTGCATGTATAGTTTTTGCATAGCGACAGATTTAAAATTTACTCTTACGGACAAAAATCTAAAACTGCTTTAGAAATGGTCTAGATCTATATATTTTTCTGCTTTTTGGGCTTAAATCTTGTGATCAACTTCAGTTCTGATCAAAACAATCAAATATTGAATAATTATCTAAATTTTAACTCTTTATATGCCAGCTTGATTGTGTGATGCTCATTTTTTCATGAAAAAAGCAGACAAAAGAGGAGATATTTTACATAAAACATATTTTGGGTGACTGAAATATATTTTTCTAAATCAGCCTTGGATATGTCAAGAATGTGATAAAATTTCATATTTTATGCTTTATTAGTTTTTGTGTAGCAACAGATTTAAAACTTCCCTCCCTCTTGTGCCTCTCCAGGACAAAAACGTCCCATTGACTTCAATGCAAACCACAGTTTTTGATCCTGTCGCCTCTGCAAAAAATAATCATGCATAAAGTCATCAAAATGATTGAAATGTTTATATGTTTGAGCAGGGCTGAAGTTGTTTAACAGATCTATGTAAAAAAACAGCACAAAATAAATGAATGTATACATTTTTTATAGCCACTTTTACGAACTGACGTTTTTGTCCACTAAAGACTCGAGTATGGTGAATTAGAATGAAGCCTGAGGGTTTTACATAAACATTAATAGAAGTTAAAACCATAAGTTTACAGAGCAACAGTTACAGAACCCAATAACTTTAGCTTAATATCAGTCTCCATAACTTAAAGCACTGAACTTAAACTAAAATACAGAGAAGTTTGTATGAACTTAATATACTTTTCTTATATTAAACGTTAATATACATTATTTTATAAACCTCATTGCCTCAAATTAATTTAAAAAAATCAATTTTGTTTCTCTTTTCTTGGAATGGAAGATAAAGGTTTTATTATATATATCATGAAAACACAATATATTCTAAATGGTATTTGTTTTCCAGAAGAGGCTGCAGTGATTTTATTAAAGACAGTATTAGAATTAGAGCCAATTATTACTGTTTCTTCTTAAAAGTCTCTTCATTTTGTGTGTTTGATTAATGCATCATCAGACAGAAAATTAGCATTTTAATGATTCATCTCTCAGTTGTTTTATTTCTGAATC
>SSNR01000345.1:31047-41248 GCA_006937965.1 Callopanchax toddi
GTGTGTGTGTGTGTGTGTGTGTGTGTGTGTGTGTGTGTGTGTGTGTGTGTGTGTGTGTGTGTGTGTGTGTGTGTGTGTATAAACAAGAGGGAGCAGAGTGGGCTTTGTAGATTGGGGCTGACCAATGTAGTGTGGAAAGAAAAGAGCTGCAGTCAGTGCTGTGGAGTCAATGACCCAAGCGCCAACAGGAAGTCCTGCAGGAGAAAACTCCACGAGTACCTCAGACTCTGCTGAGCGCAGCTGGAGGCGCCGCTCATCCTGCCTCTGGCTCTAAAGGAACATCAGTGGCTTCAGACGGACCTCATGGAGGTGTTCAACAGCTCCACTGTATTTATTTAATTCCAGTCTAAGGGAAACCTTTACTATTTAAGAGGGATGTATGAAATGTTCCTTTGTCCTACAAAGCAACCAGACCTTCCTGTAGTTTTTTAAACTGGTATTGATCAGTACATCAAGATTTTCATTCGTTACTAAAATGTGTTGTGTTTAAATACAACAATCTCTTATTGAAGATTTCAGTCTGGCATCATAATTTGTGCCAGGCGTGTTTTATTTTTTACTAAAAAAGTTCCAGCTGAGGGCGTGGCTACATGTGCTGCCACCTTCTGCACTGTTGAATGAATAATTGAATGATCAAGTGTTTCCATCAGAACCAGGGGCAAACTTTGGGAATTCATAATAGAAAACATGATGAAAAAATGTAAATAACTTTATGCATACTTTGAACCTTGTTTAAGCACATTTTTGTGTGATTTTGAGTCACTGTAGAGTGACTCTAGAGCAACTGTGGAGTGACTGTAGAGTGATTGTGGAGTGTCTGTAGAGTGACTGTAGAGTGACTATAGAGTGACTGTAGAGTGACTGTAGAGTGGTTGTGGAGTGACAGTGGAGTGACTGTAGAGTGGTTGTGGAGTGACAGTGGAGTGACTGTAGAGTGGATGTAGAGTGACTGTGGAGTGACTGTAGAGTGGTTGTGGAGTGACTGTAGAGTGGATGTAGAGTGACTGTGGAGTGACTATAGAGTAACTGTAGAGTGACTGTGGAGTGACTGTAGAGTGGATGTAGAGTGACTGTAGAGTGACTATAGAGTGACTGTAGAGTGACTGTAGAGTGACTGTAGAGTGGCTGTAGAGTGGCTGTTGAGTGACTGTAGAGTGACTGTAGAGTGGCTGTAGAGTAGCTGTTGAGTGACTGTAGAGTGGCTGTTGAGTAGCTGTTGAGTGGCTGTAGAGTGGCTGTTGAGTGACTTTAGAGTGGCTGTAGAGTGACTGTAGAGTGACTGTAGAGTGACTGTAGAGTGACTGTAGAGTGGCTGTAGAGTGGCTGTAGAGTGACTGTAGAGTGACTGTAGAGTGGCTGTTGAGTAGCTGTTGAGTGGCTGTAGAGTGGCTGTAGAGTGGCTGTAGAGTGACTGTAGAGTGGCTGTAGAGTGGCTGTAGAGTGGCTGTAGAGTGGCTGTTGAGTGACTTTAGAGTGGCTGTAGAGTGGCTGTAGAGTGGCTGTAGAGTAGCTGTTGAGTGGCTGTAGAGTAGCTGTTGAGTGGCTGTAGAGTGGCTGTAGAGTGGCTGTAGAGTGGCTGTTGAGTGACTTTAGAGTGGCTGTAGAGTGACTGTAGAGTGGCTGTAGAGTGGCTGTAGAGTGGCTGTAGAGTGGCTGTAGAGTAGCTGTTGAGTGGCTGTAGAGTGGCTGTAGAGTGGCTGTTGAGTGACTTTAGAGTGGCTGTAGAGTGGCTGTAGAGTGGCTGTAGAGTGGCTGTTGAGTGGCTGTAGAGTGGCTGTTGAGTGACTTTAGAGTGGCTGTAGAGTGGCTGTAGAGTAGCTGTTGAGTGGCTGTAGAGTGGCTGTAGAGTGGCTGTTGAGTGACTTTAGAGTGGCTGTAGAGTGACTGTAGAGTGACTGTAGAGTAGCTGTTGAGTGGCTGTAGAGTGGCTGTAGAGTAGCTGTTGAGTGACTGTAGAGTGGCTGTAGAGTGGCTGTAGAGTGGCTGTAGAGTGACTGTAGAGTGGCTGTAGAGTGACTGTAGAGTGGCTGTAGAGTGGCTGTAGAGTGGCTGTAGAGTGGCTGTAGAGTGGCTGTAGAGTGGCTGTAGAGTGACTGTAGAGTGGCTGTAGAGTGGCTGTAGAGTGGCTGTAGAGTAGCTGTTGAGTGGCTGTAGAGTGGCTGTAGAGTGACTGTAGAGTGGCTGTAGAGTGGCTGTTGAGTGGCTGTAGAGTGGCTGTAGAGTGGCTGTAGAGTGGCTGTAGAGTGGCTGTAGAGTGACTGTAGAGTGGCTGTAGAGTGGCTGTAGAGTGACTGTAGAGTGGCTGTAGAGTGGCTGTACTGTTACTGTTGGAAAGCTGTACGGTGGAATCTTCACAGCTACTGTCAGATTACTTTCCTCACCTCTGGGGTGAAAAATTCAAATAAAGGAAAGATTGCATCAAACGGTAATGTGTTGGTTTACCTAGATGAGTAATGCAATCATCAGCAGGCGTCTTCTACTCCATGTGTCCAACAACGACTTTGGAGATGAAAACATTTGTCATAAATGACCACATTATGACATTTTTACCATCAGAATCTGGAGTTTATTGCTCAAAGAGACGTACAGGAGAAATAAAAATGGCAGCCTAATGATGCTGCGATAAGGTGAAAGAAGGACTATAATACTCGCCCGTCTGTGACAGATCCTATTAGCATCATGGCGTGTGACTATGGAACTGCTTGATGTCGTGTCTGGTGGATGTTTTATTGTCCTGATCTGATGATGTGGATCGATGGGAGCATGAAGAAGACAATCAGCATTAGGCTGCCTCTGCTGTGACCTCCTCACAGCACCGTCCTCATCTGGCCTGGCTGGTGTGGGGCAGACATCTTGGAAAACCACAGACACTCTGTCATCTACACCTGTTGTCATGTTGCTGATCAACCAATCACCTTAAACGGATGTTTGAGACATTCTCAAGTGGTTGTTTATCTATGGTTAAGACCACACCCATAGGTGACATCAGTCAAAATGGGTGGTGTCTATAGAGACAGGAAGTAGTCCTTTTACCCGAGCAATGAACATGGATAGTAGGGGTGGAGCCGAAGTCAAATACAGTATTCGGAAAGACACAAATAAAAACATTTTCTGATACTTTTTTCCTCTTTTTTTTAACCCCGCGTCCTGTCCGGCTGTAGAGCAAACAGAAATGATGTCTGAGTGTCAGGAATAAGTGTTGCTGTTCCAGGTGAGACGTTCCAGCCACTGCTATAACGCTCCTCCTGACTTAAATTTAAATATAACTTTAAACATCTTTATTAGAACATTTTTATGGTTGATTGGACACAGAGCCTGAAAGTGAAGGGAAGGGTACAGAAAGAGGGATGGGGGAGAAAGTCAACAGAAAAAGAAGAGAACAAGAGACGTGAAGAGTCCACTTCTAGACCTGTAAATAAAACACAAACAAACAAAACAGGAGAAAAGATACAACAGCAACAAACAGCATCTGGATACACACCAGCTGTTAAAACGTCTACGGTAAAGACTGATTCAGGATGAGTTCAGTGCCAACCACAGCCCCAGTCCATGTGTCTGAAAACACCTGAGTCGTCTTTATGTGAGCACCTTGTGATCACCTGTGTGTATATATGCGCGCATGTTTATGTAAGGTTTCTCTATTGAAACATTCAATAATAAGTTCGAGGAGCCACAGACCCGCCCCCAAGGCCCACGGAGGACGCGGAGGAGGTCCAGGCCCCAGACGTCCAGAGGCCACCCAGGGCACGGACACCCCAGGGAGACCGCCATCAGGGCAGTCGCTAAACTCTCCCCCAGAGGGCGCAGAGGCTCACCCCACGTGGGCCCCCGGCAGTCGCCGCGCTAGAGCCCCTGGGGGGTCGCGGCTAGGAGCTCACAGGCACCGCCTGCAGCCGGCCATCCAGGGTAGATCTAGCCGGAACCAGAGACCCGAGACCCAGGAGCGAACCGGCCCCAGCAGAGGCCCGACCACCCCCGGGGGCCCAGATCCCACCAGGCCGCCACAGGAAGAAGAGCAGGCAGACGCCCCCAGCACCCGAGACACCTCAAAACGCCAGTGGATAAAAAGCACCACCCAATGCCGCGCCGCACCACATCCAGTGTGAAGTAGCAGTAATAATTTAGACGACTCATCCTTTATGAGACATTATACTTTGATCATTTTAATCTTTTATTGACACTTTATTAAGTGTAACTACTTCACACTCGCTACAGAACCGATCAAACAGGTATTTCTGTTTCTGTTTACATTCATATTTTTAATGAACTTATTGGTTTGTAGTTGCTGAACTTGTAGAATTTGTAAAATGTTCTCTAAACTGTATTTTTTGCAGAATAATTGATTACGTGTATCACTGGTTACATGCTTGTGATTGTTGCTTGATGGTAATGTTTTTATTTGTCTTTATTTTCTGAGGCTGAAGGATTTAATGGACTTCCCTCTCAGGCTTCATGACGTCGTGCTGTTCTTCATCCATCACTTTATAGCGTCTCAGGTATTTCTTCCTAACATTTAATATGGACCAGAGGGTGAAGATGAGTGGAGAACCTCAGGTGAAAGTGGCGTCAGACTGGCGCCCGTCTCCTGTGGTAAATGGAGGGATGGCGGGCGGAGGAGGAGAAGGGCAGCGAGGCCATGCAGCAGAACAGGCTGCTCTCAGAACGGCCCTAAAAGAGAACAAAAGCCAAATCAATAGTGCCATTATCAGGCTGGTGTAGGACTGAATTAGATGTCATCCAGCTGTAGGGTTACAGACGGGATTTGACATATCTGAACATTAAGAGCTGTGTGATGGAAACGGCTTTGTGTCAGTGTGTAATAGCAGCAGTTAAACGGTGTGAGATCATCTCTCGCCACCGCAGGCTGAGAGCTGTTTGCGTGCTGCTGACTTTTAGACGTCTCAAGTCTTCAAAGAACACAGTGGTGCAGAATGTCGCAGTCAGCTGTGATCTCTGCCAGCCACCATGGGACCTTCATTTATTAAAATAACAGGAGAAGAGATGATTCTGAACTCAATTACAAAAGAAAAAGGGTCAAATTCATGGAGGAGTCTGCAGGGGAGTGAGGGGTTGGGGTGTGGGTTTGATCTGTGTACAGCACCTCCACTTCCTGGAACTGTGCAGGAGGCCCAGGGCCGTTAAATGGCAGATAAAATGAAATTTGAACACTACAAGCGAAAGCCCATGTAAATCCTAAAACGCTGTGTGGTTTCTAGTGTGACACCTTGGTAATGAGACCCCTTTTTCAAGGCCGTCAGTGAGGCTGAAGAAGCTGATATTGATGGTTGTGATAGATTCCAGCTGGCGTCATGAGTCTCCATGCCTTTTGATGTCGTGTTCAATGTCTATTTTTCGGGCTGTATTAGAAACTGATGTCTAACTAAAACCTTAATTTCCTCTTTCTGAACACATCATTCGGCTCTAAATGTGAACCTGGACATTGTCTTAGCAGTGATGAAGTGTTGATCCGCATGAGGTGGTTGATCGCAGAAGAGAGAAGCTATTGGAATGATGGAGAGCCGGATCCCAGAACCTGACCCTCATGATGCATGACCCAGACGAGCTATTGATTGGCTCTGCCGGTTTGCTTTGATATATCATGTCATCTTTGTTTGCAGAGAGGGGTCGGAGACAGCCAGCACTTCCGCTGAATGTTGGTGGAGTAAAAGCCCTTTGTGCCACTGTGTGTCTGGATGATGATGGATCAGGTTATCTGCCTGGGCCCAGGGCATGACTGTGGAGCATCATCTTCATCACGCAATGGCACAACGTCCATCATCGCAGCCATGCTGATTGTCTTTGTCCTCTCACATCGTCATTTAAAGCAATCTAAAGCTGAGCTTTAGACACAAACTGGAGCTCAGCAGGTCATTTTATCCTGGGGTCAACCTCTGAGATTCATGGGTATTCTCCTCTCTGTCAGTCTGACACACCAACAGCTTGAATCCGATGAATTTAAATGGTTTGACTGCCTGTCCAAAAAAAGTCCCCACCTTGATGCAGTGAACAGATTGTCATTTCTTAAACAACCATATCAGAATGCACATCTGGTGGTCATGGAAACAAATTGGATCTGGTTCAGAAGGGTCAAATAATCATAATCAGTCCAATAAAAAATATCTAAAGAGATGCTGAAACAACTAAAACTGGGTTAACGGGGCATTTGTGCATGGGCGAAGGTGATGTGTCCCCACCAATACAGAGACTAGAGACATTTCTAGTCAGACAGAATGTAGAGACCACTAGAGACACTAGTGCTGGCCCACCTAAGAGACATTACAGCACCACTGCTAGATCCACTACAGCCTATCAAGCCAATAGATCAGCAGATGATGCAGTAAACTTGGCTCTGCAATCCATCCTGCGGCACCTCGACTCTCCAAAGACTTATGCACGGGTCCCAGACACCCTCTGTTCCAAACTCACAGAGCTTCACGTACCTGCACTCACCTGTAAATGGATTTTCAGCTTTCTGACTGACAGGACACAACAGGTGAGGGAACTATGTCCTGCACCATAAGCACAGGGGCCCCCCAGGGATGTGTGCTCTCTCCGTTGTTGTTCTCTCTTTACACCAACGACTGCGTGCCTGAGGTGACACTACGGTGGTGCTCCTCCATCATCATCTGGTACGGCTCTGCAACACTGGAGGACAAGGGTAGATTTCAAAGGATAGTCAAGACTGCAGAAGGAATCATTGGAGTCAAGCTGCCTTCCTTGGATGACCTGTACGAGTCACGGGGAGGGCGGGGAGGATCGCCAGTGACCAAACACACCCTGGACACAGCCTGTTTGAACTCCTCCCGTCTGTCCGGCGCTACATGACCATTCGCACAAAAAACCACCAGATACACCAACAGCTTCTATCCAAGCACAGTCCGTCTGTACAATAGTACATTGTGACATGGTTCTCTGAATTATCCCCCTCAATATCCACCACTCCCCCCACGTAAAACAGATGTTTTAATGATGCTTGAGTGTCATATTAAGGTTTTTATTGGTGTTTGTGTATGTACTGTCTGTCACATGACTGAATACTGGATTCTGGTAATGCTGTCTGCTGTACTGAGTGAGAATAAAGCCATACCATACCATACCAATAACTCTATCCAAGGATGCAGAAATAGCGCTGCATCCCCACCAATAATATGTGCAGTCCAGTGACCCAAGGTGCTGTACGTGCTGCTGTGTGCAAACTTGTGTCCAGGTGAAGGGGGCGTACATGTCTGTGTACTCTGGTGGTGCTCTGTACGGGGACGCATCCTGTGGTTTGTGATCAGTTAAAGCTGAAATTGAAATAAACATATTGACCCGAATATAAGACAAGGTTTTTTTCATTGAAAATAATGGGGGGGGAGGGGGTCATCTTATAATTGCGGCCTAGTTTATTGGGGTCATTGCACGACCTCACCAGCAGAGGGTGCAGGCTTTTTGGTCAAAGCAGCAGGAAGCAGCTCAGACCGCGAGCGGCCCTGGCGGTCCGGCTCAACGTTACAGGCCCACTAAGGCAGCGCTTTTCAACCGCTGTTAGTGTGCCGCGAGAGATTATGGTGGTGGTGTGTCGCAGGAAATTATTCAATTTCACCTACTGGTCTAAAAAAACATTTTTTGAAAAGTAATTTGTTTATTTAAGGATCCCCATTAGTCTTCACCTTAGTGAAGACTATTCTTCCTGGGGTCCGCTTCATTAAAAATAAAACATATACAATACTACACATACAATATAAAAAGAGCACATACAAAGCATTCAGACAGATGTAAAAATTAATAAAACCAAAACTAAAACATACATAAAATCATTAAAAACGTTAAAAAAAGATAAAAGTCAGATTTAAAAAACCACCTGGGAAACAACCCAAAGATAACAAGTCCCTGACTGTTTAAAATCAATTGGAGTTGCTAAATTTTAAAACCTTCTGAATTTCCTTTGTCACGCGTCTGTGCCAGCCATCACCAAACGGCAGACTTCGGTTCTGTTTGGAGTCAGACCGCGCAGCAGATCCAGGACCTGGACCCGGTCCAGGGTTGATGTGCGCTCTGGGGAGATCCGCGGTGCGCTTTGAGACGCCGCAGCCCGCGACACGCTCGGCACCGGCGCGCCTCCTCCCCCGAACTGGACCGCATCAAGTCCGTGGCTCTGACCCGATCCAGTGAGGAGAAGGGGGAGGCAAGTGATCGTCGCGGACCCGTTGCCTCCGCCGCGTCAACCATGGACTGGCTCTGTTTCCTGGTGGAGCAGCGACAGTCCCGACATTTTGAAATTCATACTTTGATCTGACTGGTCCATAAAACCAGTTCAGCGGGCCCACGGACTCTGGGTTGGGTCGTCATTTCAAAAGTCTGTATGAAACCCCCTCAGCATAGCTGGTTTTAACGGTCTGAGAGGCTCACTGGTTTTGTCTCCAGTGTCTCCTCTCTTTGGCTGAAGGTCCTGTTATTCTGATCACCTGTCAGTAGCAGCTGTGCATGTCGTCATAATGAGAGCGCACATCACAGCAATCAAACAATATCAACACTAAAAACACATTGATCTGTCAGTGACTTTATCAGAGGGTTGTCATTATTACTAATGTTTAAATACACCCCAAAGTTTTATACCAAAAACATGATGACAGAGCCCTGTATGCTGTAACGTGGATAATAAAATAAACAGTAGAGAAATAAAGTCATTTTAAGGCAGATTTAATCCATTACAGATCAACTGGATGCTACAGTCACTTTCTGACAGGTGAAAAAAATCAGTTTGAAGTTTTTTGATGTGGTAAAAAATACAGTTGATGTTTTAATCAGGTCACTAAATCTAATCTTTTATTGTCAGGTGGAGATGAGAAGGTTTCTACAGTAAAACTATTAAAACAGAGTGAGCCTTAGAAAACAGCTGTAGACAGATTAGTTAGTTTTATTATTAAAAATGCCTGATTGGACAAAATTCATCTGATAACGTTATCAACCATCAATGAGCTCATCTGGTCTGGTGGATGTTGGGTGACTCCGGTCTGGAAGGTTGTGACAGGTTTGGTTTTTCTTTTCTTTCCAATTGACTGAAATATGTTGCCACGGAGAACTTTAACCCCTGATTAATAAGCAAATATTAAAGCAGTCTGTAATTACGGTATTATTTAAACAATTTTCTCAAAATTTGAATAAAAATAGTTTCTTTAAAAAGTGAATTTAGTCTTTTTTCTGAAGACCAGTCTTGAAAGGGGGGACATTCGGGTCAAGACGGTGTTGATTTCTACTGTACAGGTGCCGTTTGTTGCTTTACTCACACTGAATTATTAAGCAGTTGCATATTCTGCTACCTTACTCATTTGAATCATTCAGGCCTACGATGTCAGTATGTAGGAGAAAAGCTTCTGCAGCATCCATCTCCATGCGTCTTCAGCTAACGTGTATAATTAGTGAGTAATTATCAGTCGTGCCGTTTGACAGGAAAGAAGTTGAGTCTGGGAAACCTTAAGCAGCAGGGTATCTGCAAATGAGCCGGCTTTAAAGTTAACTAGCATCCTCTAGCTATCACAGCATTTGCATCACTTTTTTAGGGGGCGTTGAAAAGCAGACAGACTGAGACTCGGTGAACTCATATCTGCCTTAATCATCCCACACAAAGAACGTCAACTCTGACCTGCAGTAAACTCCAGATGCTCACAGTTTTCTTCTCATTAGTGAGTCTGGAACAAAGGAGTCTCTGACTCCTGTTTGGATGTTCTGCATTAAAATCAGCTGCTGGTTATGAGGAACAAAGCTTTGAATAGTGATTGGTTTTAGATGGATCTACAACAGAAACACATCCAACTCAACTGATTTCCTAAAAAATACACAACTTGTGTTTTTACACTGAGGCTGGAGTGGCTGTTAGCTCATCAAATATTCAAGACAAAGGACTCAGGTGACTGACAGCTCTTAATCAGATTCACACAGACAGAACGGGACAGGCTGATCCGGCTCCATGACCTCATGTACGCTGCAAGTTGGAGCCAATCTCTGTCTCGTTGGAAGATCTGCATGAGGGCACAGACACGTGCTAGCTCCTAGCTAATCGAACATGTACAGATTCCCTGCTTAGAAATAGACAATGTCTGTTACCCTCACTGATATTTGATCAGATGATGCAATTTATCAGCTCCAACTCATGAAAACACGTTAGAGATTAAATCAAAAACAGCTCAATAATCCTAGATAAAAATGAGACGTTTCAGAA
>SSNR01000345.1:75120-91627 GCA_006937965.1 Callopanchax toddi
CCTACAAAGTCACCTCCTACTAAAGACCTACAAAGTCACCTTCTACCAGAGTCCTACAAAGTCACCTTCTACCAGAGTCCTACAAAGTCACCTTCTACCAGAGGCCTACAAAGTCACCTTCACCAGAGACCTACAAAGTCACCTTCTACCAGAGTCCTACAAAGTCACCTTCTACCAGAGTCCTACAAAGTCACCTCCTACCAGAGTCCTACAAAGTCACCTTCACCAGAGTCCTACAAAGTCACCTTCACCAGAGACCTACAAAGTCACCTTCACCAGAGTCCTACAAAGTCACCTTCAACCAGAGTCCTACAAAGTCCCCTCCAGATCTGACGTGTTTCCAGCGTGTTCCTTTAAAGCCATACTCAGTAGCCAGGTAAACAAGCTAGGTCTCGCTAGCTATTTTACAGAAACACGACTCGGAGCGCTAACCCCTCCTGTCGGGTATAATCGGTACGCCAGCCTCCCGCGGACATGGGACCCCGTTTTGCGACGATAACAAAGCAGAGTCTAACTTCAGCCGTAGAAACGTTCCCCCAGCTTTTCCTCTTTTCACCTCCAAACGTTTTTAGTTTTCTGCTAGCTGAAAAGGTGTTTTTTGGGGGGACTCTGGTATTTTTATCTTAAAATGAAAGCACTGACCACCGGCTAATTCTGTCCTCCTTTCACTTTCGGGATGTTCAGATGGAAAATATGCCTGGGCGGATTAATGTCAATCCAAGCAGTGAGGAAATGTGGCAGACAGACAGCTGGATTGGCTGAAGTTTTTAGAGAACTGCGGGACAACCACTTTATTGATTTCTTTCGTTTTTATTTAATCTCCACAATATATTTATGGCTATACTATGTTGGAACGTTGTTAAGAGGCTTTAAAAAACGTTAAAAGCTACATTGTTTACCTGGCTACTGAGTATGGCTTTAAGGGATTTGAGCTGTGTGCTATCAAACTACCTGATACCTGAGCAGGTAGGATCTACTCACCTAGCTGGGCCTGATTTGAATCAGACATCTGAATGAGAGCGCTGTCCTTCTTATTGTAAAGGATTTTCACCCTCTGAACATCACCGTACACTCCTGCATTTGAGCCAGAGGCAGGAGGGAGAAGAAGATGTGAGGTGGAGAGAAAGCAGATTTTTAGAAAACCTAAATCTGGCGCAGCAAAAAGATCATTTCAGATGAGAAACAGAGAGGAGATCAACAGATTTACACACAGGAGAGCTTTAGAGTGTTGACAGAAGAAGAGCCCCCCTCTACACAGATATCTGGTCCTGATAAACAGTTATCAGTCTGTGTGAGACGACTAAAACAAAAACAGTCTGTACAAATCAAAGCTGCATTAACACAGGGCTACCATGACAACTGAAGGAAATAATAGTCAACTGAAACCCAAACAAAGACACAAAATCAACATAATGGCTTGTAATTAGGGATGTATCCATACCAGACATTGTCAAACCGAGTACGAGTACCGTATTTTCCGGACTATAAGTCACACTTTTTTTCATAGTTTGGCTGGTCCTGCGACTTATATACCGAAGTATAGAATTTTGATTAATTTCACATGTTTGTCAATTTCACACCTAAAACCGCTAGATGGCGCTCTAGGCCTGTGTACCATTCAGCCACCATGCTTGGTTGTAATATTACCGTAATGCTGGACTTGTGAATGAAAATCACACCTTCTAGTTTGATGTTTTTAAAATATTTTTATGATTGAATGACTTTTCGATAAACAAATACACAAACGACCTGCCGTAAAGGATTTTAAAGTGTGTTTGATTATAGAACAGCTTTCCGTACATGTGGCGTTAACTCAGCTGATCAGAACCAAACCAGTGCCTCTTTAATTCTTATTCTGATCTAGAAGCTTTAATCAGCTCCACTGGTTTCTTCTGTTGTAGCTGTTAGCCAAACGTTAGCGGCTAAACTAAACATGCTAACGCTTTGGGAATGGATTGATAACAAAACTATTGTTGCTACAAAACAGGGTTGTGCAATCAGACGAATCTATCGACTATCTGCGACTGACTGAGCCCATCACCGCCCGTTTTTGAAGAGTGATTTATTCGTCCCCCTATAAATTAATTTCTTAATTATTAACGATGTTTGGTTGACATCAAGGATGCAGCCCACATAGAACGGTCTTTTTTCCAGTGTAAGCGTGTTTACAGGTTGGTGTTACTCTACCGGTGCTGCTGTAGGAACATTCAGAGTCAGAACACCGGTCCAGGGAATACCTCCTTCAGTCAACATCTCGCTTAAGCCTGATTTATACTTCTCCGTCTGCGTCGTTACGGAGACACGCAACGCCATTATGCGTCAACGCAAGCTCTCTACGACATGCTCGCAGAGGCTGACGGAGACAGGCCCAAAATTCTAACTATGCGTCGAAAGCGACGGACAACGCATGCCTGTGATTGGTCGGATCAACACCCCGTGATCATTTCCGGCTTCCTGCCGCTATCAACAGAGTAGTAATAGTTGAATCTCGCGGAAGCAGATATGGATCAGCTCGAGAAACGTCTGGCAGACGAAGTACGAACATTTATATCATCCATCAGTGTCCCTAAAGGGTTAAACAAGAGCTACATTTTCGCTTGTCGTCTGCCTCGTCCTCGCTGAACGGACGGACGGACATTCAACAGACGCCGCTGTCTCCTCACTTCTGTTTCATTCTTTTTAACAACATTGTTTGTTCCTCGAGATCAATCTGTTCAAACTCAATCAGAATTCGCTCTCTGTCGGCCATTACTGAGCTGAAGTAAACTAACTTTGGTCGACCGGAGGCATTACTGCAGAAAAGTTATGCGCCCTCTGCTGTCCTGGTGGAGAATTGCTTCACAACACTGACGGAGAAGTAAAAATCAAAAACGTCTCCGTCAATACGTGTGAGCGCAAACGTGCTGTCGGAGAAGTATAAATCAGGCTTTAGTCATTGAGGTTCTTTTTTCCAACATATGTGGTCAATAAGTACGTTTTTGTTTACCTTGACATGTTTCGACTCATCATCAGACGTGTCACCGCTGTAGGTGTGACCTGGGCGGTACACCGGTTCACATCAAAAACCGGTGTTTATTTTGGATATGATATATATATTATGATACCAACGTCCCGTATGTTGGCAGTGTGGAACTGTTTCAGTGGGGACTCATTTCACTGCTACACACAAACACCCCAGCGTGAGTGAAACGTCAACTTTTGAACCAAGAATGGCGACTAGCGGGAGCTGTCATGGCGACTAGCAGGAGCCGTCATGGCGACTTAGAAATGACGAACCCAGAGGAACTTATTCCAAAAAGAGGAGGCACACGCACATCTGGTGTTTTGAGGTTTTTCAGGTTTAAAAAGTCGAACGTGGAGCAAACAACTATCATATGCTAACGGTGTTAGCCGCTAGCCAGCGGGGCTAAATACCATCAGCTTGCTTCACCACATCCGTAGGTTCAGCCCTCTGAGCTTTATTCAGAACAATAGGAGCTGCTGTCGGCTGTAGCCGCACCAAAAACAGGCCAAAACGGTTAAAAACAACCGAACAGAGCTGTTTCCTGCCCTCTGTCACTCCTGCACTCTCTCATTTACACACACACACACACACACACTCCGCCCCGTTTCCCCATCAGCTGATCACACGTGACTCGCCGTTTTCACACAGAGCAGAAACAACAGCGTCCTCACAAACTTCCAACCATAGTCTCAGAACAAACGATAACCAGACCATTACGCTATGAATTGATAAAATTAACTGTGTACTCTCAACGCACCGTCTCCACGCACAGATTGCTTGTGCGCGCGTACACACACAAACGCCGGCGATGCAGCAGGGTGAGTCTGGAGCATTCAGATGAAAAGTTGTTCATCTTCAAGGTGGAGATTTATCCACTACTTCAAACTCAGTGAGGTAAAAGTCCAGAATGTGTTTGTGAGGTGTCGTTAAGTCCAGGAGTTTCTGTTTCCTTTAAATTTACTCCTGAAAACTGATGAGAAACATCCAGATCCTCTGACATACCACTACTAGTACTTTAAATAGTAATGCAAAAATGATTGTCCCTGGTAACTAGTTACTTTTATTATAGAGTAATTCTGTACCTAACTCAGTTACTTTTTGGAACAAGTAGTGAGTAACTATAACTAATTACTTTTTAAAGTAACGTTCCCAACACTGAAGAAAGGAAAAGAACAAGTGAAAAATAAAGAAAGAAACCGGGAGGGAAAAAGATCCAAGACATCGGACCACCCACACATCGACAGGTGACAGTACCGTACATCTGAGGAGTGACGGAGCAAGAACCATCAGATCAGACATAACAAAACCACACAAAGACTACTAGTTCACCCTAAAGACAGAATGTGACGTCGTTTACAAAATACCCGAGAGGCTGCTCGCTGCAGAACCAGAGGGTGGAGCTGCACCAGGTTCAGACCCGGCCATTCCATCAGAGTCAGCTCCCACACCTCCCCTGTGATTGACTGGTTATAGTGGACTATTCCACTGGGCTGTTAGAGCCGAGAACGAGGTGTTGCATCTCCGCCAGATCCAGAGCACAAAGTCCGGCGGAGATGCAACACCTCGTTGTCGGGTAATGCTGCGAGCGTGTCCGTGGAGCTTCGTACGGTGCTCCTGGTCCGGCGCAGCTTTGTGCTGCGGGTCCGCGTAGCGCTCAGGGTTCCCCCCGGTGCTTTGGGCCCCGCCAGGTTAAGCCACAGAGCCCAAGAGCAAAGCTAACAGCTGCTATCAGCGGCTAATGCTACGCTGGGTCTGCAGAGCTACGTGCTGCGAGTCCGCGAAGCGCTAAGGGTTTTCCCCGGTGCTTTGGCCCCCGCCAGGAGCAGCTAACAGCCGCTAGCTGATAGCAGCTAACAGCTGCCATCAGCGTAGCCCACGCTACGAAGCAAAGTGGGCTAGTTCAGCTTTCTCTGTTAGGCTCACTGTCTCTCGTAGTCCGTATGACAGAAAACGTTTCTCATTCACAAACTAATACTGTTACAAAAACATGACTGAAACCCCGAGATATTGAATCAATTTTGAGGAGATGTTTTATCCTGAAAACAAGGAGAAACAGAAGGAGAAACAGGCAGATATTCAGGTATTTTCTTGTAAATTCACTCTTTTGCAATAAAGTTATTTTAAAAAAACAGCGGAGCAGGGCTGACCCTGGTTGCAATAAAGTTAATAAAAAAAAACAAGTCAGCGGGGCTGTGTAGCGGGGCGGGGCTGACTCTGGATGAATGGGCGGGGCTGAACCTGTTGCAGCTCCGCCTTTCTGGTTCTGCAGCGAGCACTACTTGAAATACCCTGCATGTCATGCTATAAAACATACATCAGCAAAAGAGGATGGACTTACAACACAAGAAAAAAAGAACACCAGGCCGAATGTGAAAAGGAAACAGCAGAACGACTCACAAGGAATACAAAGACAAAAGCAGAACAGGAGAACCTAAAATCAGCCATCACAGATCACTGGAAAAGAAATGACCACATCATGGACTGGGAACAGGGCCGGATCGTACACATGGAGGACAACAGATCAGACGGTGGATAAGGGAGGCCATCGAAATAAGGAAACAGGTCAGGTGGTCTATGAACCGGAACGAGGGGGCCTACCAGCTGTCTCACACCTGGGACTCTGCTCCAGGGAGAGGGGCGTGGCCAACCCACAGATCTGACAGGTCTGGGTTGGCCACGCCCATTGGGAAGAACAGCTGATAAATGACACGTCACACCTACATCTTCTGATAAAGACCGCAGACGTGAGTCGAAACATGTCAAGAAGGTAAACAAAAACTCGCTTATTGACCACATATCATGCTTCTGTTAAAAAAACCCTACTACACAACAACAAATACTACTACTACCAAGTAGTACCAAATACTACTACTACCAACGCAGCGGCTGCTACACTAAACTGACTGAATCAGCTGCTGGTGTGTCCTGATGAAACTGAGCGCTACAAATAAAAGTTTCTGCTCTGTGGTATCGGAGTACGAGTACATGACCGTAGTATCGGACCAGTACCAATGCTGGTATCGAGGCATCCCTAATAATAATAATAATAATAACAACAATAATATAGAATATTACAATAATAAAAAAGTTAGAAAACAGGAAGAGAGACAGAGAGAGAGAGAGCTAACGATAACATACCGAAGAGGGTAAACAGACTTTGGGGCGTAACCATCTTTAGAGGGAGAGAAGAGCAACAAGCAGCGTGAGACAGGTAGAGAGGTAGAGGAGTCGGAGCGGAGCGGAGGTAGAGATGGACAGATCGATCCAGAGCGGAGGTAGGTAGGAGGGATGGTGGTTTTTGTTTTCCCCCAGCAGAGTCATGGAAGTGGTCGGGTGGAGGAGGTTGGGTAATGTAGGAAGAAGAAGGGGTGACGTTAGGTTAAACGATTGAGCCCGCCTCCCCCCAAAAAGCACATGGGTTGGAGGGGGGAGGTGGATAATGGACAAGGAAAGGGGTGGGAGTGGGGGATGATGGATGGGGAGGCAAATCCAAAATGGGAAAAAAACAAAAACAAAAGTGAGGAAGGGGAGGGACAAAAATAAAATATAGGTCAGTACACTGGAAAAATAATGCAGGTTGTTTGGTCAGAGAAATGGCTGCTCAAGGTTTTCTTTAGTTGAAATCCTGCAAAAACTGAAAAAGGTCTTTCAACCTGGACAAGCATGGAGTAAAGGTACAAATCATAATAAAATCAGCAATACAAAGTCATAACCATGGGAGAAAACATCATGCAGAAGCTCAGCAGTCAGAAAATCTACAGCATTTCAGCAAGAAAAACAAATAAAACTACACAAAATGTGACACAAGCTGGGGAGTGAGGCAGTTAGAGAACATGCAGGAGTTGGTGTGAAGACCACAGGACCAGAGTGGCCTCCACGCAAGTCACACCAAGGTCAGAAAGATGGCTTGGATGGATGTTTGGGTCTTTTTGAACTGATGTTCCATCAGTAATTTATCTCTGGTCAGAGGTCAGAACAGAATCGTCCATAAACACTGGTGTCATCATTAAAAGTGGGCGGAGTTTCTAGAAACCATTTGTTAAGTTGGTTTAAACCAAAGAATGTGTGAATTTCAAAACTACAGTAAGACCTGCTGTAGCAGCAAAAACACCATAAAATAAACCATCTCATGCTAAACTGTAGAGGTTAGCTAACAGGTAATATAGAGTTCTAACTGTAGAGGTTAACTAACAGGTAATATAGTGTTCTAACTGTAGAGGTTAACTAACAGGTAATATAGTGTTCTAACTGTAGAGGTTAACTAACAGGTAATATAGTGTTCTAACTGTAGAGGTTAGCTAACAGGTAATATAGTGTTCTAACTGTAGAGGTTAGCTAACAGGTAATATAGAGTTCTAACTGTAGAGGTTAGCTAACAGGTAATATAGAGTTCTAACTGTAGAGGTTAGCTAACAGGTAATATAGTGTTCTAACTGTAGAGGTTAACTAACAGGTAATATAGTGTTCTAACTGTAGAGGTTAGCTAACAGGTAATATAGAGTTCTAACTGTAGAGGTTAGCTAACAGGTAATATAGTGTTCTAACTGTAGAGGTTAGCTAACAGGTAATATAGAGTTCTAACTGTAGAGGTTAGCTAACAGGTAATATAGAGTTCTAACTGTAGAGGTTAACTAACAGGTAATATAGTGTTCTAACTGTAGAGGTTAACTAACAGGTAATATAGAGGTTAGTTAACAGGTTTACGAGAACTCAGCTAACGAGTTTACATGATAAAAAGTTGGAAAAAACATACTCAAAAATTTGTCAGTAATTTTTACGAATTTGTGTAGCCATGAGTATCGCTTTGGATAAAAGTGTCTTCTAAATACAAAAACATAAACATTGCTACAGTTAAGCCTGGTTCCCACACAAGACGTGAGCGCCGTTCCGTGTAGTGCGCGAGTCGTGAATTTGAGAAGAAACCATTGTAACCAGATAAAGTAGTCCCCGTAGGACCGCCACGCCGCGTCCCAGGTGCGCAGGTCTCCACCGTGGCGCTAAAGATTGGCGACGGTTCTTTTTTTTCAGCCGCGGCGTGTGTGACACGACATTCTGGAGGACTTTATGATGCAGAAATTACGAGAACACGCTGAACCGATACTAGGATGGTAAATATAAATAACGCCAGTACATGGATGAGGAGCGTTTCATTGTGGAATATTTATATAATAGAGATTTTAGAAACAGACTATTCCAATAAATCGCTCACTGACCCGTTGTTGAAGAAGAGAATCCCACAAAACACGACAGTAGTTTTGATCTAACAGATGCGTTTCAGACTTCCTGGTCTCAGTTCCTGTGAGATATTGTGACTATCGCGTGATTTTGCTAGCTGCGTTCAACGGCGCTCCGCTCCCAGGGGGCCTAGTAAACTCGCCTCAGACGCGGCACTACCACGGAGCAGTGCTCACGTATTGTGTGGGACCCAGGCTGTAGAGGACTACTTCCCATTCATAGAGGCTCTGCCCACCTTGAGAGACATCACCATTGGGTGTGGTTCTAACTGTAGATATATGACTGTTAGAAGACAATTCAGAACAACCCAAACATCCCTAAGGACAGTATCCTAACATCAAGGCTAGTCTGATACTGTCATGAAGCTCCAGCATGATACGATACCTCAGAGTCAGAGATGAGACAGAAAGAGGAGATTAGGTGAAATAAATCAGGTGCTTTTTAGAGGAGAAGAAAGGGAAAAGCCAGCAGAGACAGATGTTTGTTCCCAGGACGAGACAGAGTGACTTCATATGAGCTCTCATATGTTCTGGGGAGGCGAGGAGCGCTCAGAGAGAAACAGGAAAGAGACAGTTAGCCGAGTTAGATTCAGTTTGACGAGAGGGGGAAGGCAGAACATCAGACGGAGGAGGGGAAGATCCTGGTCAGAGGCAAAAACTCAACCCCCCCCCCCTTTTTTTTTTTATTTACAGGTAAAAAAATCTCAACAACAAGGTCCCTGTGCAAAAAGAAAACATTTCTGATGTCTCACTCATTTGACTCTCTTTTAAGTGATTAGCCTCGACATAATAAACCTTCTGCGTGCCTCAGCCCTTCTCTTTATTCTGAAGTTAGGTTTGATATTATATTTGAATTGAAGTTTTATTAAGAGTTTATTTTGATTTTACTAGTCTAAATGCATTTTCTACCAATATATTATATATATATACACACACAGACATACATAGAGTACTTAGTATTTATTTTGAATTGGTTTGGATCCTATGAATTTATTTAGGGATGCACCGAAATGAACGTTCTTGTCCAAAAAGTAAGAAATGATGATGTCAGTTATTAGAACCACAGCATTTATGGCTACGATGTGTAGTCCTCACTAAGACCGAGGCATTGCAACATGAATGAATGAAAAGTGTCTGTCCATCTGTCGGATGGCCTTCTATTCATTTACACAACAAGATCAAATACAGTTTGTCTATGGACAAATAAAGAAGTACAGAACAGTGACATTATTTATGTAGCACTGACATACCATTACTTAATATAAACGAAAGGTTTGACTTGACCCCGCTCAGGCTGATCCTCTAAATGACCTCCATGTTTTTTGTGTTATGTCCTTTGACTTGGCAGAATCACAGACGGGTCGGTTCGGGTCAAATCTGAAGTTAAATGTTCGGGTTCAGACAGAGGAGAGAGAGGAGGGAATGTCTCGTGTCTGAAACTTGGAGAAATGCTCTGACAGCAGGATGCAGCGCCGCATGGCAGGCAGCTCTTTATTCAAGTATTACTGTTAGGCTGCAGTGAATGTGCCGACTCCCCAGCTGGCCGATCGTCTGAACCAAAGCGGACGTTAAATGGTGACATCATCATCACCATTATCATTATTATTATTAGACAGTGATTTAGTTTCTCGTTTGTTCATGTTCTTAAAGTTTGGTCTTTAGTTTTTAATAAGTGATTGAGTTGAAGTTCAAGCTGCGTGGAACTTTTCTCACCGTCCATTTAAAGAACAACGCTCGGGTCGGTTCTGGTCGGGTCCAGTGTTTAATGTGAAGTAGGGGTTGAACGACTTGCTATTTTTACAGGTCGACTACCAAGTAATAAAAGTCGAGTCGACTTCGACTAATCGCTGATGACGTCATACATACGGCGTACACAGGACGGCTTTATAAAACCTGACAGGCTTTGTTGCTAAAACGTATTTTAATGCCGACAACAAACAGCTGAGAGAGAGAGAGCAGTTGTTTTAGGAGCACTTTGGTTTTAATATCAAGTCTTTAGACTAAAATGCTGATTAGTTTTAGTCACATTTAGTCAGGTGTATATGAAAACAGTTTAATCTGACTGATCTAAAACTACAGTTTTAGTCAGATTGCGGTCTATTGTTCGGCCATAATCATAACAAAGACATTCGCTATTTAATGAATAAAATCACTCAAAGCTCGATAGCCGAGCCATTAGCTCGTTAGCTTAGCCGTTAGCACATCGGAGGTTTGAATAGCGCCGCATTTTTAGTAAAACAAGAGATAAAGAAAGCAAAGACTCACCGTTAAGTTGATTAAATCAGGACAATCGATTGGCAAGGGCATCAAAAGCTGCCAAGAAGTATTCTTTGAGTAAATATCCATTTTAATAGGCAGCGCCAGACCGGAACTCATCAAAGGAAACGGAACGAAACCCCTTCAAAATAAAAGTTCACGTGATCGGTGAAGAGTCGACCTTTGGTTTAAAAAGTCACTACAGTCCACACAAGTCGACTAGTTCGTGCGACCCCTAATGTGATGATGTCGAGCTAGGCCGGTTCGGGCTTCACGTCCTTCGAGTCATTTCAGGTTCGGATTAAATTTTTCGGCTCTTTAAGAACTCTTGTTTGGATTTCTCGCGGTAAAAGAAACCCCCTCTCCGTGGGTCTTTCTCCGAGGTAGTGAAATAAGTCCACACGGCGGCGCAGACACGATGACTCTTATCCAGTTTCTCGCGTGCCGGCTGCGCTATCATTGCTTGTGACATCACAAGTTTCAACCATGTTGTTTCAATGATTTAGGCGTTTCGGCAGAAAACCAAAAATGCCCTTTTGCATCATTTTTGGCCAAAATTTCGGTGCATCCCTAGTTTTATTCTTACCGGTAAAAACAGGTGGAAGTCATAACTTCATTTAATAATTTAACAAACATAAAACACAGTCTGGCTCCTCCTCCTGTTCTGAGTTTAGACAGTTAACATAAACACACTAAGGTTTTTATCATAACTGAACCTGTTCAGACTGCTAAAGGTCTAATGTAGTTGTTTATTTTATAAATCGATTCTCTCTGAAAGGCAGACAAACGATCAATGAGATCAACCAGAAGCAGCATCGGTGACGGCGCAGAGGGACGGCGACGCGCTCTGCTGCTGTCGGTGCGTCACTAACCTCCTCGTTCAGGTTGCTCACTAACAGAACGCCGCTGGATCCCGCCTGTCCAGCCAGGGCCGCCCTTCCTGCAGCAGCAGCCACCGCCGCCGCGGCGCTCAGAGGACTCAGGGATCCTGACAGGAAGTAGACAAACCAATCACAGCCTGGACAGAAAGCACTTCCTCTCAAACGCAGCTTCACAAAACAAAGTCTGTCCACCTTCAAACAGCAGCGACGCCGTGTTTAGTCTAGAGTTATTTACTCAAAATGATCATTTTACTCCTCGTCTCATAAAAGTAAACCAATCTCAGCTTAAAGCAGAAGCAGGGACTCTGATTCTGAGGGCCCTCCACCGGTATCTGTTCAGTCGTGACTTGATGACATTGACTTTATAGAACGGCGTGACGTACCTGGGATCTTACCGAGGAGGGAGCTGTCCTTGCTGAAGGCAGCGGCCATGGTGGGGTCCAGGCTGGGCTGCCCGTCGCTGGCGGGCAGCTCGGGTCGCGTGTAGTCACGACTCTTGTCGTTGTTGTACTTCACGTTCAGGTTGACCAGCTTGGAGAAGTCGATGCGCAGTGTGCAACACGAGTTGTAGATGTTTTGACCATCCAGTGTCTGGTGGGGGAGAGGAAGTTCAAACGACTAACGACGCGGTCAGAGCGGGGAGGGAGACGACTGCTCACCAGTTTGGCGTGCTGCGCGTGAGAAGGATCGCTGTACTGCAGAAGGGCCTGGAACTGGTTGTTCTTGGTGAATGTGATGATCTTCATGACGGTGCCAAACTTAGAGAAAATCTTCCAACAGAAAAACATCTTTAGCTTAAACAAGACGTTGAATTTACCAGGCGACCCCGCTGGGTGGGATTACCTGCTGTAGCACGTCCAGCGTCACAGGGTAGAACAGGTTGTCGATGATGATCCTCAGAACTGGACTGGTCGCTGAAGCCAGAACCTCCTGGATATCGGAGCCAGACGACTGGACCTCTGAGACGGCCTGCAGCACCGCCTGAGTCCGCTAAGGCCCAAAACATGCTGTCAGTACCGGAGCGTCAACCGTATCCCTCTATAGCTGCACGTAATCGATGACTACCACCGCGCTGTTAGCGATCACGTACTGGTTTTTACTAGGCTTAGGCGGTGTCCAAATTTTGATTCTGTCAAACTTCCTCCAGTTTCCCGCGGTGTACGGTATTACCATGACCAGGATTGGACTGGGACCAAAATTCGGTCCGGGCATTTTCGGTCATGGCTCCTACCATGAGCACTTACAGCTAGCGATGCACCGATCCGATCCCGAGACCTGAATCTGGATCTCCGGCGATACGATACTATTCCGATACCAGAGCTCTATTTGCTCTAATATCTAAAATGTATCTAAAGCTGCTACAAGCAGACCTGGCCTGCATGCATCACACTAGTGACGGATTGATAGAGCCATTCACCTCAAAGAGCCGTTCACTAAACTGGAGCTTTAATGGGTTTTTTGCAATATTTTGAAAAAGAAACGTCATGTGGAACTATGTTTGGGGAGACTCTTTGTGGTGACACCCATGTGTGCATTGCTAATTATCTTCCCAGATAGAACTGATGGGTTCATGTTGCTCTGCTCATTGATGTTGTTTTAAATAGAGCCAGCTACTTGGTGTCACTCAGTGCGTTTACATGCAGTCTAGAAAACCGAATTATTGCCTTAAATCGACTGAAGTCTTTTTTTCAACTGCATGTAAACACGTTAGTCTGGCTGAAGTGGAACTGGATCTAATGGAGCTAAAGGCTGCAGTCACAGGCACTCGCGTGCATAATGGATGCGCTCCTCAGACGGGGAGAGTTCTACAGATGATAACGTGGTGATCAGCTGGTTCCCATTTGTAAACACTCAGTGGAGACGGTAAACTGGAGCGACACCGAGATCCGGGAGCTTCTGGCTGAAGAGCACAAGTCGCCTGTCTGTTTACTACGGACACTTCCGTCTCACGTCTCTGTACCCTGAACATTAACAGCACGAAAACCACCCCTCTTTATACCGCCATTGCATAATCTTTTGTGAAAAGCACATGACTGCGCAACATTACCGGCGCAGTCTGACCACTTATGAACGACCAAAGGCTCCCAGACGCCGACTCAGCTTCGACGCACTGTTTTACGAAAGCAGCTCATATCGCCACTGTCAGGCAAAACCTTCCAAAACTGCAGCTTAACTGTTCTCGTCACCAATAACAAACCCTGGATCATCACAAGTCCACAAACTTCTTACACTTTTCTTTAAACTACAGACAGATGTGGAACATGACCAATAGAAAAGAGACACAAGGGTTCGGCCTAACCCTGGTGTTCACTGAACATGATTTCAGTGATATTTGCTAACATGTCCAGTATTAGTAAATAAGAACAGCTGTGCTTTAGCTAACCTGGTTGCTAGCATCAGTTTTCAGCTCTTTGTGATTGGAGTACTGGATGAAGACGGGCGTGCCGCGGAGAAGTGGAGGAATGGTGCTGTAGTAGGTAACCATAGTGACGGCTGCATCCTCTGTCCCCATCTCCAAAAAGGCCTGGGAGTAGAGAGAGAGAGAAACAATCACAAATAAAGGCATGCAGTGCATTCTGGGAAAGGGTGGGCTAAATATCTATGAACTTGTTCTCTTCTTCTTCATTTTCTATTGAGGTGCACACTTGCTGCTCCGTCAGATCTTTAAACTCCTGAAGCAGACATTCCTGCTGTTTGATGTAGAGAGCCTTCACTTCTGTAGTGGCTGTTAGCAAAAAGCACGTAAATAAAACGTGCTACCACTTCTAGATGGGAGTGGTAATCAGCTGTGACCTCAAGAACCCAGAACACAATGAAAGACGTGAAGAGGAAAGAAAAAAGCAAAGGAGGAGGATTAGAAGTGTTCAGTGAACTGCTAGCTTTAATTCAACAACAGTGTCTCACTAGTCAGTCAAGTTTATGTATGTATAAAAGTGTATGTTTGAGATTCCTGATAACCAGACCGAATGAGTCCAAAGCACTTCAATGAATCAGCAGAACGCTGGATCGTGACGACTGATGACAAAGAAAGGTGACTGATGTTCTTAAAATAAAAACCTTTCCCATAATTCAGCCTCCTCCATGTGACATTATTGAGCTGAATCATCAACCACGTCCCAGCCAACTCACCTGGTTCTTCCCCTTCAGGATCAGGATGTTGGTGACTCTACCAAACGGTAAACCGAGAGCAATGATTTCAGCGTCAGTGACCTCGGTGGGAAGCTTCCGAATGTGTAGCACACGTGAGGGCGGAGTCTCCTCCACCCTTAGCTTCTTACTGTCACTACCGTTAGAGGCTCCATCTAAAACAGGAACAAAACACAGATTAACAACGATAATTAAAAACTACAGTCAGCAGGTTGGTGACATAACTTTTAAAAACCAGGTTAAATAAATCAACTAGGGCTGTGACTCGATTACATCTTTTAATCACATGAGTGTTCATAGTTACCTCACAAGAATCGCAACTTATCGCAAATTTTCAAGATGATCACAAAAATTTTTTTCTTATTTGAACTGATCTTTTAATTTAAATTTTATTAGTTAACCTCTACATTTAGAACACTATATTACCTGTTAGCTAACCTCTACAGTTAGTCCTAAAAGGGTTTTAAATAAAGACAACTGGACTGATTTGGTTCTTTGAAGACGTTTCTGCTCATCCCAGTATCTTTGTCAGTTCTGTCTGTAGTAAAGGAGAGAGAGTCTTCTCTTCCTCTGTCTGTGACACACCTCCTTCTCCCCCTTGAGGAGGTGTTCGCTCCACTGTATTCACCTGGAGTCCTGGTGAGGTGTTTGGATTAGAGGAGAGAATGAAGTTCAGAGCAGACTGGTAGGTGGTGGAGAGATGAAATCTGAGTCCTCCTCCTCTGTTTAAAGTTGTTTTTTCAAGTTTGACATAGATGTCTTCTTTACTCCTCTCTCAGACCATCGGTCTTCTCTGTCCAAAATGTGGACGTTGTTGTTTTCAAAGGTGTGTCCCTTGTCTCTGAGGTGGAGGTGGACTGCTGAGTCCTGTCCTGATGATGTGTCTCTCCTGTGTTGAGACATGTTCTTGTGTAGTTGTTGTTTAGTGTCTCCAGTGTAAAGATCTGAACAGTCCTCAGAAACAACACCACTGATCTTCTGTTTGGGAGTCTTGTCCTCAGGATGGACCAGTTTGTGTCTGAGGGTGTTGTTGGGTTGGAACTTTACTGGGATGCTGTGTTTGGAGAAAACTCTTCTCAGTTTCTCTGAGACTCCTGCTACGTATGGGATGACGGGGCTTTAGCGCTTGTTGTCCTTGTCTTTTGTAGCTGCTGTGGAGTCTTTTCAAGATTTCTTTCTTGATTTAGTGAAGGCCCAGTTTGGGTCGCTTCGCTTCCGAGGTGTGTCACAGACAGAGGAAGAGAAGACTCTCTCTCCTTTACTACAGACAGAACTGACAAAGCTACTGGGATGAGCAGAAACGTCTTCAAAGAACCAAAGAAGTCCAGTTGTCTTTATTTAAAACCCTTTTTTGGATTATCATGACCTGATGACTGAGAACCTTCACCAGCATGTATACAGTTAGAACACTATATTACATGTCTACAGTTAGAACACTATATTACCTGTCTACAGTTAGAACACTATATTACCTGTCTACAGTTAGAACACTATATTACATGTCTACAGTTAGAACACTATATTACATGTCTACAGTTAGAACACTATATTACCTGTCTACAGTTAGAACACTATATTACATGTCTACAGTTAGAACACTATATTACCTGTCTACAGTTAGAACACTATATTACATGTCTACAGTTAGAACACTATATTACCTGTCTACAGTTAGAACACTATATTACCTGTCTACAGTTAGAACACTATATTACATGTCTACAGATAGAACACTATATTACCTGTCTACAGTTAGAACACTATATTACATGTCTACAGTTAGATCACTATATTACATGTCTACAGTTAGAAAACTATATTACATGTCTACAGTTAGAACACTATATTACCTGTCTACAGTTAGAAAACTATATTACATGTCTACAGTTAGAACACTATATTACCTGTCTACAGTTAGAACACTATATTACATGTCTACAGTTAGAACACTATATTACCTGTCTACAGTTAGAACACTATATTAC
>SSNR01000345.1:136712-158639 GCA_006937965.1 Callopanchax toddi
TAACCTCTACAGTTAGAACTCTATATTACCTGTTAGTTAACCTCTACAGTTAGAACTCTATATTACCTGTTAGTTAACCTCTACAGTTAGAACTCTACAGTTAGAACACTATATTACCTGTTAGCTAACCTCTACAGTTAGAACTCTATATTACCTGTTAGCTAACCTCTACAGTTAGAACTCTATATTACCTGTTAGTTAACCTCTACAGTTAGAACACTATATTACCTGTTAGCTAACCTCTACAGTTAGAACTCCACAGTTAGAACACTATATTACCTGTTAGTTAACCTCTACATTTAGAACACTATATTACCTGTTAGCTAACCTCTACAGTTAGAACTCTATATTACCTGTTAGTTAACCTCTACAGTTAGAACTCTATATTACCTGTTAGCTAACCTCTACAGTTAGAACTCTATATTACCTGTTAGTTAACCTCTACAGTTAGAACTCTACAGTTAGAACACTATATTACCTGTTAGCTAACCTCTACACTTAGAACTCTATATTACCTGTTAGTTAACCTCTACAGTTAGAACTCTATATTACCTGTTAGTTAACCTCTACAGTTAGAACTCTACAGTTAGAACACTATATTACCTGTTAATTAACCTCTACAGTTAGAACTCTATATTACCTGTTAGCTAACCTCTACAGTTAGAACTCTATATTACCTGTTAGTTAACCTCTACAGTTAGAACTCTATATTACCTGTTAGCTAACCTCTACAGTTAGAACTCTACATTACCTGTTAGTTAACCTCTACAGTTAGAACTCTATATTACCTGTTAGTTAACCTCTACAGTTACAACACTATATTACCTGTTAGTTAACCTCTACAGTTAGAATTCTATATTACCTGTTAGTTAACCTCTACAGTTAGAACTCTATATTACCTGTTAGCTAACCTCTACAGGTAGAACTCTATATTACCTGTTAGTTAACCTCTACAGTTAGAACTCTATATTACCTGTTAGTTAACCTCTACAGTTAGAACTCTATATTACCTGTTAGCTAACCTCTACAGTTAGAACACTATATTACCTGTTAGCTAACCTCTACAGTTAGAACTCTATATTACCTGTTAGTTAACCTCTACAGTTAGAACTCTATTTTACCTGTTAGTTAACCTCTACAGTTAGAACTCTACAGTTAGAACACTATATTACCTGTTAGTTAACCTCTACAGTTAGAACTCTATATTACCTGTTAGCTAACCTCTACAGTTACAACTCTATATTACCTGTTAGTTAACCTCTACAGTTAGAACTCTACAGTTAGAACACTATATTACCTGTTAGTTAACCTCTACAGTTAGAACTCTATATTACCTGTTAGCTAACCTCTACAGTTAGAACACTATATTACCTGTTAGCTAACCTCTACAGTTAGAACTCTATATTACCTGTTAGTTAACCTCTACAGTTAGAACTCTATATTACCTGTTAGTTAACCTCTACAGTTAGAACTCTATATTACCTGTTAGCTAACCTCTACAGTTAGAACACTATATTACCTGTTAGCTAACCTCTACAGTTAGAACTCTATTTTACCTGTTAGTTTATATTGTTAATAAAATGTTCATGAGTTATTTTTGAACCCCACACTGCAGTCCTGATTAAATATGGTCACTTGCCTTGTGAAGGATTGTTGATGACCTGGTGATGGTGAAGAGGTTCTAGCCTTCATCCCCTCCCTCCTCTTCCTCTGACTATAGCTGAAGTTGAAATAACAAAGTGATCACATTTACCCTGATTTCTGATTCTGCTGCAGGTTGAAACCAGAAGACGTAGACGGACTAAGAGAAAGAGCAGTGTTTGGGTTTATTCTGTTTTCACCAGAGAGTCTGAACATTGTGACGGTTGAGTCGGCCGCTGTGTGTCTGTGGTCATAAATCACGTCTCCGTCTCCTCCTAGACACTTTAATCATCCCGTACTCTGCTGTGTTTAGCCATAATAATTTGGCTCTATCATGCAAGGACAGCCGTGCTGTGATTTATGTGAGCGAGGGAACGCAGAGGAACCGAAACGCAGCCAGGATGGCTGCTGGCGTCGTCTCCATGGCCTCCAGCCTCACATTCTGCTCGATGAGTTACAGCAGCTCCTTTCCTACAGCCTCTCTGCTCTGATCCATATGCTCCTTAGCAGGACCAGGACCAGGACCAGGACAGCGCTGGAGGAATCATCTGTCCATGATGTTCTATTTGTCTCCTAATGAGAGGCAGTTTCATCTGGTTTGTAGCTTGAAGATGGAGAAAGAAGAAGAAAAGAGTAAAACGTGGAACAGAAGTGATTCTGTTTCACGGCTCAAACATGACAAATATCATCAAATATTACCAAAAAAAAGGAATATAAAATAAATAGAGTCCAGAACATTGAAAAGACTACAGTCACCTAACCTGACTGTACATTTTAGTTTACCTTGACATTTTCCTGAGCTCTTTTCTTGTTTTACTGTCTATCTTTAGCTGTGTTTACCTTTTGTTGTCCTTGCTGTTGCGTATTGTTTTTTTTTTTTTTGCGTTTTAATGTAATTTTCCTGTACAGCGATTTGTTTAACAAATAAACGTTACTCCCGGCCGGGCTCAGCCTTAGGGATAGGGTAAGAAGCTCGGACATCCGGGAGAGACTCGGAGTAGAGTCGCTGCTCCTCCATATCGAAAGGAGCCAGTTGAGGTGGTTCGGGCATCTGGTAAGGATGCCTCCTGGACGCCTCCCTCGGGAGGTGTTCTGGGCATGTCCTGCCGGCAGGAGGCCCCCAGGTCGACCCAGGACAAGCTGGAGGAAATACATCTTCAGTCTGGCCTGGGAACGCCTGGGCGTCCCAGCTGAGGAGCTGGTGGACTTGGCCGGGGAGAAGGTGGCCTGGGCTGCCCGACTTAGAATGCTGCCCCCGCGACCCGGACCCGGATAAGCGGAGGAAGGCGAGGCGAGGCGATTTTTATTTCTTAGACTCCTCCCCCCAGGCTGCCTGGTGGTGTAGCTCTGCTGCCTTACAGCAGGGAGGTTGCTGGTTCACATCCCAGCTGCAGCCTCTGCATGGAGTTAGCGTGTTCTCTCCATGCACATCTGGGTTTCCTCCGAAACCAGACGTGTTGACTCTAGATCGGGGGACTCACTAGGCCCTGAGCCATGTGTGTTCACCAAGCTGCCATTACGTAATAAGATCCACCGTATTGGGTTAGGGTTCCGTATTCTCCAGAATCCACCTGAATCTGGTGATCCAGGATTTACTGGTCCTTCTCTGGAGGCCCTGAGGGGTTCCCTCTGGTGGTTTATCAGTGAAAACGGAGGTTTGGTTTGTTGTTCCTCCTGATGGGACCTCCACTGGGTCAAATGGATCAGAACATTGGAGTGAGTCATAGGTGTCGCACGAACTAGTCCACTTTTGTGGGCTGTAGTGACTTTTTAAACCAAAGGTCAACTAGTTGCTGATCACGTGAACTTTTATTTTGAAGGGGTTTCCTTTGATGTGTTCCGTTTCCTTTATCAGTTCCGGTCTGGCGCTGCGCTATTAAAATGGATATTTACTCAAAGAATACTTCTTGGCAGCTTTTGATGCCCTCGCCAATCGATTGTCCTGATTTAATCAACTTAACGGTGAGTCTTTGCTTTCTTTATCTCTTGTTTTACTAAAAATGCGGCGCTATTCAAACCTCCGATGTGCTAACGGCTAAGCTAATGAGCTAATGGCTCGGCTATCAAGCTTTGAGTGATTTTATTCATTAAATAGCGAATGTCTTTGTTATGATTATGGCCGAACAGTAGACCACAATCTGACTAAAACTACAGTTTTACCTGACTAAAATGTGACTAAAACTAATCAGCATTTTAGTCTAAAGACTTGATATTAAAACCAAAGTGCTCCTAAAACAACTGCTCTCTCTCAGCTGTTTGTTGTCTGCATTAAAATACGTTTTTTCAATAATAGCCGTATGTATGACGTCATCAGCGATTAGTCGAAGTCAACACGACTTTTAGTCGACTTGTAAAAATAGCAAGTCGTTCAACCCCTAGTGTGTCAAGATGTCAGTCATCTCCAGAACTACCAGAAGCTAGAGTCCACGAAGGTCTGCTTTAGTCAGGTGAGACCAGGAGGACAGCCAATCAGATTAGCTGCTGCTTTGTTAATCACAAACAACAGCTTTGGTACCTGCTAATTAATGAATCCACCTTAATCAGATCAGAACGAGGTGGTCTAATGCGTGTGTGTGTGTGTACACTACACTTCATGTTTTACTCAGAACTAACAGAAGAACCAGGAGGAGCGCGTCTCTCCTGGAGGTTTCACAGGATACCTGAACCGTTTCCCTCCATCCTATCAAACCTTCCTCTGAATCGTCTGAGCAGCAGGGAGCTCCTCACAGCCCTTTACGGGTCCTCTGATGTGCTTTTGAGATTGCAAATATGACGTCCTTCCTGTGCTGTTAAATGTTACTTTGTGTAATATTTGGATTTTATGGACAAAGACGCTGAATGTGTGGAGGATATAAGCTCCGCCCCCTAGATACATTTCATGCAACACCTTTTATAAAGATCTAGCTCCGTTCTCAGATACACCTGGTCTAAAGACATGAAATAAACACGACATCACACAGCCAGCAACAGAAGTCCAGTGTGTGTGTGTGTGTGTGTGTGTGTGGTCTAATGCATGAGGTCCACCCCCCACTCGCTGCACCCTGGTTTCTATTGACTCCAGCGTTAACCTGCCTGATGTCCAAATTAGACGCACAGATCAAAGCTTCCTGCTCACTATTGACTCTGGTGACGTCGCCGTGGCAACACTGGAGACTCTCAGCCTTGACATTTTCATGGTTTGTCAAACAAAAGAGATTTTCTGCTCAAATACGAGGTGGAGATGTTATTGTTCCACTGTGGATGCTGGAAGGAGCTGGAGGAGGTTAAAGAAACGAACATTGATGTTCTGCTCCTGAACAAGTTTTATTAAGAAAAGGAAAAGAAAAGTTCATCTGGATCCATGGAAACAAACATGATGAAACAGTGGCTTGACCTTTAACCTGAAGGTCAAACCTCTTATTTATTTATTAACCTTTATTTTACCAGGAAGTCTCCCATTAAGATTCAGCATCCCTTCTTTAAGGGAGTCCTGGATCACCAGCTATCAGCATGCTGTGATCTGTGGGGGAAACCCAGGCATGCATGGAGAGAACACGCTAACTCCACGCAGAAAGAACACGGATGGGATTTGAACCTGTGATCTTCTTGCTATGAGGCAACAGTGCTAACAACAGCACCACCATGCACCCTAAAGGAGTCTACGTAGAAGATCTAGCTCTGATGAACCCAGAGACGTACATCCCTCTAAGGGTTTGAGCCAGAGCTTCGACTTGATGCTACTGGATGCATTTGATCAATGTCCTTCAGACTTCATGGTTCTAGTGGGATTTTAAGAATTACTGTCATAATGTGAGGAGCACATGATTTCAAGATTTCAAGACAAAGGACAGTATCTTGAAATCAGTCCTGGGGATCAGTGAGACCTGGTCCCACTGGAGTGTCCCAGTTAGAGTTTGGACCGAGCAGCGAACTGATCAGTTCCACCTTAACACCAACACAAATCCTCTTTCATAAAACAATGCTGCCAATTCACTGCAAAGCTGAGTCGGCGTCTGGGAGCCTTTGGTCGTTTATAAGTGGTCAGATTGTGCTGTAATGTTGCGCAATCGTGTGCTTTTCACAAAAGATTACGCAATGTCGGTATAAAGGAGGTATGGGGCGGTCTGTACGCTGTCGACATGCAGGGTACAGAGACGTGAGACGGAAGTGTCCGTAGTAAACAGACAGGACACTTCTGCTCTTAATTCCAGAAGCTCCCGGATCTCGGTCCAGTTTGCCGTCTCCGCTGAGCGTTTACGAATGCGTAGCAGCTTTCCCATGTTTACCTGATTTTTAAATACTCTTTCTGGTCGGGGATTGGCTCACCTTTACCACGTTATTAGTGACACCTCCCTCTGCTGCACCAAGGAATAATCTTCATTCACAAGTCCGACGTTGCGGTAATATTATTACCAAACGTGGCGGCACGAAAGCCAAATAACATGGCACATCGCCATGCCGCCACGGCGCTTTCATTAGACACACCGTGGCGGCAGTATTACACTGATTTTCCGGCACGGTGTGTTTTGTAAAAGCAGCTGAAGAGTGTCACGGTGGTGAGCGCAGGATAGAATGAAGGTTTGGATGACGGAGGAACCTCTGCACCTGTGCAGCTAGCTTTCAAACGTTAGCTTAGCAGAGAGCATTTCGCTGTTAGCTGAAGTCCAAACTGTTATCCAGAGCAACTCTCAGGGTTCTAACACAGGAGTTCCTCAAAGAGACCAGATCATCAACTCAGAGGTTCAACGTCTACGACTTGTTGAGTCCCAGAAGATTAAAGATTCAACTCCTTAGTTTCTTTCAGCAGTCCTGGAACCTCGATTTACCTCAATCCATCCAACCTTCTTCTTCTTCTTATCCAGGGTTGGGTCATGGAGATCCCAGATCCAGGAAGGAGGCCCAGTGACACTTTCCAGCTCTTCCCTGGCCTAATAGGTATCATTGTGTACTCTATACTCCTGCAAGCGTGGCCACATATGTGTACACCTCAGTAGAACATACTGTAGTAGGACATGTTCTCCATCCCTGAGGAGCAGGGGGTGGTCTTTTTGGTGCCGTCAGGGGTCTCCCACATGGAAGGCAGCTTCTCATTCCCCTAGGCCATGGCCGCCTCAAACAAATGGTTTGTTTCTATGGTTACACATGATAACAAGTGGCAAAAACATAGGAACGTTACGGGAAAAATCCTCGAAGCAGCTCAGGATTCAGACGGAACAACAGAATCAGTGAAACAGCAGCAACTTCAGTCAGAAGAACAAAGAAGCAAAACGTCCCAAATCAAAAATCACTGGTGGCCAATCAGCTGCTGAAACAAGCTGCCACCAGGTGGCGCTATAACAGGTCAAATAACACTAGTGTTGTGGTTCACTAAACCTCATGTGGCTGTTGGTTTATTCATTTGAACAAACTGATAGAAGACCCACTGAGGTCATGACCTTTTCCACCAGGCAACCTGGTCCAGAGAGGCAGCAGCAGACGACCTCGTAGAGAAGATAAAAATAATACAACAAATCTAATGATGGACAAACTGGGTGGGAAATGACCACCAGCATTTCAAAACGGGAATATGTATCCATGCACACACACACACACACACACACACACACACACACACACACACAAAAGGAATGGAGGCAGAGTACGAAGCGAGGCGATGAGATGAAGAGCAGCTCAGTAGCCCTGCAGCTTCTTTCCGTCGACAAGCTGTTGTTTAATAAGACGACCGCTGACACCGGCACCAACACAATCATTTAAACCTCCAGAGTCTCCTCAACTCCAGGAGAGGAGACCATCTCTCCTCAGAACGCTTTTCTCCTCCTCAGTCTCTTCTTCCACCCCTCATACCCCTCTCTCTCTCTCTCTCTGTCTGAGTGAGCCGGAGGTGGTGGAATCATATTAATGCTTCATTAAAGCCATAATCCACAACCTGTTGTTGTCTGTTTCTCCAGTGAAACTGTCTGTCAGACATTAGTAGCCTTCTGTGGTTTCCTCTCTGCTCCAGATGCTGCTGATTTGTTGGAATCACATCCGCCTGAAGATGTCGTTTTGCAGCTAGCACCAGGGGTGGGGGTGGGGGGGTCACACAATTTGTTGTTTTGGTCTGGTTCCAATTTAAATGAACAATTCTGTGTCTGTGTTTGATTTCATGCTCTTTGAAGACATGGATAAATCCCTGCGTTGTGTCCCTGACGCTGCCTCTCGCTGAGCCGATAACGCAGCTTTGATGTTTCCAACACAGACGTAAACTAGCATCTCTAAAGCTTTTTATGTTGCTAAAGTTGGAAATGGCCTTCCAGGGGATTAGAACACTCTTCTGCTGCTCGTCTTCAGACTGCTGGTTCCAGCTGTTTCAGAGGAAAGGAGAGCCGGTTTGTGTCGGGAGTCAACAAGTTACATAAAGTGTGAAGCAACAAACCGACAGGATTTTATTAATAATAAAAATTATAATAAAGAAAAGAGATTAGATATATGTATTGTTTCATGCATGTTCCATTATTCATGCACTCACACTCGTGTGCTGGTAAAATAGATTTGTAGCTCCAGGTGCTGCAGTGGTACCGGACCTGCATCAGGACCCAGTCTGAACTCCAACAAACAAACAAACCAAAAAATGACTCGTCAGCAGTGTTGGGAACGTTACTTTAAAAAGTCATTAGTTATAGTTACTCACTACTTGTTCCAAAAAGTAACTGAGTTAGGTACAGAATTACTTTATAACAAAAGTAACTAGTTACCAGGGAAAATCATTTTTGCATAACTATAAAAAAAAACTATTGTGTTATATCAAAGGATTAGGACTCTTCTGATCAGTTTTTCTGAGTAAATTTAAAAGAAACAGAAACTTCAGGACTTAACGACACCTCACAAACACATTCTGGACTTTTACCTCAAAGAGTTTGAAGTAGTGGATAAATCTCCACCTTGAAGATGAACAACTTTTCATCCTAATGCTCCAGAGTCGCCCTGCTCCACCGCTGGCGTTTGTGTGTGTGTGTGTGTGTGTGTGTGTGTGTGTGTGTGCGTGGGGGCGGTGCGTTCAGAGTACACAGTTTATTTCATCAGTTCATACCGTAACAGTCTGGTTATCGTTTGTTCTCAGACTATGCTGGAAGTAGAGACGCTGTCCTTTTCTGCTCTGTGTGAGAACAGCAGAGTCGCGTGAGAACAGCTGACGGGGAAACGGGGCGGAGCGCGCTGCTGCAGGAGGAGCGACAGAGAGCAGGAAACGGCTCTGTTCGGTTGTTTTTAACTGTTTTTGGTGCGGCTACAGCCGACAGCAGCTCCTATTGTTCTAAATAAAGCTCAGAGGACTGAACCTGCAGACACATTGTTGGAGAGAACATTAGAAAAGTAACGCACCGCATTTCACGCTCAGTAACGGAAACGCCATTCTCATGACGGAAACGGTAATTAGGCCGTTACCGATAAAAGAACGGAGTTACCTAACGCCATTACTTTAAACGGCGTTATTCCCAACACTGCTCACCAACTGTTGAGTTGATTAAATCAGGACACGTGGAATCAATCCTCAGGGTTATCACAAAGCTGTCAAGCAGGATTCTTTGAAAACATAACCATTTGTAGCTTCCTCCATGAGAGAAACTCCCTCTGAGCTACTGGAGCTTCCGAGTTACGTCCTGGTCTGAGCCGGTTCTCCTGGGTTCTCTGGTCTTGTTCTGCACATTTATGAGATGAGATTACCTTTATTGACCTCAGAGGAGAAATTCAGTTTCAGTACAATCTTACAGGATTAGACACACAGACACAACAAACAGGTAAGATTGTCCTTGCGGGCACGCGGCCACTTGTGTGGCGCCACCTTTTAAACAGATAAGGGAAAAAGGGAACAAGAGGGAAGTTGTATAAGGATAAAAAAACGTGTTTCATTTCTCTGCACTGCTTAGGGGAGATGGAGACTTGACTCAGGAAAAAAAAAAACGCCTCACTACATTTAAATACCGATGATCGCCTATATTTGTATAGAAGGGACTCCAGTGTGCATGCACCAGTTATAGAGTAGGTCTATGGTAAAGATTCGTGCACCCGAGACATGCGCAGAAGAAACAGGAAGTAAACCACCCAACCTTTTGGTCTGGTAAAAACAGTGACAGAACATTTTAAAACTACAGATTATACACAGCACTTACAGTATGTATAGTGGATAGATCGTTTGTTTAATTTTCATGGTTCTTTTAAAACTACTTTGTTTTTTCAATCTTCTTCTCCCTCTTCCCATGAGACTGGTGGGGCGGCGCCCTAGCGCCCCCTACTGACGGACCGCCACTGCTCACCACCAGGTGGTGATCAGTTGACAGCTCCGCTCCTCTCTTCACTCGAGTGTCCAAAACATACGGTCTCAGGTCAGATGATACAACTATAAAGTCAATCATCGACCTGTAACCAAGGCTGCCCTGGTACCAGGTGTACCGGTGGGCATCCTTATGTTCTAACATGGTGTTCCAGGGACTCCAAAAAGGGTGGGTACTCTGAACTGCTATTTGGTGCATAAGCACAAACAACAGTCAGGACCTATTCCCCGACTCGAAGGCACTACCCGTTCAACCCCCGGGGTAAACCCCAACATACAGGCAGAGAGTCTTGGGGCTAACAGAAAGCCCACCCCAACGATACGGCTCCCACACGGAGCGACTCCATCATACAAGAGAGTCCAACCCCTCTCAAGGACTCGGGTTCCAGAGACAACGCGATGTACCGAGGTGAGCCCGACTAGATCAGGTATCGCTCAGCCTCTTCCACAAGCTCCAGCTCCTTCCCTCCAGAGAGGAGACGTTCCATGTCCCAACAGTCAGTTTTCTTGTCTGGGAATTGGACCGCCAAAGCTCCTGCCTCTGTATGCTACCTGATCCACAATGCACTGGACCCTTCATGTTCCTCCTGCAGGTGGTGGGTCCACAGGTAGATGAGTCCATGTAATTGGTTCAGGCTGAGCCAGACATGGGTCAAAGCCTGACCACTGGGCGCTCGCTCATGGGTCCCAACCCCAGGCCTGGCCCCAGGGTGGGACCTCAGAAATTCACCAGGCCGGGTACTCTAGCTCTTTGATCTAACCTCCATGAAGAGTCTTCTGAACCACACTTTGTCTCACCTTTCCCCTAGGACCAATTTGCCATTGGGGACCCTATCAGGGGCACAAGGGCCCCAGACAACAGAGCTCCTAGGATCATTAGGGTACTCAAACTCCTCCACCACGATACTGATCAGCCCATAATGGTGTTATAGAACCACTGAGTTGAGTATTTTGTCTGGTTGTTATCCTCCACCTGATAAAAGGCTCTACAGAGGAACTCCACCTGCAGCAGCATGGCAACAAGAGACCCCCCCTCCCCCTTCCACAATCCTCAGATGGATCAATGAGGGCTAATGAGATTGACAACAGCAATTTCCCTCTGTGTCGCCTGATAACACGTATCAATCACCCAGCAGGCTCCTCTCAGCTTCTCACAGTCACAATCAGATGCTTTTTATAGAAAAAAGATTCAAATAAACATCAAACATCACATGAACACATCAGGTGTTGAGACATAAAACTGTTCACAGGAAGAACATGTTTAAAACAATACAGAAACAAAGATTCAACATTGGAATCCTCATTTATACTAATACAGACCGTAACCATATATACAAATACATCCATAAATACATGTATACACTGTATATGCAGGCTGCATGGGGGGATAGTTGTTCACACCGTTGCCTCGCTGCCAGGAGGTTGTGGGTTTGTCTCCCGGCCCTGCAGATTCTCCGTACAGAGGTTGCTTGTTCTCCCCATGTGTGGGTTTTCTCCGGGTACTCCGGCATTCTCCCACAGGCCAGAAACATGGCTGTTACCTGTAAGTTGTCCCTCGGTGTGAGTGAGAGTGTGACTGGTTGTTCATTTCCTGCGATGGTGAGTGTCCCTCACGTCTCGCCCCTTGACTGCCTGTTAGGCATCAGCTTCCTGTGAGCCTCAGTGGAGGATAAAGCAGTCTCAGAACATGGATGAATGGACGGATAGAGGCCTGTGATGGACATGTAACCCGGTTAAAAAATGGCATAAATAGTAAAACAGAAAGAAGTTAATACATAGTTAAAAGATAAATTCATTCATTTCATTTTTAAAATGTCATTTAAAAGGCCAGAGTTCATGTAAAGTGTGTTAAAAACATGTTTACGTTGTTTGGAATAAATTATCTTTAATTTGTTTTGAGTTATCTGTGAAAACTGTATTTTCCTACGATGATATGGTCAGTGAAGGTAACACAGGTGAGAGAGAGAGAAAAAAAAAGTCCGGAGAAAAGACGAGGCGAGATGAGAGAGCAGGGCCGCGTCTCAATACTCGCACTTCCACCCTCGCGCCCCTCAGTTGCACGTTCCCGCGGAGGTGCGCGAGTGCTTAGGGTGTCCCGATTCTCCTGGCCGTAGAATCCGGACCTGGCCCCGCCCCCTTTTCCACCCTCGCTACGCACTTTGCCGAAGTCCGCATGGGTGCACACTTCAGCGAAGGGTATTACCCATAAATCCAAGTGCACTTCACTGAAGATTGTAGGGTGGAAGTGCGAGTATTGAGACGTGGCCCAGGTGTGGAGAGGTTAGCTTGTTTTCAAGAGTTTGAGTAAGTAGAGAGTTTTGATACATTTATGTGACTTTTGACATTCTAAATCTATAGAGGGTTTTCACGGCGCATCACCGCTGCGTCATCTAACCGGAAGCCGCCATATTGGAGATATTGAGGTAAATGCATTTAATGAGTATGCTACTGCAAAACGAAAAGAAATGGTGAATTATTGCCGTGTTTATGGCTGTACCAATCGGTCAGACCGTGAGAAACATTTGCAGTTTTATAGACTGCAAAAAAATTATTACGGATCAGAGAGAACAACGCTAGAAGTTATCAGAGGAAAGGAGGCGGCGAAGCTAAACCAGGATCTACGGGGGAAATCTGGACATCCGAATTAGTTCGACCCATTTCTGGTCAGGTAAGTGAATTGTTGATAACAGCTGCTCTTAAGTCATTTTTAGTGGGATGCTAATATAATTTATATCAAGCTATTGACTTAATATAATCACATTTACCAGCCTGATACAGTAGCAACACAGTTGTTCTTCAAATGTAGAGCTAAAACTAAATGTGCTGTATTTCTCTTTGTTCAACAGGTAAAAGGTCTGACCTTTATCAGAAGGATGACCCAGATTGGGCGCCATCAGTTGCACGGCACTGTTCGGACAAGTTCGGCGTCGATGTGACCATTAAGATTTATATTTTAGTATCCATGGTTTAGTGTCTGTTGTTGAACCACATGGAGATCTGCAGCGTCACCGAGTATTCTTTTTGACCCGCACCGGTTCCAGAGGAAAACCCCCGGTCATCCCGGGATAATTTTTGTTGCATCTTTGGGAAATTAGGTTGCATTTGTGGCCAAAGTGGTCACACTCTAGAGCCCTGCGTGCGCAAATATAGGCTATATATTTTTAATATGCTTTACATTGTTTTAACTTTTTTTTTTTGTTTGATTAAACTTCATGCTGAAGGTGTGGCGACTTTTAATTAACCGTGGCGGTGCGCCACGGTTAATTACATGTAGCGGAAACCCTGATAAAGGGTAATATTGTTCTACTTTAACTTGCTTACAGTGTTATTTACTTTACAGTTCAACATTAGGCCCGTTTCCACTGTCGGAACTTCGGGGTAATTTTACCGGAACTTTGAGGCGCGCGACCGTTTCCATTATGCGGGGAATTTCGAGAGGGCCGTCTTCAGGGACCAACGGAGTCCCTGATCAGGGGCAGGTACTCGGATCGGCCCGATAGATTCCCGGAGTGGGAAATGTAGTTAACTCGTGCCTTTGTGCTTGTCAGTGACGTCGATGCTGACGTCTTACAAAAGTTCCGGAAAGGTGGGGGCTGTAATGGAGACACAACAGCTGAGAGGACCGAGCCACAGGAATGTCTCGGTCACTTTCCCCCTCACAGAAATGACCCCGAAGTTCCGACAGTGGAAACGAGGCTATTAGGACAGTGCTTCTGCAAGAGGTAAGCTTTAGTGATCCCAAAAATATTTAGAGAGAAGTAATATTAAAGTAAATACGGTAGTTTAGTTTTCAGTAAGTCAGGGCTACAGACAGGAAGGACCAGCACTGATAATCCACCTCCTCTGCTTTTCCTGCTCCTCTTCTAATCTCTGTCTGGTTTCGTCTGAAAGCCGGGCAGAGAGACGCTGGAGTCTGGATCTGATCCTGAACCAGGTCTCAGTGAAACACATGTTCTGATGGATCCTCATCAGAGCTTCTAGCTGGTCCAGGAGAGACCTCAGGTTCCCCGTTAGGATGGAGGAAGTGATGGTTGAAACTTCCTCTCTCTCCTCTCTGGTCCTGATCTTCATCCATGACTCCTCCTCTTTAACCCAGCTGGATTCTGGGTCACAGGTTGGGTTTATTGGAGCTTTAGAGTCATCTGCTCCCTCTTGTGAACAAGGATCCGGTTTCTAACATTACGCGTCTTAACAAGTGGCTACAAAGAAGAAAAGTGAAAGTAAAAATCCTCCAAGCAGCTCAGGATTCAGACCAGAACAACAGAATCACTGAAATGGCAACAACTTCAGTAGAAGAAGAAAAATTCCCAAAACAAAAATCACTGGTAACAAAAGAACTGCTGAGACAAGCTGCCACCAGGTGGCGCTGTCCTAGATTTGTTATTATTTCTATGTTCTGTCATATAAAGCTGGTTTTGTGTTGAAGTATTTAACATTTGCTTTTCTGCATCCACAGCTTGCTGGGCTGCGCTGAATGTACGCGTGGCCCCGGGGCCGAGCGTTGGACCATCTGTACGCCTGACGAATCACAGGTACTGGCTCAGGCTGACTGAGAGAGAAGGCTCCATTTGGGTTCACCCAGAGGTCTGCCGCGTCCATGCATTTATTCTAAAACGCTGCTGGTTATTTGTGCATTAGAGGCGCTGTGAGCGATACGGCGTCTGCTTAATGTGGGGGAGGCTCCTAAAAGTCACACGGTGAAAAATGACAGCGTTTTCCCAGAACATTGTTCAGACTCCCAAAAAGGCCAAACCTTCATAACTGGCCTATAAAACACTCCGCCTGCTAACCTGCCTCTCTGAGGCAGAAATGAGATGTTAGATAAACAGAATTCATGGGAGAGATGACATTTCAGAAAACGGAGAAAATTGTAAAAAATAAGAGCGGCGAGCCTCCGGTAAAAGGCCAGGCGTTTGTTTGTTTGTGTGCAGGAGCGGCGTTTTGTTTTCCGTTAGAAGCTCCACGGAGGTCGGCAGGAGTTCCAACCCAAACAGGCTCCGACTTAATAACATTATTTATGACCATATTTAATTTAATGTGTTTATTTCACTCCTCCAGGTTTATAAGAGCCTCGAGCTCCAAACTCAGATCAGATCCAGGATCAGAACCATGAGAGACTCGCTCATCAGTCAGACCCAGAGTCTGGTGGGTCCTTCACTCAGAGGCTGATTTTATTATAAATTAATGGGTTTCATATTTCAAACATTTACATATTAATTATTTAAAGGAAATTTTCTGTTTTTTTTAAATAATTTCATTTAGTTTTTTTGCTTGTAAAAGTACCTGTGATGGAGAGGTGATACTTCTATGATGTTGTAGTACTGTGTTGTATACATTGTACTGTGGTATATATAGTACTGTGGTATACATTGTACTGTGTTGTATACATTGTACTGTGGTATATATAGTACTGTGGTATACATTGTACTGTGTTGTATACATTGTACTGTGGTATATATAGTACTGTGTTGTATACATAGTACTGTGGTATACATTGTACTGTGTTGTATACATTGTACTGTGGTATATATAGTACTGTGTTGTATACATTGTACTGTGTTGTATACATTGTACTGTGGTATATATAGTACTGCGTTGTATACATTGTACTGTGGTATACATAGTACCGTGTTGTATACATTGTACTGTGGTATACAGGGTTTTTCCTGGCTCCAGGCAGAGGTAGTACCATCAGTGTTGCCAGATGTACGATAATTATCGTATTTGTAGGATAATTTAGCACTCTGTACGATCAATAATTCCATTAATACGATACT
This sequence comes from Callopanchax toddi, assembly GCA_006937965.1. NCBI lineage: Eukaryota > Metazoa > Chordata > Actinopteri > Cyprinodontiformes > Nothobranchiidae > Callopanchax > Callopanchax toddi. The sequence goes on from SSNR01000345.1 coordinate 152,418, forward strand.
TTGAGCCCTTTGTGGTGTGGAATTTGTGTAAGAGATGCTTGTTTTAATCATTGTGTTACATTATTTAAAGCTAAAACTACTTTAAAGATTGTAATTTTGCACAGTGTTTGATATACTGATATTAAAACCTGGGTTAAGGCTGTAACTTAGTAGTGTACGATCATATACTGAAAATACGATAATTTTAAGATCCTGGTACGATACTTTAACATTTCCAATCTGGCAACACTGAGTACCATCCTGACCATGTGCCATTACATGCATACTATGCATTCAACTGCCTCACTATTTTTTAGTTAAACGTTCTGATTAGGGATGCACCGATACAGGTATCAGCCCAGACACCGTCTAATGTACATCAGTTAAAGTTAACAGATACCATGAACTGATACTTAAAATATGATAAATCTGCAATAAAGTCACAAAAAATGGTTCATTTTTCACTTTAAATTTTAGTTTTATGGTAATTTCATATTTTACATCTGTTAATTTGTCTTAGTTTAGTTAGTAAAGTCTGGTGCCTTTAGTCTCTTCAAGAGTGGTCTAAGGTGGAAGTTGACTTTATTTTAACGATACCTGGTTTTCTGTACTTTTTTTGGTACCTATATGTATAATTCTGAAATTAAATAATAAGTATTAAACGTTTTTTGAAATAAAAAAAAGTATAAACCATAGTTTTTTGTCATATTTATGCATTTACTATTATTACCTGTACTTATTGCTCACCTCGGGAACTTTCTGTGATGTCACTGTCTCTCCCGTCACACACCTCCGGATACAGCAGAGGCTGGAAGCTGAGAGTCAGACTGAACACGGCGCTGCTGCAGCAAGTTGATTCCATACGCGATGTGTGGCTTCGACTAATTGCTGGAATTCCTGTTTTTCGCGGCACAACTCTCATAGCATATGTTGCATTTTGCTCTGTTCCTGTTTCCAAAATGCAGCCAAACTTTAGAGTTATTTGGAATTTTTAATCCTAAACTCGCTATGCTAACTATTTAGAAAGGGAGGGGAGGGGCTCTCTCTGTTCCTACGTCTCACCTGTGTCTCCACCCGTGCAGCAGCGCTGGTGGGAAATAATGCGGGTTATTTACTGGGGATTTCATAGTAAAAGTACCGAAGTCGGTAACGTGTTTTTTGGGTACCGGTACCTACCGATGGCTTTCGGTCAGTACCGGACTAGTACCGTGTTTCAGTGCCCAGCCCTAGATAGAACCAACTAGCGGGAAAAGCTATTTTTGATCTTTTTCTGCTGTTTTAGAGCTTTCCGGTGCACCGCTGCAGATACAGCGCCCCTATAGTGGCGCAACGCTGCAACTGCAGTTAAAATAACATCCATAAAGCTGGGGGCAGAGAGAAATCAGGCTGGAGGCGGCCGCCACGCAGATTAGAACGCAGGAAAACCCTGACCTATATGTGACATGGACTACAGAGAGCTTTACACTACAGCCATGGACTACAGAGAGCTTTACACTACAGCCATGGACTACAGAGAGCTTTACATTACAGCCATGGACTACAGAGAGCTTTACATTACAGCCATGGACTACAGAGAGCTTTACACTACAGTCATGGACTACAGAGAGCTTTACACTACAGTCATGGACTACAGAGAGCTTTACACTACAGTCATGGACTACAGAGAGCTTTACATTACAGTCATGGACTACAGAGAGCTTTACATTACAGTCATGGACTACAGAGAGCTTTACACTACAGTCATGGACTACAGAGAGCTTTACATTACAGTCATGGACTACAGAGAGCTTTACATTACAGCCATGGACTACAGAGAGCTTTACACTACAGCCATGAACTTGATCAAGGTCTCACTTACCTCTTTTCCACTGTCCTGGTTCCTGTGCCGGTTCCCGAGTTTGAAACCGGTTCCGTGCTCTTCCACTGAAGAAAACTGGGGCCGGTGTTGAAACCGGCTCCTAAACCCTGCTGGTCCAGGCACGAGAACCCGTGACGTGACAAGTGGCGGGCGGAGTAACCCCACGAAGTAGAAGAAAAAAGAGGCGGACCCCCAAGGCTTGGTAACGTGGAGCGAGGAGGAAATCAAAGCACTTCTATCAATCTGGACATCGGCTGAAATCCAGCAGAAGTTGGAAAGAGCCACCAGAGAAAAGAAGAGCTGAAGAGATAAGAGGGGAACTGAAGCTTGCACGGTTTACACGAACAACGGACCAAATTGTTAATGAACTGAAAAATCTCAAGAAGTGACGTATTATCACGTGACTCCCGCTGAGCTCCTGCTTAGTGGAAATGCGGGCCGGTCCTCGGCGGCTCCTAGTTCAGAACCGGCCGAGCACCAGCGTAGTGGAAAAGAGGGAGGAGCGTAGACCGTGTCGGGGACTAGCTGAGGATCAGAACGTAGACCCTCCTAATAGCCCCGCCCACACACACCTTTCTCTCTAAAAGAAACCAAACACCAGAACCAATGAGCTGACCCAGATCCATCAGGTGACAAACGACCTCAGCGTTAACTCCACAGCCACACACTGCTGTGAGGATGTTTGTTCTTCTCCTCTCTTCCTGCTTCCTTGAGTCTCCTCTTCAGCCCCCTCCTCACCCCGACCCCCAGTGGACGTCTTCAGCTTGTTATCCGAAGGCGTGAGGAGGAGTGTGACAGTGTGATAATCCGTGCCGCTGACCCTGTGATGTGCTGTCAGACCTGTGTGTGTGTGTGTGCAGCACTTTTAACATCTCATCCGTTTGCTCGGCTGTTTGTTCGCTGCAGATGTGCGTACATGAGTGTGCGTACATGAGTGTGCATTCTGATGTACAGCTGCCTCTGTCTTATCGGCCACACAAGGCGACGCATATGCTGCTTCAATCAGCCGGCATGTGAGGCAGCTCGCCGTTTGATACCTGATACGAGCGCCAGGAGGCCGGATTCACATTTAGCGCCGCTGAAGATCTCACTGTCTTCTGCCATGACACCATAAGCACAGGTTAAGTGAAAAATATTGATTATCTTGTCACCATTTTGCACCTGGCCATAGCCAGGATCCGTTAAGCAGTGAGTATGTTCTATCTCTGAGCTTGATATTCTGGAAGGGAAGAAATGTGGGAAAACATGACTTTTAAACAGAACCAGATCGGGGGGGGGGGTCAGATGTGGGACGTTAGGCCCGTTTCCACTGTCGGAACTTCGGGGTAATTTTACCGGAACTTTGAGGCGCGCGACCGTTTCCATTATGCGGGGAATTTCGAGAGGGCCGTCTTCAGGGACCAACAGAGTCCCTGATCAGGGGCAGGTACCCGGATCGGCCCGATAGACTCCCGGAGTGGGAAATGTGGTTAACTCGTGCTGATTGGTTGTGGGATGAAGGAAAATGATGACAGCAGACGGCGCCGAGATAAATGACCTGTGTGTTGTTGTTGGAGCTTGTAAAATGACCGTGTCTTCGAGGTTGGATTAGTTCGTCATCAAGTCTACTCATCCTTCTGTTCATCACTCCATCACTGTGGATAAAAACAGAGAAATACGCCGCAACCATCGCTTCTTCGTCCATCGTTGATCTATTTATTATTCTCCACTTCCTCGTCTGTTGGCGCCTTTACGCTTGTCAGTGACGTCGATGCTGACGTCTTACAAAAGTTCCGGAAAGGTGGGGTCTGTAATGGAGACACAACAGCTGAGAGGACCGAGACACAGGAATGTCCCGGTCACTTCCCCCTCACAGAAATTACCCCGAAGTTCCGACAGTGGAAACGAGGCTACTGTGAGATTCCAGTGCATCAGGATGGAATACGTTTATATTCTGCCCTTCGGCTCGAACTTCACTGTTCAAATGGAACAAATACATGATAGATTTGATTTAAATGAAACGTTCTCAGGTCCTCTGACGTAAGCAAACACCACGCTGCTGTTTCTCTTTGTGGTTGGTGGAGATGTGCTCTAGTCCCACCTCCTAGTTTGATTGACAGCCCTGACTGCTTTCCCTGCACAATCAGCTGATAAAAACAGACTGTATGGACAGAAGATGTCCTTTGAGGAAGCTCATTTTTCCTGAACACTTGGACCTTCATGTTTCTGTGTTTATCAGACGCTTTTATCCAAAGAGACTTACAAATAATAACCAAAAAGCTACCTCGAGGCTAAGTAACCACTAACCCTGACATTAACCTAAACTAACCACTAACCCTGACATTAACCTAAACTAACCAGTAACCCTGACATTAACCTAAACTAACTACTAGATGGTCTAACTCTGGTCTCTAAGGTGAGGGAGAAGAAGACAGGATAGAGTGAAGAGCATTAGAGAGTCCAGAGGAGTAGTGAAGGTAGGAGCTAGTCTAGAAGACGTCCTCTGAAGAGCTGGGTCTTCAGGAGGTTCTAGAAGACGGACAGGGACGCCCCTGTTCTGGTAGCTTGGTAGGTCATTCCTCCACATGAGAAGAGTCTGGACTGTCCCAGCGTGGTGTAGCTCTGCTAGCTGATGATCCTTTGAATGTCTGACATTATTTTATAACGTAGTATTTATTTAGTCAAATGCAGAGATGAATTTCCCCAAGGGGATCAATAAAGGATAAATTATTATATTAAATTATTATGTTACTGATAGAGCTATTACGGGTCAGAGTATCAGTTAAGATGTTAACAGTAATAAGTATTTATTAAAAAGTTTACATTAATGACAATGTTTCATACAATGTCAAAGAAAATAAAAGGGAGTTATGGATCAGGACGGCCCGATCCTTACTGCCCAAAGTCAGACGGTACAGATCAGGTCTACCCGATCGGTTCTGCACATGTGCAGAACGCGTGTACTCGCAGTGAAGTATTTTACGGTAGTTACGGTTCAGAGTATCTTTTAAGGTGTTAACAAGTATATAATAAATCTATATACATACATAATGTATTAAAATGTTTATACACGTAGGTATCCATTGTTTAAATGGTCCGAGCAGTCGAGAAAGAGGCTAAGCTGTTGGTAAAGCTAAGGGCTAACTGGGAGCTAACCGTCTCATTCAAAAGAGTTGAATGTTGCTAAGTTGGCGAAAAGAGGAAGTGACGTAGGCTTCGCACATGCGCAGAACCGATCGTGCTTCCGGTTACGGATCGGGTAGTGACACTACCATTAGCAATGCTACTTATAGCGATGTTACTGACAAAGATGCTACTGATAGCAATGCTACCGATAGCAATGCTACTATTAGTGATGCTGCTTATAGCGATGCTACTGATAAAAATTCTACAGTTAGAAATAGCAGTATGCTACTGATGGAGATGCTACTGATAGCGATGCTACCATTAGCGATGCTACTGAAAGAGATGCTAGCATTAGCGATGCTACTGATTGAGATGCTACTGATTGAGATGCTACTGATAGCGATGCTACTGATTGAGATGCTACTGATTGAGATGCTACTGATAGCGATGCTACTGATAGCGATGCTACTGATTGAGATGCTACTGATAGCGATGCTACTGATTGAGATGCTACTGATTGAGATGCTACTGATAGCGATGCTACTGATTGAGATGCTACTGATAGCGATGCTACTGATTGAGATGCTTACATTAGCAACACAATTGATAGCAATACTACTTATAAAGATGCTACTGATAGCGATGCTTCTTATACTGTAGCTATGCTAGTGTTTGTGATGCTGCTGATGGAGATGCTACCGGTAGCTATGCTACTGATTAGTGCTGTCATGATACCAAAATTTCAGTATTCGGTACCGATACCAGTGGAAATCCATGGTTCTCGGAAGGGATGTCCCAATCAGGTTTATTTGCCCTCCAGTCCGAGTCTGAGTCATTAGATTTTGAAGATCTGCCGATCCCGAGTCCCGATCCGATCTTTTTAATATGTTGTTGTGATCAACTTTATAAAGCCTCCAGACACAGACAGACTCACACTTTCTGCTTCAAGCTGCTTCTGAGTTCTACTTTGTCGATGTTTAACTAATAAAAACAAACAAGTAACAAAATGATGTCATGCTGCAGACATAAATCCATCCATCTGTATATTCTATCATATCCATATATGTTTAAATACTTAAACATAATTCTCTGTGCACAAAATTAGTTTGTGGTTGAAGTAACTTTTTGAGGGGAAAAATCTTTTTTTCCTACAGCTGTTCAGGTGCAGAAATGTTTTAATGCATTATTTTAACACTCTGCTCCATTTTTTGCCCAGAAAGAACAAACTTGTTGTTTACTAACAATGACCCGGATCATTTCTTAAAGGTCCCATGACATCG
>SSNR01000345.1:201608-219035 GCA_006937965.1 Callopanchax toddi
CTTCCGGTGTTCTTCCGGCACTTCCGGTGTTCTTCCGGCACTTCCGGTGTTCTTCCGGCACTTCCGGTGTTCTTCCGGCACTTCCGGAACAACAAGTAAAAACAATTACCGGATTTTGCATTTTAGGTTAAAAAAGGTAAAAATCCATCACTGTGGTTTTTGGTGTTAGCTTATCGGTAGGCTAATATAAGCTTTTTTACACATAATCACACTTTAAAATGGCTGAAAAAATCTCTTTGAGCTACCCTGTTGACTGAGATGGTGCCATTGTTGTACCTCATGCTGCACTTTGTTAAATATTACGTTTTTACTTTTGGCTTTCAACAACTAAAAAAACCAAAAAACTATGTGATTTATTGTTATTTCTGATTTTACTTTCAAATGAAAAACCAAAGAATGAACCGTACACGGATTATACACATTTATCTTTTTCTCTGTAACTTTGGTTTTTTATGCTTTAACTTAGAGAAAAATCTAGATTGAAAGGGATTTGGTTTGCTCTGAAGCAGCTTCTATCATGTTTTTATCTACAGGATAGATCACACCCACTGGTGACATCACTCAACGGCTAAAATATAAAAAACATTTTAATTTTAAGAACTTTTGGAAATGCAAACTAAATAACTAAAGGAAATAATTGTAAAAGTTTTAATGATTTAATAAAATGAAGCCATTACAATTAATAAAAAATAAACATTTGAAAACATAAATTACAAAAGAAATGAAATATTTCTTTAAAATGTCAGAATGGAGTTTTACTGACCCCCATTGAAACTCAATGTTTGAAGCTTTATCCAGTCAGTGTCCATTAAAGGTTTAATGATTTTAGAAGCAAATAAAACTTTGATAAAATATCAGATTTCTTATGTTTTGCTCTTTTATTAAACTTTATTGTATGAAGTTGATTAAGATTCAGACTTGAGTTAGTGAAAAATATGGTTGTTCGCACTATAAAGGGCATTATTCACCTTCATTACCTTCTAGAGGATCCTGACTGTCGACCAGCGATTAAAGAATTAGACAACAGTGTGTGTGTGTGTGTGTGTGTTTGTGTGAGACCAATCATCTGCACCAGCAGTAATGACTCCTAATTGCCGGTTTTCTTTGAGGGAATCGGCCTCTAAGCCCTTCTACCTCCGTCCATCAGAAGAACCTGATTCAGCTTCAGGAACTTTGTGACGTTTCTGATTTTAACTCTTTGTTTTTTTCTCTTTTACATGAAACAGACTAAACTACAAGAACAGGCCATAAATTAGACGATATCCAACCAGTGGAGCTCGTCACCAGTCAACCAGCCACATTCTAAACTCAGCAGTACTAATAACCCAGCTTTGATTCTCACTGAAGTCTTAGAAAAAGCTTCAACCTTCGAGCGCTTTTGGGATTTGACATATTTCTGTTTTTATAAATCATTTATTTATTTAGCCTCTTGCAAAAAGATGATTAATCTCAATGAGGTGTCATTCCTGGTTAAATAAAGGTTCATTGTTTAAGGGTTTTAATTCATTGTATTTAGTTTACTTTTTAAAAGTTGTAGTTTTCTAATTTTAACATTTTTTTAGACAAAATATTGTGTTTACTTTTTTTGGCTGCATGGTGGCACAGTGGTTAGCACTGTTGTCTCACAGCAAGAAGGTCACAGGTTAGAATCCCGGCTGTGTCCTTTCTGCGTGGAGTTGCATGTTCTCCCCATGCATGCATGGGTTTTCTCCAGTTTCCCCCACAGATCACAACATGCCCTACAGGGTCCAGGATTCCCTTGTAAAAGAGATTCTGAATCTCAATGGGACCTTCCTGGTTAAATAAAGGTCAATAAAATAATAATAATAATTAATGTTTGTACACAAGAAATTTTTATACAGAGCAAGAAATAATCTGTTACCGGAAAATATAAAAAATATATTCTCTGAAAGAAAGTGGGGATACGGGTTAAAGTGATAATATGCAGTTTTGCTTGTTTTGGGCGCCCTCTGGTGTCCGTTTTAAATCACTGCATTACACAAGTTAGCATATTGTTTCAGCTTCTAAACGCCTAAATCTACCTGTTGAAATGTCTCCTCAGCCTTCATAGCTTTCTACAGGAGCGGTTATTTACTCCTTCAAAGAAATCAGCTGTTCAAGCAGGGAGAGATGGAAAAATCAGGAATCATGAGCTAAAAACACTCCAGAGCTAGCATAACAGCTAGCCACTTTGGGTTAGCCTAACCCTCATGAGACACGTGACTTCCTGGGTACCGTGACGGCGACGGAGATCTTGCAATTGTGGTATTCCGGATCTAACCACCAGATGGGGCTAAGTGACTTTTCATTAACTCTGTAAAGAGTCAGATTAGCACAGACTGGCTCAAGGAGAAGATTTAAAATATGAAAAAGTTGCATATTATCACTTTAAGTAGAGGGTCTATAGGAAGATTACTGGGTGATGAGTCACCTGACATGTTAACACGAAGAACTAATTGTAAAAAAAAGAAAGTTAAAACATGGAAAGTTTTATTTTAATGACTATTTTTCCATTTTATTTTATCTCCATTTTTTTATTATTATTTTACTTTATTTTTTTCTGTTTTTATTGTATTTATTGATTTAGTTTATCTCTGATTTTGCACATTAGACAAGTTGTCCTGTATATAATAGATGAGTCAGATGGATTTAAAAAGCAGCTTCCTCCTACTCCATTTTGAACTGAATAGGACAGTTTTTCATTGTTCGTGTGCGATTGTTGTCATTTTTTTAACTTTTAATGTCTATAATAACTGTTCAAATGTTCGAAATAAAGATTCATTCATTCATTCATACTGGTTCTTTTTTCTAACTTTCTTCACTTTTTGGTAAAAGTTTCCGGTTTAGGCTGAAAACCTAAATTTAGATGTTTGATTTGGTCACTTGACCTGTGAAAAGCTCCGGGTTTCAGAAAGGAAGCCATTAAAACATTTTAACCCTCTAACTTCTACACAGAGTAACTCATGATAAAGTTCATATTATAATTTAAATGATAATAATGTAAATATTAAAGCGGCTCTCTGGATCATTTTTCTCTGTATCAAAGTTTTCTAAATGTTCTAAATGATATTTCAGGTCTAAACTATGATCTATGGGTTGAGTTCCACAACATCTGTCATTCTGATGAAGACCCTCCTTCCTCCTAGAGACCCCTTTCCATTTTTTCTTGCCGCCGACATTTTTCAGCCAATGAAATTCAAATGTCTGCATTCTCTCAACATGCACGCGCATCGACCAAACCTGTACCAGTAGGGGGCGCTGTCGTACAGGACGCTCCGTGTGTTTCTCAGCCGTTCACTGAGGACTCACGGCTCATTTCTACTAAAAACCTACCCATTCTCCAGCTAAAGATGGATTTATTTTAATTTTTAAACCTTTCACCTCACAGAATGGCAAGGCTTGACAGGGTTACGCGTTTATTTTGGTCAGAAAGTTCATCCAGGGCCGAGTCAAGTTCAGCTTCAGAGTCCAGCAGCAGCTCTCTGCTAACAGAGCTAATATCAGAAGCAGCAGGGACAGAGAGGGCTCTTCAGACCCTCGTAGTGTTGGAATAAGATTGTGAACTGTGAGTGATTAAACCCTACACACTGAGCTGTACAGTTCATGCCCGCAACGTATATGCGCCGTGTGCACGCGCGCACACGCGACCGGACGCGCGTGTCGAGATGTTTTGAGGAGGAGCCTTTGGACGTTAGATTCAAAAACTGCTCTCCTGATGAAATCCTCCAGATTGCTGCTTTAATAATAAGCTCATAGTGAAGTTTTTTCCAAACATTTTCCTATGTTTTAGAATGTTGACTATATTTTTGTATGATTTAAGTTCAGGTCATGTTCTAGTTGATTAGCCCAGCTCTGACGGGGTTCAGGTTGAGTTGGATTGGGATGTCTTTGTGTCAGGATGACAGCGACTAACAGCTGACACAAAGACCGGAGTTAACTGTGGAACACTGGAGCGCTGAGCTGAGCACATTGAATAAAAACCTTGGAGAGCAGAGTTTTGTGTTGTTTCTCCTTTATTTTCCTGCTTTAAAAGGATTCAACAGGATTCTGCTGCCGTCGTTTTTCTAAAGAAGCTTCAGTTTCTGCTTTGATTCTTAATGTTTCAGAGATCGAGTGGAAAAACATTCAGCTAACAAAAGGCTGAACTCAGGAGTGAAAAATGTACGCTGGAACGCCAAGGTCCTGAAGACGGCATGTTGCTATGGATACCGCCAGCCACTGACTCGTCTCACCACCCTTAAAAAAGGATGGTAATTTTTCACTGGCATAGTTTGGTGGTTTTTTGCTTACAGATTTAAGTTGAAGAATTTCATACTTTTTGTTATTTAGAAAGATTAGATTTAGTCATTTTTTAAAATGAGTCTGTTTTTGGTTAAAGGGATGTTTGGGTCATTATCTACAGTAGGAAGAACCACACCCACCAGTAAGGAATGCAAAGATTTTTACAAACTGAGAACGAGTACTTACATGGTTTGGTACAACAGAAACAATCGGTCAAATTCTAAAATCAAAAAAACATCAGGATAGAGTGAAGAGCATTAGAGAGTCCAGAGGAGTAGTGAAGGTAGGAGCTAGTCTAGAAGACGTCCTCTGAAGAGCTGGGTCTTCAGGAGGTTCTTGAAGACGGACAGGGACGCCCCTGTTCTGGTAGCTTGGTAGGTCATTCCTCCACATGAGAAGAGTCTGGACTGTCCCAGCGTGCTGTAGCTCTGCTAGCTGATGATCCTCTGATGACCGCAGTGACCGAGCTGTGACGTCAGCCTTAGCCAGAGGATTCCAGTAGGTGGCGCCGTTCCTTCAGGACCCTGTATGCTAGTGGTAGAGACTTGGATTGATGCAACAGCTAAAGGTTGCCAGTGGAGCTCCATGACCAGAGGGGGGACATGTGCTCTTTTAGGCTGACTGAAGACCAATCTGAACCATCTGTAGAGGTTTACCAGTCCAGACTGGAGACCAGTTAGAAGGACATTACAGTGGTCAAGGAGGGAGAGGACCATAGACTGGACCAGGAGCTGGTGGTGGACTGGGTCAGGTGGTCTGATCTTTAGGATGTTGAACAAAGAGAAGCGACAGAATCAACCTGATCTTTAAAGGTCAGCTGGTCATCAGATCTCAGCTGTCTCTGATGGACTGAGGTCTTGTGTTGATGGTTGGTTTGACTGGGAGGACAAACAGTTCAGTTTCAGAGGTTGAGTTGGAGATGATGGACTTTCATCATCTCCATCTATCAGAGAGACAGTCTGAGACTGTGAGATCATCAGGTGGGACTGACAGGTAGAGCTGGGTGTCGTCAGCATAGCAGTGGTAGGAGAAGTCATGTGATTGGATGATCTGACCCACTGAGGTGGTGTAAACCACAAAGAGAAGAGAACCCAGTACGGAGCCTTAGGGAACCCCTGTGGCGAGGTTCCTCCAGCAGGACCCCAAGGTGTTCCCAGGCCAGATTGGAGATGTACTTTCTCCAACGTGTCTTGGGTCGACCTGGAGGCCGCCTGCCAGCAGGACATATCTGAAACACCTCCCCAGGAAGGCGTCCAGGAGACATCCTGACAAAGTGCCCGAAACACCTCAACTGACTCTTCTCAATATGAAGCCTCTCACCCTATCTCTAAGGCTGAGTCTGGCCCTACCAACACCCTGTGGAGGAAACTCATCTTGACCTCTTGTATCTGTGATCTCCTTCCTTTGGTCATTACCCAAAGCTCATGACCAGGTGAAGATTGAGATGTAGCATGGCGTCGCAACCATTATGTCAGAAGGGGACGTGTCCCCCCACTTTGTAAAATCAGGCATTTGGACCCCCCCCCACACACACACACACACACACACACACACACACACACATTTACCGAGTCCGTCTTGTGCTCTTTCGGTTGTTCTCAAAGAAATCCATTCCACTTGATTCATTAGAAGTTACTCAGACCGCTGAAATCCACTCCATGTTTTCCTGGTTACACCCCTGACACGCTACTCTGCTTCTGGACCCGACCTCACGCTGCAGCTGCAAGCAAACCGAACCAGGAAGGAGGTTGACCAGAAACCAGAGTGTTACTCTGGAGGGGCCAGGGTTAGGAGGCACAGGAATAAGAACTGAATGACCAGAGGAGGTAAAGCCCCCACAGATAATCACCTGGTCTCTAATAAAAAGGTTAATGTGCCTCAGTCAAGTCAAGTATTCATTCCAGATCTCACAGGTAGCAGAAAAAAGTACAGGAAGCACAATACAATATACTGTATACCAAAATATCAGAGACAACAATACTGACAGGAAAACAATGGAAAAAAAAGAAATATATATATATATATATATATATATAGAGAGAGAGAGAGAGAGAGAGAGACCGGTTTAGCATCCATCACTGCAGAGGCTGCTCAAACTGCTGCTCAAACCCACCTGTCGATCTCCCTTCTTACCGTCACTTGTCACTTAAAGTGCTTTGCAGACTGTAGAACTCTCTAGAAAGCGCTCTATAAATACTGGACATTTAACAAGACCCAGAGATACTTAATCTCCTCCACTTGGGGTAGAACCTCTCTCCTGACCCGGAGTTGTCAAGCCACCCTTTTCTGGTCAAGAACCATGGTCTCAGACTTAGAGGTGCTGATCCTCATCCCAGTCACTTCACAATCAGCTGTGAACCTCCTCAGTAAGAGCTGAAGGTCAGAGCCTGATGATGCTAGGAGGACCACATCATCTGCAAAAAGCAGAGACGAGATTCTCCTGTCACCAAACTCAACACCCTCCACACCACGGCTGCTCCTAGAAATCCTGCCCATAAAGGTTCTGAACAGGACCGGTGACAAAGGGCAGCCCTGGAGGAGTCCAACCCTCACTGGGAACAGGTCTGACTTACTGCCGGCTATGAGGACCAGACTCACACTCCTCTGGTACAGGGACTGAATGGCCCTTAACAAAAGACCATCCACCCCGTACTCCTGGAGTGGTCTGTGATGGACAGGAAGGGTCTTCTAGTGGTCTGTGATGGACAGGAAGGACCTTCTAGTGGTCTGTAATGGACAGGAAGGACCTTCTAGTGGTCTGTGATGGACAGGAAGGACCTTCTAGTGGTCTGTGATGGACTGGAAGGGTCTTCTAGTGGTCTGTGATGGACAAGAAGGACCTTCTAGTGGTCTGTGATGGACTGGAAGGATCTTCTAGTGGTCTGTGATGGACTGGAAGGACCTTCTAGTGGTCTGTGATGGACAGGAAGGACCTTCTAGTGGTCTGTGATGGACTGGAAGGACCTTCTAGTGGTCTGTGATGGACAGGAAGGACCTTCTAGTGGTCTGTGATGGACAGGAAGGACCTTCTAGTTTCAGTTGACCTTTGACATTTGCATGACCTTGTGATCGCTACACCTGTCTCGAGGACACCATCCTCTGAATGAAAAGTTCTCCTAAAACAAGAAAGGGCTTCATACCAACATCATCCACCAGCATTACCAGTGGTTTAAGGGATTACTCACCCTGGTTACCAGGAACTACTCAGTGGTAACTGGAACTTTACCAAATGAGTTTTCATTCTTTTCTACTGAACTGATTGTTTTTGGTGGTAACGTTTGTAGAAAAGTCACTCAGAGAAGAATAAATCTACGATCAGGAACTAAAAGTGAATCCATGACAGGTTTTCCTTCAGTCCACTGAACCTGACACTTCTGAACTTTATAATGAATTCAGATTGAATCGACTGAATGATGTCAGCTGAGAGATGATCTGAGGGATTGACACCAAACCACCTGTTCTACTTTCTCTTCGTTCTTTAACATTCTGTCCTTGCTTCCTGAAAACTGTGAGCACTTTTCTTCTCCTGGCAAGTTGCCTGATGCTACCCGACTTTGATCTACTGCGACCTTTTAACAAATTCTCCATTTCCTGGTGGAGCTAAAAGGATCGAAGGAGTCTGGGGATGACAGGCACCCACAGAGAGAGACAGGAAGGGGGAAACAAATTACCAACCAAGTAAAAATTGAAAGAGTGGAGGCGGAGGCCAAAGCATGAAAAAAGAGAGAAAGAATGCCATCAAAGCAGCCCCTCTTTCAGCCACCTCCACTCTGTCTTCCCCCTCAGAGTCTCAGGAAGCATTAAAACAGAGCAGCAGCATTTCAGGGGTGGCTGCTTATTGGAAAGCTGTCTGCCCACGTTGACGCATCATGTCTCCAACGTCAACAACACAGCAGCTCCTCCAACCACCAGCCTCAGAGGAACACGCCTGGTTTTAATAGCTGCTCAGAAAAGAAGAACTTTTTCAGAGGGGAGCCTTTCTGAGGGTTCAGAACCTCGTCCATTCTGTCTGAAACACGGAGAAGGAAAATACAAAAAACTAAATTCACTGGTAAGCAGCTGCCACCCTGTGAGGAGCCGTTCTAGAACTTATATTTCTACATTTGTGTTTTAGAGACTTTAAAATCCCTCAGCTGCCTTCCCAACCCTGGTCTCTTACAGGATGTGTTCCTGAAGCCCAGTCTCACCATAACCTCACTCGAACGGGGAACAGGAAGTATGAAGGACATCTTTTGGTCTTGTTGTAGGATTCCTGTCTAAATTCCACATTTCCAAACGAGACTCAGAGCTTCAGTGAGACAGAAACAAAGCAGCCAAACTACAGGACCCGGGCGCTCTGGGCATGCAGTTACTTTTATAGAGCAACAGCTATCTTGTGTACACGTGACAGAGCAGACCTCCTACAACATGGAGCTGATGATGATGTCACCTAATCTACCCTGAACAGTCTGTTTCCTCCTATCCTCAGAGCATGAGGTCACCATGGAACCACAGCACAAGTTATCACAACGCACGAGAACACAAACAGTCTGGATGTGGTCAGCTTATTGTGGGACTTTCATCAACGGGTCAGTGAGCTGTTTCTGAGCCTGTTTCTAAAGGTACAAGGGGCAGCATTTACCTCAGTAGGTAGAGTGGCTGGTCTGGTAACCAGAGGGTCGCCGGTTCAATCCCCAGCTCCAGCTGGGTTAGATTATGTCCTTGGGCAGGACACCTTACTGTGTGAATGTTGGTGGTGGTCAAAATGGCAGCCTCTCTTCTGTCAGACTGCCCCAGGGCAGCTGGGACTACAGACGTCTGTCGTAGTTTACCACCACCAGACTGAGAATGAATAATGCAACCAGTGGCGGCCCGTCCATAGGGGGCGCTCGGGCGCCGCCCCACCAGTCCCAAGAGGAAGAAGAAGAGAAATAGGGATCACAAAATATAAAAAACTAACATAAAAATAAAACTAAACAAGCCATCCATTATAGATACAATAAGTGCTGTGTATAATCTGCATTTAGGTGTAGTTTAGAAAGGTTTTCTCACTATTTTTTACTGGACCGATAGGTCGTGTTTCTCTGGGTTCTACTGCTCATGTCTGGACGGGACGCCGTCCCAACATAGCGCATTGTTTTCTGCTCCTGACGCATGCGCACTGAGTGCAAAAAATAGGAGATCGCTCGGGACGCAGGTCTTCAGCGTCCCTGTGTGACATGCGCACAACAGCAGGAGTCTGGAGTGTTGCTCAGACCGGAACCGGAAGTTCTTGCTCTCTTTTTAATGGAGGGTAGAAAATGGATATTTATTCAAAGAATCCTTCTTTCCTGCTTGTGAAAACAAGCCGAATGATTCCATTTGTCCTGATTTCATCAACTCAGTGGTGAGTGACTTCGTTTGTTTGTTTCTTTTCTTAATAACTATGTGTCTGTCACAGATTTTCCCATTCAAAAACCCCATAGGCGGAGCTAGCCGCGGCTAGCAGTGCTAAGTCCCGATGAGTGAATTTATACCTTAAATAGCGACATGTGTTCGTTGAGGTGTCTGCCGAATGTTAGAGAAATACAGGTACTGCTGATTGAATACGTTGGTTTATGTAGTTTAGTCCGTTTTTCATGCGTTTTCTCTACTTTTCATTAAATTATTATGGCGTTTTAAGGAAGTTTGGTCTGACTGGGTTTGATGGACTTATCAGTGGATTTGACTTTATTTTGTTGTTAATTCACTTCATTAGTTGAGCTGATTGTCATGACTTGCTTGGTTAGTGGTTGTTGTCTGAATTGTAACATTAATTATCTGACTGTATTAGTTAGAGGTGGATTTATTTGTTTGTGGTGTCAGTAGAAAGATAATTGTGAATATTAAGTAATGTTTTTGACTTTGCCAGGTTGTTTTTTCCTTGAAACTTTTACAACTTCTGTTGTGACCACATTTTGGTTGTTTTTTATTTTTATTTGTATTGATATTATTCTAAGGTCTCCTCATGAAGACTTTATGATTTCTTTACTGTTTGATGTGTAGAATTAGACCTAACAGCTCCACATTTCTAGAGAACTGGTGGTACTAGGGATTTTTACCAGAAAAATATTCAGTCAGATGAAAATATTATCATTCCCTGCCCTAGTGGTGAGATGTGATTTTTTTTTTTTTGTGCATCTGAAAACTGACTAGCAAAAATGCGCCCCACCCAAAAAAAATTTCACCAGCCGCCACTGAATGCAACTCAGTAAAGGGTCTTTGAGTGACCTAAAAAGCGCTCTATAAAACTGATGTATTATTATTATAAAACGCTTCTCGTCCATGGTGGTTGTTTTCATTCTGCCTTACAAGCAGCAGTTCAGCCTATTGTCCTGATGTCCGTCTTGTAAAATACTCCACAATCTCACAAAAGATGCTTCTCAGCCACGACTGAGTGCCACAATACAACTACTGCAAACCTTCAGCGCCGTGACGTGAACTAGCACTTCTGGGACATGACATGGACCTGACATGACATGGACCTGACATGACATGGACCTGACATGACATGGACATGACGTGACATAGACCTGACATGACATGGACATGACATGGATGTGACGTGACAGGGATGTGACATGACATGACATAGACCTGACATGACATGACATGGACCTGACATGACATGGACCTGACATGACACGGACGTGACATGGACCTGACATTATTCTGTTGGTGGGACCACTCCCATCAGTTACAATGGTTTGTATTTATAATCTAGGCCCGGGCTCCAGGTGGAGCGTCCGTCTCTTCTGGGCCCAGCCTTTAGAGAGAACGGAGCTCTGTGTCCAACATTCAGCTCCTCATATGGAGCTGCTCTCCATCTATCAAGTGACAGTCTTGTCTGGAAGAATTCATGGATCAACCACAAAGAAGTTTTACACGTCGGACTGACTTGTACTAGGATTCTATTCTAGTTACTGCTTTGTAGATTTATATCTACGCTGATTTTTGTCCACCACCGTTTCACTGAGGGGATGAATAAAGCACCTGCCCATCTACCTGTCTGTCTCCCTCTTGTCTGTCTACCTGTCTGTCCACCTGTCTTTGTCCAGACAGAGATCACCTGTTTCCTCATGGAGATTCATCCATTGACTCTGACATCCCCAGAAACGGTCCCTGTTTCACCAGGAGACAGACAGTCTGCTGTTTCAGGTCCTCCATTGTTTTATTGTATTTGTAACCATGACATTTCCTGTTTGACTTTATTTACCACTGGACTCGGAGCCATTAGCAGAGCCAACCTTTCCCAAACGACCCTGATGGATGGAGGAGCCTCATCGTCTGACGTTACCAAAGCCCTCCTGTACTTCTCTGTATCCTATCAGTTTGAGTGGAGAACAGATGAATCTGACCTCCTTCCTTTAAAGGACCTCACTAAAAACTATAAAACCTCAACCGCTGAGTTTTATTGGAGATGATTTTTTAAACATATTTACTCTTTTAGTTAACGTTTCTAAACGTATTAAAAGTTTTAACTTCATAATTGTTTTATAATTTAAAATCTACTATAGTTAGTTCATTAGTTAGGTAATAATTCACTTTTTTAACATTTGCACTATTTAACCTTGAAATTTCTGCTTTACCTACATTTTTTAATCATAATTAGATTGAATTTGTTTAGTGAATTATTTACTTTTAAATTCAGTTTAATCTTGTATTTTTATTTAAAGACTTTCTGTTATGTTTTTTAAACATTTGAACTTTTTAACTTTGCTGGTGACATTTTTTCTTGTTTTTATTAAATTTTCAGAATTACTTCGATGACCTTTAACCCTTTAAATCCTCCTCCCGTCTTTAATTATTTCCCTTTTAGATCAACCAGCCGTTATTGTGTTCAGAATAAAAGTTCAGTTTATTTTATAACTAAATAATTCTTTTCAGTGTTTTGAAATAGTGTGCATATGTTCAGAATATTGTCTAAAAATATTCTGCTGACCACCCAGAGCAGCGCTGATGATTAAACCTCCAGCCAAGAGAAATAAAAAGAACTCTTCCTGTGTCTGAATCTCCTAACAAGACAAATTAGGAGGAAGGAAATCAGCTAGCAGCACCTCGGGGCAGGAGAACCCTCACACGTCTCCTCTGGAGGCAGGAGTCCGACCGCTAATGGCTGCCAGCGCGTGGGGGGTGCACGTCGACACCATATATCTGCACCAATAATGTATACCCGCCCACACACACGAGAGAGAGACACATGCTCAACAAACGACCTGAACATCTGAGGTCAGCGTGCCTCCCATCATGCACCTGGTCTGATCAGAGCTCCTGTTTCTATAGTTTCCAGGAACTCGTCTGATTTGTTAATTTTCATTTTCCTAATTCTAAATGTTTTTGTTTGGTTTTAAAGGGCAAGTGCAGAAAATAAAAACGGACATTTTTTACTTGCATTAATATAAAATATGACTACATTGCCCACAATGCAACTCAAACAGCATTTATTGTACAGGATTTTAATGTAGCTTCATAGAGCGATCATTATCAGGACAAACTGAACCCTCCTGAAGAGACTGAAGGAAAATCCTGGATCGATTGTTGGGTCTGAAGAATTCATCCTACAAGATACAGGATGACTTTATTGCCATTGCATCAGCATCCTGATACAACGAAATTTAGTTTCAGTACAGCTGTTTCCAAGATTCAGACAAACAAGATGATACAAAACAGAAAAACAGGTGACATGCACATTTCTATGCGCTCCCTTTTCTAGAGGAAAACGCTTGGAGGGTAGGGAGAGTGGAGGTGATAAAAAACATGTCCATTTCCCTAGGCTCAAGAGAGCTCAGAGACATGAACAGAAAAAAAGGCCTCCGACGTATAAAGCACAAACTCTGACAATCACAAAAACATGGCACGTGATGGTGGGTGGGAAAGTAACAGGAACCCCCACGCCCCCGATCGAGTTCGCAGCATTAGCCTTAAGACCGAGTTAACAGAAGTGGAAGGAGTCGATAAGGATTTGGAGAACGTTATTCCAGGTCAGCTTCCTCATACATTTCAGAGGGGGGAGTTGTGGGTCCAACTCCAAGGTTGGAGGGAGTCAGATTAGATTATAGGATTAGTTTTGGTTTCAGACAGAGAACCATTTTCTCTCTGATTTAAGAGTCCTGCAGCTGGCTCCATACATCCAATTCAGCCGAATTATGACCATTCCTTCGAGCCTGGTCTTCTCTCCAAGCTGGTTCCAAAATTGCGCACAAGTCCACTAAGTTCCACAATCTAATGATTAGATCTCGCAGCGCCAAGAGTCTGAGTCCCCCGGCCCGACACACTCAGTGAGAGCGGGTAGGTTCTCAATAGAACCCGTCTTCTCCAGACGGGTTCTATTGAGAATTCTTCATTCCATCATCCATCCATCATCCATCCATCCATCCATCAATCATCCATCCATCATTCATCCATCATTCATTGATGATCCATCCATCAATCATCCATCAACCCTTTCTCTTTTCACAAGATTCCCCATTGTTTACTAATAAGCTGGACACCCTATTGATGCATGTACACACACACACACACACACACACACACACACACACACACACACACTTGACTAGCTGAGCTGGGAAGCTGGAAGTAGGCGGGAGAATTTATTAAGCCCACACCAACCATTCCAAGTCCACCAAGAAGCAGTAATGAATCTCCAAGAAGGAATAAATAATGTTGTGTTTGAGGGAGGAGAGGCGGGGGTGGAGGGAGAGGGGGGGAGGGGAGGGAGGCCAGGCTTTGGGGCAGGTTCTGCTGGAAGTCTTAGGAGGATTTGTTTATTCATCTGTACAGACAGCAGTGTGAAAACTCACTAGTGCACAAGCAGCTGCTAAACTGACCTGTGAGGGAAATGAATGAATGAATGAATAAATAAAGACATGTTAAAATAAAGATTATTTCTGCAGAAAGCATGAAGATCCAGGAGGAAGAGCTGCTACGTCCTGGACCTGCTGCTCCTCCACTTCTGGTCCACGGGACCAAGCAGAAAACTCTACAGAGAGCTTTACACTACAGCCATGGACTACAGAGAGCTTTACATTACAGTCATAGTACACAATGACCTCCATCAGACCCTCTGAACTCCACCAGACCCTCTGACCTCCACCAGACCCTCTGACCTCCATCAGACCCTCTGACCTCCTCCAGACCCTCTGACCTCCACCAGACCCTCTGACCTCCACCAGACCCTCTGACCTCCACCAGACCCTCTGACCTCCATCAGACCCTCTGACCTCCACCAGACCCTCTGACCTCCACCAGACCCTCTGACCTCCACCAGACCCTCTGACCTCCTCCAGACCCTCTGACCTCCACCAGACCCTCTGACCTCCACCAGACCCTCTGACCTCCTCCAGACCCTCTGACCTCCACCAGACCCTCTGACCTCCACCAGACCCTCTGACCTCCTCCAGACCCTCTGCCCTCCATCAGACCCTCAGACCTCCATCAGACCCTCTGACCTCCATCAGACCCTCTGACCTCCACCAGACCCTCTGACCTCCTCCAGACCCTCTGACCTCCATCAGACCCTCTGACCTCCACCAGACCCTCTGACCTCCACCAGACCCTCTGACCTCCACCAGACCCTCTGACCTCCACCAGACCCTCTGACCTCCACCAGACCCTCTGCCCTCCATCAGACCCTCTGACCTCCACCAGACCCTCTGACCTCCTCCAGACCCTCTGACCTCCATCAGACCCTCTGACCTCCTCCAGACCCTCTGACCTCCTCCAGACCCTCAGACCTCCACCAGCCCCGCAGACCTCCACCAGACCCTCTGACCTCCTCCAGACCCTCTGACCTCCTCCAGACCCTCTGACCTCCTCCAGACCCTCTGACCTCCTCCAGACCCTCTGACCTCCATCAGACCCTCTGACCTCCACCAGACCCTCTG
The DNA here is from genome assembly GCA_006937965.1 of Callopanchax toddi. NCBI lineage: Eukaryota > Metazoa > Chordata > Actinopteri > Cyprinodontiformes > Nothobranchiidae > Callopanchax > Callopanchax toddi. Next base: position 216,773 of record SSNR01000345.1, read on the forward strand.
ACCTCCACCAGACCCTCCGACCTCCACCAGACCCTCTGACCTCCACCAGACCCTCTGACCTCCTCCAGACCCTCTGCCCTCCCCCAGACCCTCTGACCTCCACCAGACCCTCTGACCTCCTCCAGACCCTCTGACCTCCACCAGACCCTCTGACCTCCACCAGACCCTCTGACCTCCACCAGACCCTCTGACCTCCCCCCCTCTGACCTCCACCAGACCCTCTGACCTCCACCAGACCCTCTGACCTCCACCAGACCCTCTGACCTCCACCAGACCCTCTGACCTCCACCAGACCCTCTGACCTCCACCAGCCCCCCTGACCTCCACCAGACCCTCTGACCTCCACCAGACCCTCTGACCTCCTCCAGACCCTCTGACCTCCACCAGACCCTCTGACCTCCTCCAGACCCTCTGACCTCCACCAGACCCTCTGACCTCCTCCAGACCCTCTGACCTCCACCAGACCCTCTGACCTCCACCAGACCCTCAGACCTCCACCAGACCCTCTGACCTCCACCAGACCCTCAGACCGCCACCAGACCCTCTGACCTCCACCAGACCCTCTGACCTCCACCAGACCCTCTGACCTCCACCAGACCCTCTGACCTCCATCAGACCCTCTGACCTCCATCAGACCCTCTGACCTCCACCAGACCCTCTGACCTCCACCAGACCCTCAGACCTCCACCAGACCCTCTGACCTCCACCAGACCCTCTGACCTCCACCAGACCCTCTGACCTCCATCAGACCCTCTGACCTCCACCAGACCCTCAGACCTCCACCAGACCCTCTGACCTCCACCAGACCCTCTGACCTCCACCAGACCCTCTGACCTCCACCAGACCCTCTGACCCCCATCAGACCCTCTGACCTCCACCGGGCCCTCTGACCTCCACCAGACCCTCTGCCCTCCCCCAGCCCCTCTGACGACCTCCACACCCTCTGACCTCCACCAGACCCTCTGACCTCCACCAGACCCTCTGACCTCCATCAGACCCTCTGACCTCCATCAGACCCTCTGACCTCCACCAGACCCTCAGACCTCCACCAGACCCTCTGACCTCCACCAGACCCTCTGACCTCCACCAGACCCTCTGACCTCCACCAGACCCTTTGACATCCACCAGACCCTCAGACCTCCACCAGACCCTCTGACCTCCACCAGACCCTCTGACCTCCACCAGACCCTCTGACCTCCATCAGACCCTCTGACCTCCACCAGACTGACTCAGACTTCATCTACAGGAATGGTTTTCACATAGTGACTCTGTCGTGTCCAGCTTTTAGGTGACGAGTAGTTTCCAGAGGAAGTGAAGGTTCTAGAAAAGATCCTTTAGTCCCAGAGGAACGTTTCTATTTAATCTCAGGGACATAACGACTTCCTGTGACGTCACAGTAAACTGAGCCCCTAAAACCTCATCTTTATAATGCTGAAAGTGATTATTCTGTAGTCCAGGTAAACCCAAACTGATTGGGCTTCAAAGCTTTTTAAACACACAGCTGGAGTTCCTTTGTTGACTCAAGAACTTCTTCTGTTCTTTGGCTTTCCATAGAGATGAAATCACTGAGTGAAGACAAAGAGGAGATGAGGTCACGACCTTTTTAAAAAACGAATGAACCAGCATCTGATGTGGAGACTAAATCACTCAACATTCAGGAGAACATGGCTGGATTAAATGTATTCCGACAAACGCCTCAGGCTGTTGATAGAATCACACTCCAATGCATCTAAAACATTAGCTAACTAGTCTGACACCAATTATCTCCATCCATGTTTAGGCATGAAGGAAATCCTCTACATGCTGCTGACAGGTGGCCCTGAAGCTGCACTGTTTACCATGAAGATAAACCACATATTTCTAATGGTAACAGTCATTAAATCAGCTGGCAGGGCTGGTGGTCAGTTCATTACCAGGTGGTAAAGGTGATCAGTTCATTACCAGGTGGTAAAGGTGGTCAGTTCATTACCAGGTGGTAAAGGTGGTCAGTTCATTACCAGGTGGTAAAGGTGGTCAGTTCATTACCAGGTGGTAAAGGTGATCAGTTCATTACCAGGTGGTAAAGGTAGTCAGTTCATTACCAGGTGGTAAAGGTAGTCAGTTCATTACCAGGTGGTAAAGGTGGTCAGTTCATTACCAGGTGGTAAAGGTGGTCAGTTCATTACCAGGTGGTAAAGGTAGTCAGTTCATTACCAGGTGGTAAAGGTGGTCAGTTCATTACCAGGTGGTAAAGGTGGTCAGTTCATTACCAGGTGGTAAAGGT
>SSNR01000345.1:220315-230315 GCA_006937965.1 Callopanchax toddi
GTCAGTTCATTACCAGGTGGTAAAGGTGGTCAGTTCATTACCAGGTGGTAAAGGTAGTCAGTTCATTACCAGGTGGTAAAGGTGATCAGTTCATTACCAGGTGGTAAAGGTAGTCAGTTCATTACCAGGTGGTAAAGGTGATCAGTTCATTACCAGGTGGTAAAGGTGGTCAGTTCATTACCAGGTGGTAAAGGTAGTCAGTTCATTACCAGGTGGTAAAGGTGGTCAGTTCATTACCAGGTGGTAAAGGTGGTCAGTTCATTACCAGGTGGTAAAGGTGATCAGTTCATTACCAGGTGGTAAAGGTGGTCAGTTCATTACCAGGTAGTAAAGGTAGTCAGTTCATTACCAGGTGGTAAAGGTGATCAGTTCATTACCAGGTGGTAAAGGTGGCGACCTAAAGCATCACGCAAAGGCAGACTGCATGAATTAAACAAACAACAGGAAGAGGCAGGAACAGTCCAACTTAGAGGACCACAGTGAGACCCTGGGAGTCTGAATATTACAGGACACACACACACACACACACACACACACACACACACACACACACACACACACACACACACACACACACACAGGGACCTGATTTCATCACTTTGAGCTGAAACCAGAAAGTGAAACAAAAAATGTTTTAAAAAGTGAAGAGTGTGAAGAAAAGCGATGTTTGATTTTTAAGTTGAAGAGGTAAAATTTTAAGAAGTGAAAACTAAAAATAGAAATAAAATGAATGTTCAAAGTTAAAATTAAGACAAAATATAAAATAAAATGTACAAAAGTTCAATAAATTTTAATATTTAAAAATGAAGATCGAAATAAACTGAAAATAAAACAGATACTGTTACCATATAATTCAAATGGCCAACCAAATAACATTTAGTTACATTTTAAAGGAAAAAGGACCAAATTACAAAAAGGGTCAAAAACCAACAGAGGTTAAAATTTGTGCTGGGCCGTTAACGGAGTTAACGCACTGCGTTATCGCGCGACATAAAAAATTACACTGTTAATCTAAATTGGGTTGCTGGGTCTAGACCAGGCATTACCAAATGTTGGACTCCGATCCTGACCCGAACCCAGATCCGGTTCTTTCCGGAGTCCGGACCCGCAGCAACCCACTCCCCCGGTCCAGGTGAAGGAGGCACGTCCGATCCTTCACCTGGAGTGAGACAAGGTGGGGTTTTGTGTCCTGTCCTTTTGAATCTGTACCTTGATGATGCGTCTGTTGCACTGGATGCTTGGTGGGTGACCTCCTTGTAAATCATTTATTGGATGATCTCGTCCTTCTGTCACCCCACAGTGCTGCCTGCAGCAGCTCTCAGGGATTGTGCTATAGGTCTGGTGAACAGTTTGACATTTTGTTTAACCCTAAAAAGAGTCTGGTCGTGATTGCTGCAACTAAAGAGGAGCAGAAGCTTTTTGTTTGTCCTGGATTTGGTGAGAGAAGTCAAATGTTTGGGACACATTTTAAGGAGGGACCTCCATGATGATGAGGACTCCACCTGGAGTTGGTGATCTGCCCTTTATCAGCATCGAACCTGGAGGTGTCTCAAAACATCCGTATCATCCTGGCAGCTCTACATGTGTTCCTGCATCATGAGCTCTGTTTAGTTCTAGACTAGAAGCTCCTGATCCTCCAGACTGACAAACAAACATCAGCCAGGAGGAAGAGAAGCCGTCTCAGCGATGGGATGTTTGACGGCGATCTCCAAGTCGAGACGCTGATGTATGTCGTTCAGGTTTTTTCTCTGAAGTTTAGCATAACGGTTACAAATGTGATTATAGTGTGATGTGAAATAAATCAGGACTCCTCTTGCTGTGTGGAGGCTTTTGACTTTGCTTTCAGAGAGAGCTGTGTTCATGAATATTTATAATGATGTTGTGTAGCGTTTCAGTTACACTCCTATTCCTACAAAAAGACAAAGTCATTACCAGAGCCTGCATTTCTATCAAAATGTTATTTCTTTTGGAGATAAATATGGCTTTTCAAGCGCCGTCAGAAGAATGACAAAAAGCTGGCGGGCTCTAACAAGGCTAACCTTGTACTCGGCTCAGAAATTCATTTCCTCCTGAAGGGATTCAGAAGGCTCGGCCTCCGTCTCTGCAGGGCTTCATTATCAAGCATGACTTTTGTGCTTGTTGAAGAGATTCGACTGTGATGTGTAGCGTTATTCAGATTGTAATGAGGCTTTTTTATCCATTTGAAATTCTCCCGTCCGTCTTTCCCTTCGTCTCCTGTGAGGGTGGGTTTCATTCCCAGAGACTCCTCTGTCCTCTCCTGGACTCAGGTGTACTCACCATCAGCAGGACCTGGTCTTCTTTAATCACCAGCTCGGCTCTGATCACACGCTAACGGGCCGGGACGAGGAAGAGAGGACGGATGTCTGGAGATGTCTTTCTGTTTCCTCCTCCTCCCTCCAACACAACCACCCATCTTTTCAAATGAACGATCAGAGGACATTCAGGAACTGGACTCCAAACGTCCTCTGGTCTTCTTAAGCCGTGGTCGTTTCATGCAGGTTGCGCCGATGAGCTCATTTGGTTACCACGGCGACGAGTCTCATGCTCAAAAGCTCTGGTGAAGGCTGACGGATAGTTTTGTTTTACAGCTAATGAATTTGAGATGATTCTTCCCCCAGATGAACCCGATCACCACGCTGGGTTTAGGTCTCAGACACAGACATCATGTTGCAGTAGCCTCGTTTCCACTGTCGGAACTTCGGGGTAATTTCTGTGAGGGGGAAAGTGACCGGGACATTCCTGTGTCTCGGTCCTCTCAGCTGTTGTGTCTCCATTACAGCCCCCACCTTTCCACAACTTTTGTAAGACGTCAGCATCGACGTCACTGACAAGCGTAAAGGCGCCAACAGACAAGGAAGTGGAGAATAATAAATAGATCAACGATGGACGAAGAAGCGATGGTTGCGGCGTATTTCTCTGTTTTTATCCACAGTGATGGAGTGATGAACAGAAGGATGAGTAGACTTGATGACGAACTAATCCAACCTCGAAGACACGGTCATTTTACAGCTCCGACAACACACAGGTCATTTATCTCGGCGCCGTCTGCTGTCATCATTTTCCTTCATCCCACAACCAATCAGCACGAGTTAACCACATTCACCACTCCGGGAGTCTATCGGGCCGATCCGAGTACCCGCCCCTGATCAGGGACTCTGTTGGTCCCTGACATGTCCCTGAAGACGGCCCTCTCGGAACGGCCCTCATAATGGAAACAGTCGCGCGCCGTAAAGTTCCGATAAAATGACCCAGAAGTTCCGACAGTGGAAACGGGACTATTGTAATGGTCTCTCACACAAAAAGTCAGTTTTTGCAAATCTCAGTGTTTTATTTACTAACAGGAAGACTGTCGGCTGTCGCCGCGTTACATAAAAAGCAAAAACCACGTAGTTTTCTGGGTCTGGACTCTCTCTCGCTCTCCCAGCTGTCACACACCCCACGCTGCCTTGTTACCTCAACATGAACGCCACAAAACATCACAGGTGGATCAGGTTAGCGTCTGCAGGGATGCGACGCTGAACCGGTCTGTCGTGGTAAAGAACCAGAAAGGATGGGTCTATTTACCGGTCGATCTACGTCCCAGTCCTCACCTGGTCAGGAGCTTTGGGTAACCAGATCGCGAATACAAGCGGCAGAAATGAGTTTCCTCCGCAGGGCGGGCGGGATTATTAGAGACAGGATGGTGTTAGGGTTAGGACGGTGAGATCCCATCATTACGTGATCCGTGCAGCCTGGTCCAGTTACGTGGGATCAGCCAGTCAGCTTGGTGGAGCAGATGGAGCCAGACTCAGGAGGAGACGTGGTGACACCGCTCCTGCACAAACCAGATCCCCGCGGATCAGAGCTCTGACCTGCTCACCTGTTGGCCCAGAGCCAGGGGGAGCGCACCACTTCTGAACCAGGCCGCCTGGGTACAACGAAGCGCAGCCCGATCGGTGAGTCCCCCCTGTTGGTAGACTCCTTAACGGGTACTGAGTCAGAACGGACTACATCGATTGTGGTTTAAATGCGTACAGAGGGAGCAGCTCTCGATTGGCTAAAGCAGGAGCGAACAAGATGCTACGAACTCGACCCAGCACGGACAGCGGCGCTGCACAAAGCAAGAGGAACCCGTTATTAATAAGAACAACCTTCCTGATCTGAACTTCTCCTCTAGACATGGATTGTCCACAACAAACACCATGTTAGAGCACAGGGTGGTCCATAAGTCCACCTGGTACCAGGACACTTTGGACCAAAGTCCTCTGCAGGATGGCTGAGCCTTAGCGATAGGGTGAGGAACTCTGGGTAGAACCTCTGCTCCTTGACGTGGAGAGGAGCCAGTTGAGGTGGATCATCTGGTTAAGATGCCTCCTGGAGGCTCCCAGGTCAACCCAGGACATGATGGAGGGATTCTGTCTAAGATGGTCTGAAGACACCTCGTAGTCCCACTGGGGGAGCTGGTGGCTCTGGCACACCATCGTAAATGTTCTCTTTATTTTCTTCTTCCCCACACCTCCATCATTCTACATCACCATCTCTCCTTTTCCTTGGTCTCGTCTTTCATCTTAAGCTTTATGATCATCTGGAGCCAGAGCACATGGCTTCTCCACATCTACATGTGTTGTTCCTCCACAGACGTGGTCTTTATACTCAAAGACCAGAGGAATGACCCCGTTTTCAAACACACAGTGGCTGCACGCGCCCTCAGATGTGTCTCTGTGCTGCGGCTGCAATCAGCTGTGTGAGGAAGGCCCAGAGCTTTGATCCGTCTTCACGGTGTGATCAGACGGCCACAGAGCATGCTGGGAACAAAGACACAAGGTTGTGTGTTTGTGTGTGTGTCTATAAGTCTATATTTTGTTTTTCATTTTCACACTTCTCAGCGTCACAGACAGAAAACATCATCTTCATTCCAGCTAAGCCAATCAGAACTCCTCACCTTGACCTGACCAGATGGAGGAGGAGCTATTTGTAGCGATCACAAGGGTCAAAGGTCAACAAACTGACCTGGTCATGGAGCGGACCGGACACTGCTGATCCGGGCCAGCACCTTTCCAGCATGCTGCCCTCCGGAAGGCGCCTCAGGTCACTACCGGCCAGAACCAACAGATCCAGGGACACGACCGCTAATGTGTCACTCACTATTTCACATCATGACCTGAAATGTCACCTCGTTCTGTCCTGGTGCTGCTGCCTACCTCCGCTCCCCACCCGATGCCTATTACTACTGTGGTTTTTGTAATGTGTTATTTATGGAGATGCTGCCCCCTAAATATCGTTCTACCAAGTACAATGACAATAAAAGTACTACACTTAAACAACAGTACTATGTATATACTGCAGTACTATGTATATACCACAGTACAGTGAATATACCACAGTATTATACGTACATACTGTATAACGAAAAAAATGTAAAATGTCAAGAACGAAGTTAAAACGGTGAGTAAAAGTCGAGATGTCCAAAACATCTAAACGTGAGAACAAGCTTGAGTTGTTCAGTGAGATTGAGCAGAAGCATTTCTAAATGTGTTGCTGATCTGCAGCAGCATCTCTCCTGATTTGACTAACCATGAGTATTGCTCCAGTCAGAAGAGGACTTCCTGTTTCAGAGACTCATCCCACTTAGCCTGATGTCACCAGTGGGTGTGGACCTAAATACCTGATCCAGAATGATCCGTTAAAGGCCCTGATTGGTCGACTCAGACCTGGTACAGGCTCCTTCCTCGTCCGGTGGTTTTAGTTCCTACTGATGGTCTCATATGAGTCTGGCTCTGCTCTGGTGTTGTTCAGCAGGAGTTTCCAGCCATATGGCTCTGGGCGTCGCTGAGTGACGGGGCCAGCGAGGCGGGTTGAGGCGAGTCGTGGCGAAGGGAACCATCTGCTCCGTCTGTCGCCGGCGCTGTACAGTAGAGACTACAGGCCGACCTGCAGATGGTGGAGCGGCATTGTTTCCACCTCCTTCCACAGGGATGCAACTGATGGGGAGGCAGAGCAGGAGGTCAGAGGTCATCAACTCTGGCTTCAGCAGAGAGGACATAGAAAGGAGGGTCTGACCCATCGCTGCATTCATTCTGTTGAGTGGGGGTTGAGTTCTTCAATACGCCTTTTCCACTGCCCTGGTTCCTGTGCCGGTTCCCGAGTTTGGAACCAGTTCCGCGCTTTTTCACTGAAGAAAACTGGTGCTGAAAAAACGGGTTCCGAAACGGCTCCTAAACGCTGCTGGTCCAGGCACGAGAACCCGTGACGTGACAAGTGTCCGGCGGAGGAATCCCACAAAGAAGAAGAAGAAAAAAGAGGCGGACACCCAAGACTCGGTAACGTGGAGCGAGGAGGAAATCAAAGCACTTCTAGCAATCTGGACATCGGCTGAAATCCAGCAGAAGTTGTTTGTGGTGCTCTAAAATCTCTCCACACACTGTTTACGTTCTCCGACTCGCTGCTGCAGCCAGAGACGGGAGGGGAGGAGACTCGCTGACTGACTTCACTCTGCTGACCGGCTGAGTTTCTCTGCTTTTATACAGTTTTCCCTAATTGATAAAACTAATTTTTACCTTAACTTACTTTAAAATATTGATATTTTAATAAGGCTGCATGGTGGCGCAGTTGGTTAGCACTGTTGCCTCGCAGCAAGGAGGTCGTGGGTTCACGTCCCGGCTCTGCGGCCTCTCTGCGTGGAGTTTGCATGTTCTCCCCGTGCGTGCGTGGGTTTTCTCCGGGTGCTCCGGTTTCCTCCCACAGTCCAAAAACATGACTGTCAGGCTAATTGGGCTGGTAAATTGTCCTTAGGTGTGAGTGGGTGTGTGGTTGTTTGTCTCGTTCGTCTCTGTGTGGCCCTGCGGTGGACTGGCGACCCGTCCAGGGTGTCCCCCGCCTCTCGCCCCTTGACCGCTGGAGATAGGCGCCAGCTGCCCCGCGACCCTCTGTGGAGGATTAAGCGGCTACAGAAAATGGATGGATGGATATTTTAATAAGAAAATTGCAGTGTAAGCCATTACTTTGGTTTAGAATCAGGACGACCAGGACGCAGGCTGGGTAAAAACGGGACAATATAATGGGATAGTTAAAATCCTCGGGGACACGGGACTCAAAATCGGGACAGTCCCTGGTAAAACGGGACGTCTGGTCACCCTATGATAAACTGTAAAAACTCAAGCAGTGCTCCTGTGACGTATTATCACGTGGCTCCCGCTGAGCTCCTGCATAGTGGAAATGCGGGCCGGTTCACGGCGGCTCCTAGTTCAGAACCGGCCGAGCACCGGCACCTGTGGAGTGGAGAAAATGAGTACATGAGTACCAGATATGATAAAGTGTTTTGGTTCAGGCAGCGTCATGTTTCCTCTGCCTGTTCATCATGCTGGTTCCATCCCTTCCAAATATCGAATCGACCTCCGTCCCCACCTGATCAGCGCAGTCAGACACAGAGGTTGTAATTCGCTCCGCTCCAGAATTCATTCACAGCCAGTCCTCCAAGACAAGTCCTTTACTGCGAGCATTTCAGTGGTCAAAACATGAATCAGCCCCTCCTGAAGCCCAGGACGCCTGCCAACTGCACCTGCAAGCTCCATTGTTTCCTGATAAATCCGGCCCATGCAGATGCCAATAAAACTGAACCCAATTATCTTTGATAATCTAAAAGTGTGGTCCTCCGGTGACAGACTTATGAGACCCGCAACTTGATCCTTTGAGAACCCCGCAGCATCTGCCCCGTTTGGCCGAGATTAGAGTCCCCCTCTCCTTTTGAAAGTAGGAGTAACATGAGGGAGAGAAGGAAACGCTGTGACCGTCCTACAGAAGCAGGAAGTAGATAAGTTGACATGTAGATATGTGGACATGTCCATAGGGACATATAGACATGCAGATATGTGAACACATGAACATGTATACATTTGGACATGTAAACATGAAAATGTAGATATGTAGACATGAGTGGAGTTCAGTCTGACTTCAGATCATCCACTGAGTTTAAAGTTTGGATAAGAAGTCGTTTTGGTCTAACGGGTGGAGGTGGAGGTGTAACTTTGTGAAGTGGACTTATTAGAAAAGCAAAAATAGAAAGATTCTTAACTCAAGGCTCGATGCAGCGCTGAAGGACAAACATCACCTTCAGCACGCAGAGAATGAAGAAAAAAAGGTGGTGTTCATAGAGAGCTGTATTTACAAACGCTAGTGTTAGCTAGCTGCCGAACGTTAGCTAACATTCTCCCTGCTGCTTCATTGATGTAAACAAGTTTCTGACTTGTCCAGAATTCACCGCTGGATTTCTAACGTTATGAGACGAACAGTTCACCTTACACTGGAACTGATTATAAAAACTAAGCTAGTCCGGATCCGAACCAGTTGTAGTGGCTGGCAGGGTCAACGGGTTCAGAGCTACCTCACACCGGACGAGACGAGATATCTCATAACGGTGAAGCTCATCATGCTAAATAAATAACGTCATGTAAACACACGTAATCCTACACTGGAGCAATATCAATATAATCAATAACTAACTTGAAATTCACTAGTGGACAGTAACACACGTCCTCCATGGTGAAATAAAGAATTATCAATACTAAATAAGTCACATTTATTATTTCAGGTCCATCAGTCATCCCGCCTTCCTCCTGAAATATATGAACGTTAATCTTACCGGTAAAACGAGTTCGCAGGTAATCTGAAAATACTCTGAGGGCTCGTGTGTGCTAGTGCAGCCAACCGCGTAGCTAACTATCATGTTACTGTGAAGTCAACTAAATAAAAGTGATAAAAGCCTACAAACAGGCTTGTTTTGACTAGCTTCCTATAGTTTCTACGTGTGTAAACAGTCCTCTTCCATCCACAGTGGCTGAGGGGGTCGTACCGTGAGCGGAGTGACGTCACGCGCAACGTGTCAACAGGCTTTAGGGCAGGCAGGGTAAAGGAGATGAGAGTCACGGCTGGACTTGGACTTGGGATATCACCCACCACTCACTGCACTTCCGTGTGGACCTGATGGACCCATTAGGAGACAAAAAGACAATCTGAACCGAGGACAGGGGCTGTGTTCCTGTAAAAAACTAGTTAAACAATTAGAAGATGGACAGAAGAGCTTTGAAGAAAATCAACAACTAACGAGAGAGAAAAGTTAGTAGAAAAGAAAAATGACTTGTGAGTTCCTACAGGATTCTTCACCTTTACCTGAATCATGATTCAGCATTTTCAGCATCGTAGCAGTCAACACAGTAAAGAGAGTAATGCTTTAAAAGGAAAGTTAAATTCCTTTTTATCTTTATTCAGATCCTAAAACTCAGACGTTCTTTAGGAGCTCAAACATTTTAAAAACTTGAATAAAGACTGAGACATTTTATTCAAGCCCTGCTCTACAGCCTTAGTGCAGCGGCGACAGAATAAAAAGTTAAAGCAACAATATAAATCTCCTCAGTCAAATCTAATCATGGGCTGTTTTATGTACATATATAATGTTTTAAAGTGGTTAGGTTCCCAAACAGGTGGAGAAGTAGAGGCTAATCAGGAGCTTCTGAATCCCCCAGACGGTTTAGTTCATTCAAATCTTTCTCCTGGATTCTAAATATGAATTCCAATTGGATTTTCTGGCCCAAACTCTTTCAAATAATTTCATGAACTGAGCTGTTGAAGTTGAATAATGTTTGGAGACGAAGCTCAGCGTTCTGCTGCTGGAGGTGGAAAAATCATTCAAACTGACCTTACATCACACACATACACACACACACTAACACACACACTAACACACACACACTAACACACACACACTAACACACACACACTAACACACACACACTAACACACACACACTAACACACACACACTAACACACACACACTAACACACACACACACACACTAACACACACACACTAACACACACTCACAAACAAATACACAAACACACTCACAAACAAATACACACACACACACACACACTCACAAACAAATACACACACTAACACTCACAAACAAATACACACACACACACACACACACACACTCACAAA
>SSNR01000345.1:254232-266254 GCA_006937965.1 Callopanchax toddi
CTCTTTAATCCAGTCGGTGTGAATTCATTTTAATAAAAAATGCTAAATTATTATGTTTATGAATGCCAATCGCCAGTCTGTCAGGACACTGAGTCAACAACGGGACGGCTTCCTTACCGGTACGGTGACTTCTGTTTGGAGACGAAAAACCCCGGTGGTCCTGGTCTAGTCCAGGACTGGATGTGATGGAGTCCCACATACCGACGAAAAACATTCAGTGTGACTCTAAACAGGCGCCGTTACTTCGATCCATTCACCGGAACCGCTGTTAGCACACAGCAGCTAACAGGAGCTAACCGCTGTTAGCACGCAGCAGCTAACAGGAGCTAACCACTGTTAGCACGCAGCAGCTAACAGGAGCTAACCTCTGTTAACACGCAGCAGCTAACAAGAGCTAACCGCTGTTAGCACGCAGCAGCTAACAGGAGCTAACCACTGTTAGCACGCAGCAGCTAACAGGAGCTAACCTCTGTTAGCACGCAGCAGCTAACAAGAGCAAACCGCTGTTAGCACGCAGCAGCTAACAAGAGCTAACCGCTGTTAGCACGCAGCAGCTAACAGGAGCTAACCTCTGTTAGCACGCAGCAGCTAACAGGAGCTAACCGCTGTTAGCACGCAGCAGCTAACAGGAGCTAACCGCTGTTAGCACGCAGCAGCTAACAGGAGCTAACCTCTGTTAGCACGCAGCAGCTAACAGGAGCTAACGGGGAGACTTGAGTCTCGTTTCCATGGCAGGGTCTTTACGGTTCGTGGTGGGTCGTAGTCCGGTACCGATCCGCGATTTCATGAGAGCGTTTCCTTCAGCTGTAGGACCCTCACCTGGCAGGCGGGGAACAGTAAATCCATGCGGTCGCCTCAGACCAGCGCTGCCCTTAACTTAGCGGGGTTCTCCAGCAGCCTGACTGTTCCGGTGTCAGCTGAACCGTTTAGCTGCATCCTTTGAAACTTCTTTATAAACTCTTTCATTTCTTAACAATCCATCTAGCTCAAGGGTGTCAAACTCATTATGGTTCAGGGGCCACATGCAGACAAATTAGATGTCAAGCGGGCCGGACCAGTACAACCCTAAAATAATGACCTATAAATAACAAGTGCATGTTTTTCTCCTTGTTTTCATTCAAGAAAAATTACAAGTATATTTGAAAATCTTCACATTTATTCAAAACTCTTTTACAAAACACAAGATAAACAAATATTTCTTAAGACAATTGTGCAGAAGTACACAAAACTTTTATTGTCTTAAAATATTAATACTAAAAGATTTCCAACATGTGGAAACACCTGGATGAGAGAATCATTTTTTGCAGTGTTCAGACTGACCCAGGGTCTGGTCTGGAGGCTCTGCCTCGTTTTAATGAGGGTCTCTGTTGTTTATAGACCAGTGTGGGTTTGGTACTGGTTTATCTTTTCTAATAGGGTCTGGGTTTGAGGGACTCAGCGTTTCATCTAAAACTGTATAAAACCAGTAAATCCAGGTGATGCTGACTGGACTCCATCAGTTTCACCATGGTTTCATTTAGACCAGGTCTGAGGGGAAACCCAGATCTGGATCCAAACCCATTCAGGTCTTTGTTCCTCAGTGACAGGATGGTGATCTGTGTGCCCAGCTGACGTCCAGCGCTCTAAAATTATCAGCTTCAGCAGCTCAGCTCAGCGCAGCGCTGCCGCTGGCGTGCGTGTCGAGTGTTGAGCCAGAAACGAGCCAAACGCGCGGACCAGGACGCACAGAGCGCAAACGCTCCAGTTTGGGCACTGATCTCTGTGCGTAACGCGATCGGAAGCCCTGGCCTCACGCTGTGACTAGATGTGGAGGATTCATCACTGGCCAAGTTGACAGGTGCAGCACGAGGAGGACGGCAAGTTCGGTGGCGCGCTGCGGCTCTTCAGCTTGGCTCAGTCAGCTGTCACCCAACAAATGCGCTTTGGATGCGACCCGCCGCTTCCACTGGCTGGAATAAACCTATAAGGCTAGAGACGTACAGTTTCACCGCCGATCCTTTTCGGTTTTTGTGATGAAAGGACGGGGCGGAGGGCTGAGTTTTACGGCGACCGCGTAGACAGGTGAAGCGTGGGGCGGGCTGGATCCTCCGAAGGAGGACCGTGACACGGGCTGTGTGCGTCAAAGGTCTGATTTGAGCGTCTGGACAGCAGGAAATTATGCTGACAAACTCAGCCTTGCTTCAAACGCAAGTTGCGTTAATTGCGTTATTTTTTTAACGCGTAATTTCTTTCATAATTAATAATCATAATTAACGCGTTAGTCCCAGCCCTAATTTTTTATTTTCAAAACTCATCCAGCGGGCCGGATTGAACCCCTTAGCGGGCCGGATTTGGCCCGCGGGCCGTATGAATGACACCCCTGCTCGTCCTGAACGCAGCTCAATGTTTGGAGCTCTGAGACGCGTTTCTGTAAAAGAGCTAGCCATACCCAGTGTTGCCAGATTGGGCGGTTTCCTGCAAATTGGGCGGTTTGGATTCTGATTTTGCGGTAAAAAATCGCTTTGGGCGGGTGAACATATTTTGGGCGGTTTTGGCGTCAGTTTTGCGGTTTTGAAATAGCTTTACTGACAGACATTTCAACCATTATATCCTCATTATCAATCAATAACAATGCCCACTGACCTGTCTTCATCACTGATTGGCTATTGTATAAAACAAACGAGCCTTATCTGTCCTGAAACCCCGCCCACTCGGTCCCCACTCTGTTGCATCATCTGTTCAAACACATGAGAGGTGTTGACACCGACAGCCCGGGTGTCTCATTACCCTGTTAGTGGAACTAAAGTGGTGTAGCAAGCTTTTTGAACGTGTATTCGTGCACGTGCACATACATGCGTGCGCACGCGCACATTTTCAATAACGTTGATTGGGCGGTTTATTTTTTGTGTGTTTTCACGGATTTTAGGGCTGGAAAACCTTGACTCTATCTGGCAACCCTGGCGACACCTAGCTAGTTTAATCAGCTTCATCCTGTCTCCTGGCCAGGACCGGATTCATGCTTCTTCTATTAGTACTTTCCTTTTTATTGTCAATAATATTTTTCTATTTTGTCATTATTATTGCTGTTATTTTGTATAATTATTATTAATAATATCATCATCATCATATTTATTATTGACTGATGATAATGATAATAGGCTGCATGGTGGCACAGTGGTTAGCACTGT
Source organism: Callopanchax toddi (assembly GCA_006937965.1). Taxonomy (NCBI): domain Eukaryota; kingdom Metazoa; phylum Chordata; class Actinopteri; order Cyprinodontiformes; family Nothobranchiidae; genus Callopanchax; species Callopanchax toddi. Next base: position 257,400 of record SSNR01000345.1, read on the forward strand.
GGCCTTGCAGCAAGAAGGTTGCAGGTTCAAATCCTGGCTGTGTCCTTTCTGCGTGGCGTTAGCGTGTTCTCCTCGGTACTCCGGTTTCCCCCACAGATCATAACACACCTGATAGGTGATTGTTAAATGTGTAAGAAGCTTTGAATGAAAGCTTCTGCTAATAAATAAATATAATAGTAAAACTAAATGCATAAATCTATTTTCTACATAAAATCTGAATCAGGAAAGTCCATAAATTAATAAATTATAAAAGATGAGGAATTTAATAACAACCTTCCCTCTGTGTTTTCACTGCTCTGTACAAACAATACTACACTGTTAGTAGTTAGTAGTAGTAGTAGTACTACAGAAACAAATAAAAGTTTACTGATCAGTAGAAAGCAGTTACTCAGGACTTCTGGCTGAAAGTGAGACGTTTCAGCTCGACTCTCTTCCTCCTGAATCAAAGAAAAATAAAACATTTCTATTGAAAGTGATGCAGCTGATAAATGAACCAAACTAAATAAAATAAAGTTAAAGCAGCAGCTGCTGTATAGCAGAGCGTTTCTCTCTGTGAGGAAAGCCACACACGGAGGACATTTTATTAAATTTCCATTAAGTATGAAATCCGTCTGCAGCATCACATCAGCCTCCTGGTGCTCTGTGACTCGGAGGCTTTTCCACCAATCTAAAACCTGGACAGGTTCAAACTGGGAAGGTCAGCGATAATGACTGTGAAACACTCCAAACCATGCTTTTTCAGACTTTTAAAAATATGGACAGTGCCCTCAGCAGAGCAGTGATTTAGACTTAAAGCACCAGAGAGCTCCTCTCAATAAGGAGCCTCAGTTAAGATGGATCAACCGTATTAAGACCTCAACCTGAGAAATAATAGAACCAACACGGAGCGCTCTACCTCAGACATCCTAACGCTGCTGATTTTCACCGTTCAAGGCAACACGGAAAGGGTTTTAGATGAAGATGGACGGAGATGATTTAGTAAAAAAATCTATTTTTAGACACAAACACAACTTCAATAGTTTCTCAGTGAAAAACCAAAACTTTACTTCAGAAACGTGAATTTATTGTTTGATCAGCGTTGTTCTGAAGTGGCTTCTACCAGGTATTTATCGACATTAGGGACCACCCACTGGTGACATCACAGTACTTTAGGTGGGTGGGGAAATGGAAAGCAGTCCTCCAAGCGGAGCAATACTTACGGATGGTCAGATCAGGAGAGACACTGCTGCAGATCAGTGACAAATTTGCAGCAAATATCTCATAATTTAAAACAACTAAATCTACCACCTGTTAGCTAACCTCTACAGTTAGAACTCTATATTACCTGTTAGCTAACCTCTACAGTTAGAACTCTATATTACCTGTTAGTTAACCTCTACAGTTAGAACTCTATATTACCTGTTAGCTAACCTCTACAGTTAGAACTCTATATTACCTGTTAGCTAACCTCTACAGTTAGAACTCTATATTACCTGTTAGTTAACCTCTACAGTTAGAACTCTATATTACCTGTTAGCTAACCTCTACAGTTAGAACTCTATATTACCTGTTAGCTAACCTCTACAGTTAGAACTCTATATTACCTGTTAGTTAACCTCTACAGTTAGAACTCTACAGTTAGAACTCTATATTACCTGTTAGCTAACCTCTACAGTTAGAACTCTATATTACCTGTTAGTTAAACTCTACAGTTAAAACTCTATATTACCTTTTCTTAACCTCTACAGTTAGAACTCTACAGATAAACAGCTATATTACCTGTTAGCTAACCTCTACAGTTAGAACTCTATATTACCTGTTAGCTAACCTCTACAGTTAGAACTCTATATTACCTGTTAGCTAACCTCTACAGTTAGAACTCTATATTACCTGTTAGCTAACCTCTCCTCTGTAATATAATATATAATTTGTCTTCACACAACAGTCTACAGAGACGCAATGTGTGTTGCCCCCTTGTTATAATAATTAAATACATTTTTAATCCACATTTTCATTCCAAGCACATTTATTACCGGTAACCTAAAAAGTGAGTCATTATAAAGGGAATAACAATTTAAAGCCACAGGATTCATATTTTACTTTAACAAAAAGAAAAAGGGTTTGTGGTTCAGATGAACATTGAGTGTTTTATTAAGTTATTAAAAAGTGTTTATCTTCTTTAATAGAACCAAACATCTCCTATATTACTATTTTCTAAAAGATTTATTTTTGTAAAATGATTATGCTTTAGAGTTGACCTCAACATAAAAACATGTCCTAAAGAAACAACAAAGCAAACCGTCTCTCACAGAGGAAGGGGGTATTTGGGGCCAATGGTGTATATACCTCAGTACAACGTAGTGGAGTTTGTTCTCTGCATTAAACCCATTCCTGAGGGAGCGGGGGGCGGCCATCGGTGCCCGGGAGGCAGTTGGAGGTTCAGTGTCTCACCCAAGGATACTTTAACAGTAGACCGGGCCGGGGTTTGAACCCATGCTCTCTGACATGGGAGGTGAGCTCTCTTGCCACCGCACCACGGTCGCCTCACACCTCACGAGACACATCAAGCTCTGACGGAAGCTGCCCCCCCCCTCCCCCCCGAATTAACCGAATATTTTTCATTTCTTCTACAAGAAAATCTGCTTCAGCACATTTTGTACAGAATAAACTCCTGCCTTGTTTCTACTGGATGATCCAGTGTGTGGCTCCTGTTAGCTTGATGCTCCATTTCTGATGTGACTCCTTTAGAGCTCATCACATTATGATCGTGTTCTTACTAAACTTACAGAACACAACTTCAGAAAGGTTCTTTGGACATTGTTCTGTCCTGAGCTTTGCTCTATACTTCGTGTTTTTTAGTTTTCTGAAGGACGTTGGTGTTTTAGCGAGGCTTTTCATCTGGAGCAGAGTGTTGTTTTTCCTCTACCGTGATAGCAGGAAATAACAGAGATCTAAATAAAACTAAACATCGAAAAAACATCAGATAAAAGGAGAAATATGACCAGGCACTGAGAATGACCAGAATGAAAAGGTCTGAAACACACGAGGTGATGTCTGGGGTAAAAGAGAGCTGCAGGTCGGCTGGTCTCACAGCTGCTATCCAGGCTAGGCTCACGCCAGACACGTGAGCTTCCAGGCAGGGAAAGAATCTAAAGATAGCTGGTCGTTACGGCCCACTACACAGGAAGTCTGAACCATCGCTGCGTGTTCCTCAGACCTCAGGTTGTTGATGCTTTGTCTGGCCTGGGAAGATGGCGCTTCTTGGCCGCGCCCCCATTACGCAACGTCGCGCTCCAAAGCCCTTTAGCCAGAGTGAAGGGAGGAGTATGGCACTAGAATTAGGACTTTAGTTTAGTACTTGTAACTTACGTTTTGTACTTGTACCTTTTAGTTTTGTACTTGTAACTCATGTTTTGTACTTGTAATTTTTACTTTTGTACTTTAAACTCATGTTTTGTACTTGTACATTTTAGTTTTGTACTTGTGACTTTCAGTTTTGTACTTGTACATTTTAGTTTTGTACTTGTACATTTTTAGTTTTGCATTTCAAGCACAAAACTGAAAGTCACAAGTACAAAACATGAGTTTCAAGTATAAAACTAAAGTCCCAATTCTAGTTCCATAAAGGAGTGAGGGGTCGCCGCCAACTGTTAGAGGAAAGACCAGGTGACACTGACGTGACTGACCTTTTTCTGTGTGTGTGTGTGTGTGTGTGTGTGTGTGTGTGTGTGTGTGTGTGTGTGTGTGTGTGTGTGTGTGTGTGTGTGTGTGTGTGTGCCCCCTGTTGCTCCAGTAAAGGTCAGAGATGGATGCAGCATTCTCACATGATGTCCATGGTCCTGTCCAGCAGAGACAAGGTCCTCTGATGTCGCTGTAGATTCATCCTGATGTGAAGCCGCTGACCCTGACCTGTAGCTGGACCAGGTGGAACCCTGTTTCTGTTTTCTAAGACCTCCATGTTTCCTAGAAGGGTTCATTAGGTGTGTTTTGCTGACAGCTACAGTCGGGTTGGGGATTAAAACGGGCTCTGCTAGAGGACAGAATAATGTCTTCAGCTCTGTGTGTGTGTGTGTGTGTGTGTGTGTGTGTGTGTGTGTGTGTGTGTGTGTGTGTGTGTGTGTGTGTGTGTGTGTGTGTGTGTGTGTGTGTTAGAAAGGGTAGAATATGCCTGTCTGGTTATTAACTGCCCATTAACTGTCCAACACTCTTGTCTTATTATAGATAAAGTCTTTGTTCAGAGAATGTGAAGAGAAGACAAATTCTACTTCAGGTCCCCTCAGGGCCCTCAGGGGCCCTCAGGGGACCTGGACGCCTCTTTGACCACAGGTGTCTTCTGGCTTCGTCTAAATCACACCATCAATGGTTTCCTCTTAAGGTGAGAAGTAAGAACGAACACACACACACACACACAAAGACACACACACACACACACAGACACACACACACACAGACACACACACACACACAGACACACACACACACTGTGAGCCCTGAGGCCGGCCCATTGGTATGCAGAGCACCAATCCTATTTCTTAAGCAGAGTTCTCCCTGACTATCCTGAGACCCGACCCAGCTGTGTGTGTGTGTGTGTGTGTGTGTGTGTGTGTGTGTGTGTGTGTGTGTGTGTGTGTGTGTGTGTGTGTGTGTGTGTGTGTGTGTGTGTGTGTGTGTGTGTGTGTGTGTGTGTGTGTCTAACAGACTCTGACCTGGGTTGTCGGCCATGTTTTTTCCTCTGAGGGAGGCGGGAGAACTCCTCCATCGATCAGGTCTGTTTGGGAGGCGTGGCCCCTCCCCCTTCCTCCACTCACTGACCTGCAGCATCATTGTAGGTCTGGTTGCCATGGTTACTGAGGACTGGCTCCTTTTTAACTTCTCTGTCTGCCACGTCGTCACACTCTCTTCGTTCTGTGTTTGACCCACGTGCTTTAATCAGCTGTTTCACCTGGTCTGCAAGCTAAACTCACAGGTCACTTTATTAGGTACACCTGTTTAACACAGATAACTAATCAGCCAATCAGATGGCAGCAGCTCGATGTTTTTAGTTACCTAGACGACTTGCTGAAGCTCAAACTGAGAAAACTAGATTTAAGAGACTCTGCATGTGGTCTGGTTCTGGTCGAGGGTCTGGTCTTTTATCTCACAACCAACTCTAGGGCTTACAGACAAATGGTCTGAGGTCAGAGGTCACAGGAGAATGGGCAGACTGGTTGGAGATGATAGAAAGACCGCAGTAGTTCAAAAAGCATCTGGTTCCATCAAAGGTCTGCAGGAGACCACCTCAGACCCCAACACCTGGCTCCAGGTGGACTACAACAGCTGGAGACCACCTCAGACCACAACACCTGGCTCCATGTGGACTACAACAGCTGGAGACCACCTCAGACCACAACACCTGGCTCCAGGTGGACTACAACAGCAGGAGACCACCTCAGACCACAACACCTGGCTCCATGTGGACTACAAAAGCTGGAGACCACCTCAGACCACAACACCTGGCTCCATGTGGACTACAACAGCAGGAGACCACCTCAGACCCCAACACCTGGCTCCATGTGGTCTACAACAGCAGGAGACCACCTCAGACCCCAACACCTGGCTCCATGTGGACTACAACAGCAGGAGACCACCTCAGACCACAACACCTGGCTCCATGTGGTCTACAACAGCAGGAGACCACCTCAGACAACAACACCTGGCTCCATGTGGACTACAACAGCAGGAGACCACTTCAGACCCCAACACCTGGCTCCATGTGGACTACAACAGCTGGAGACCACCTCAGACCCCAACACCTGGCTCCAGGTGGACTACAACAGCTGGAGACCACCTCAGACCCCAACACCTGGCTCCATGTGGACTACAACAGCTGGAGACCACCTCAGACCCCAACACCTGGCTCCAGGTGGACTACAACAGCTGGAGACCACCTTAGACCCCAACACCTGGCTCCAGGTGGACTACAACAGCTGGAGACCAAACCAAGTTTCTCCTGTCAGCTAAGAACAGGAAACTGAGGCTCCAGTTCAGTCTGGATCACCAGAACTGGACCAGAAGAGTCTGGATTTAGGCTGCACCCTTCAGACGGTCTGGTGTCAGTGAGGCCAGACCAGATCCTTGAGCGAGGTCATTCTTAGTGTGAAGGAAGTCACCATGACTCTGATCCAGAGTAAAAACCAAATCAAGTTTTGTTGTAAACAGTGAAGTCTGGTTACCATGGAGCTCAGCTGTTGTTGTTAAAGCTGGAGTGACATGATGTTTGTTTACATAAAGAATCTGATATGGATGAAGTCATTAGGGATTAGATCAGCTGATCTGCCTGCATCAGGACCGATACCAGAGTCCTCCTGCTGATAACGCTCTGCACCACCTCACCAATGAGCTACATTACCTCCTCCACCTTTTCTTCCAAGTTCCTTCAATCAAAACAAGGTGGACGGGTCAGAAAGCAGACAAACATGGGGTCTAATAAACCAACAGGAAGAACAGAGGAGCAGCTGGCTGAGAACCATCCAGTCTGATTATCAGACTCTTGGCCCTCATGCCCTTTTCCTCCTTCCTGCCATTCATCTGGGCTCTTTTCCTAATGAAAACCCAGCGGCTGAGTCCGTCACGGGGGACAGGAGTCCTCGCTGATCAATACCCTGCAGAGAGGACAAACAGAGCCCAGACTCTCTGGCTTAATGGGAGGGAATGGGACTGGGAGCAGAGGTGTGCTTTTAAAGCCCAGTAATCTCAGCAGAAAGAGAAAACGACACCAAGCCCCCGAGACAAGAGCGCCCTGAGCCGAGGTGGGGAAAGACTTCAAACGGTCACAAAGAGACTGACGTCTGCAGCTGGAGACGGAGACGAAAGAGATCAGTGAGCAGAGAGGTTTAGGTGTGTGACTGTGTGCCCCTAGCAGACGTTTTGTCTCAAACCAACGCTGACGGTTTTTAACATTTCAGCATTTTGTTCAACATCTGGACGTTTCTCTTGACATTTTGACTTTTTATAAATCTTGACTTTTTACAGTTTTTCTATTTCAAGAATTCAAGATTTTCTGATAATTTGACTTTTTTTAAAAACTTTTCACTTTTTCTAGATAAATAGAAGATGAGAGCTGCAGAAAGGTGAAGAATTAGTGGTCAAATTCAACCGTAGCTGTCTTCATATCGTAAAGGTCTTCATGAGGAGACCTTAGAATAATATCAATATAATCAGATACAAATCAAAACAACCACAATGTGGTCACAACAGCAGTAAAACCAGCTGACCTGCACAAGGTCAGAAACACAACTTAAAATTCACACTTAGCTTTCTACTGACGCCACAAATGTATAAATTAGGGATTTACGATACGGCATAAAAATGTTATCACAATCGTTTTTAGTATTTATTGCAATAACGATAAATAACAATAAATAACTTTATATTTTTCTGTAAAATAGCAGATTATGTTCACTTTAAGTTGTGTTCCAGTGACTGTGCTGAAAAACATCATACAACAATTACACAATAATAATTCTAATGAATTAGGGATGTACCAATACCACTTGTTTCAAAACTGATCCGATACCGATACTTAAATCTGAGTACTCGCCGATACCGAGTACCGATACTTCTACCACACAAAAAAATGCAACGAATTGGTATACAGGTTTTATTTTTTCTTCTCTGTTTTTTACAACAAATAACTGAGTTAGATAAAAAATAAAATATATTAAAAAATGATCGCAAAACTAAAATATAAGGTGAAAATAACCATTTTCTGTGATTTCACAGTGAAATTATTGCAGTTTTCCACATTTTAACCAATAAAAATGAACTATTTGGCACCATCTCCAGCTCTCAACCCACACTGTTCCTCTTTAGCTCAATAGCTCCCCCTAGTGTTCAATATAGGAAACTACAACAGAAATCACAAGTCACAGACAGTGAAGCCACTGGTATCGGTTCCTGGTATCGGGTAACTTTAACAGATACCAGTATCGGTATCGGTGCATCCCTAAAATAAAATACAAGTAGGGCTGGGCGATATGGCCTAAAATCTATATTGCTGTAAAATTATAAGCATCTGCAGTAATGGTATATATTGCAATATATATAATATAATATAATATAATATAATATAATATAATATAATATAATATAAAATATATAATATAATATAAGATTTATAATATAATATAATATAAAATATAATATATATAATGTATATAATATAATATATCATATAATATATATAATATAATATATATATAATATAATATAAGATATATAATATAATATAATATAAAATATAATATATATAATATATAATATAATATATCATATAATATAATATAATATATTATATAATATATATAATATAATATATATATAATATAATATAATATAATATATTATATAATATATTGTATATAATATCGCCTCGCCTCGCCTCGCCTCGCCTTCCTCCGCTTATCCGGGTCCGGGTCGCGGGGGCAGCATTCTAAGTCGGGCAGCCCAGGCCACCTTCTCCCCGGCCAAGTCCACCAGCTCCTCAGCTGGGACGCCCAGGCGTTCCCAGGCCAAACTGAAGATGTATTTCCTCCAGCTTGTACTGGGTCGACCTGGGGGCCTCCTGCCGGCAGGACATGCCCAGAACACCTCCCGAGGGAGGCGTCCAGGAGGCATCCTTACCAGATGCCCGAACCACCTCAACTGGCTCCTTTCGATATGGAGGAGCAGCGACTCTACTCCGAGTCTCTCCCGGATGTCCGAGCTTCTTACCCTATCCCTAAGGCTGAGCCCGGCCACCCTGCGGAGGAAACTCATTTCAGCCGCTTGTATCCGCGATCTCGTTCTTTCGGTCACTACCCAAAGCTCATGACCATAGGTGAGGATTGGGACGTAGA
>SSNR01000345.1:267265-277440 GCA_006937965.1 Callopanchax toddi
ATCGACCGGAACCTCTTCTCCAGTACCCTGGAGTAGACCTTTCCAGGGAGGCTGAGGAGTGTGATCCCCCTATAGTTGGAACACACCCTCTGGTCCCCCTTCTTAAAAATGGGAACCACCACCCCGGTTTGCCACTCCATAGGAACTGCCCCGATGACCACGCAATGTTGCAGAGACGTGTCAGCCACGACAGACCTACAACATCCATTGCCTTGAGATACCCAGGTCGGATCTCATCCACCCCTGGGGCTCCGCCGCTGCGTAGTTGTTTGACTACCTCAGCGACTTCTGCCCCAGAGATTGGACAGTCCGTCCCCAGGTCTCCCAGCTCTGGTTCCTCCTCGGAATGCGCGTCGGTGGGATTGAGGAGCTCCTCAAAGTATTCCTTCCACCGTCCGACTATAGCCCCAGTTGACGTCAGCAGCTCCCCGTCCCCACTGTAAACAGTGTGAGCGAGTTGCTGCCTTCCTCCCCTGAGGCGCCGGATGGTTTGCCAGAACCTCTTTGGAGCCGACCGATAGTCTTTTTCCATGGCCTCGCCAAACTCCTCCCACGCCCGAGATTTTGCCTCGGCAACTGCCACTGCTGCACTTCGCTTGGCCCGCCGGTACCTGTCTGCTGCCTCTGGAGACCCACAGACCAGCCACGCCCTGTAGGCCTCCTTCTTCAGCCTGACGGCTCCCCTAACCTCTGGTGTCCACCAGCGGGTACGGGGGTTACCGCCACGACTGGCACCGGCTACCTTGCGACCACAGCTAGCAACAGCCGCCTCAACAATCGCAGAGCGGAACAAGGCCCATTCGGACTCAATGTCCCCCACTGCTCTCGGGACGCGGTCGAAGCTCTGCCGGAGGTGGGAGTTGAAGACCATCCTGACAGGCTCTTCTGCCAGGCGTTCCCAGCAGACCCTCACTATACGTTTGGGTCTACCAGGTCTGCCACCTGATCCAGCTCACCACCAGGTGGTGATCAGTTGACAGCTCCGCTCCTCTCTTCATCCGAGTGTCCAAAACATACGGTCTCAGGTCAGATGATACAACTATAAAGTCAATCATTGACCTGTAACCTAGGCTGCCCTGGTACCAGGTGTACCGATGGGCATCCTTATGTTTGAACATGGTGTTCGTTATGGCCAAACTGCGACTTGCACAGAAGTCCAATAACAGAACACCACTCGGGTTCAGATTGGGCGGGCCGTTCCTCCCAATCACGCCCCTCCAGGTCACGCTGTCATTGCCCACGTGAGCGTTGAAGTCTCCCAGCAGGACTATGGAGTCCCCAGTAGGAGCGCTATCCAGCACTCGTCCCAGAGACTCCAAAAAGGGTGGGTACTCTGAACTGCTATTTGGTGCATAAGCACAAACAACAGACAGGACCCGTTCCCCAACCCGAAGGCGTAGGGAAGCTGCCCTTTCGTCCCCCGGGGTAAACCCCAACGTACAGGCAGAGAGTTTTGGGGCTAACAGAAAGCCCACCCCAGCCCTCCGCCTCTCACCCGGAGCAACTCCAGCAAAGAAAAGTGTCCAACCCCTCTCCAGGACTCGGGTTCCAGAGCCAAAGCTATGTGTCGAGGTGAGCCCAACTATATCTAGCCGGTATCGCTCAGCCTCTTCCACAAGCTCCAGCTCCTTCCCCGCCAGAGAGGTGACATTCCATGTTCCGATAGCCAGTTTTCCCGTCCGGGGATCGGATCGCCAAAGCTCCCGCCTCGGTCTGCCACCCGATCCACAATGCACCGGACCCTTCACTCTCCTCCTGCAGGTGGTGGGCCCACAGTTGGATGAGCCCATGTCTCCGGTTCGGGCTGGGCCCGGCCGGGCCCCATGGGCGAAAGCCCGGCCACCAGGCGCTCGCTCACGGGCCCCAACCCCAGGCCTGGCTCCAGGGTGAGACCCCGGTAACCCTCCGGGCCGGGTACTCAGACTCTTTGGTTGTGTCTCCATGAAGGGTCTTCTGAACCGTTCTTTGTCTCACCCCTCCCCTAGGACCAATTTGCCATGGGTGACCCTACCAGGGGCACAAGTGCCCCAGACAACATAGCTCCTAGGATCGTTAGGGCACTCAAACTCCTCCACCACGATAAGGTGACGGTTCAGGGAGGAGTGTATATATATATAATATAATGTATATAATATACCGGTAATTTAATATATATAATATAATATAATATATTATATAATATATATAATATAATGTATATAATATAATATATTATATAATATATATAATATAATGTATATAATATACTGGTAATATAATATATATAATATAATATAATATAATATATAATATAATATATATAATATATATATATATAATATAATGTATATAATATAATATAATATATTATATAATATATATAATATAATGTATATAATATAATACTGTATAATATATAATATAATATATAATATAATATATATATAATATAATATAATATAATAATATATATTATATAATATAATATATTATATAATATATATAATATAATGTATATAATATACCAGTAATATAATATATATAATATAATATAATATATTATATAATATATATAATATAATGTATATAATATAATATAATACTGTATAATATAATATAATATATATATATAATATAATATAATATAATGTGTATAATATAATATAATATATAATATAATATAATATAATATAATGTATATAATATAATATAATATATAATATAATATAATGTATATAATATAATATAATATATAATATAATATAATATATAATATAATATAATATAATATAATATATAATATAATATAATATAATATAATATAATATAATATAATATAATATAATATAATATAATATAATATATAATATAATATAATATAGCAGCGTGTAGCTCAGTTGGTAGAGGGGGGATTCAGCGTTCATCTGTGAAGACGCACAGCGGTTCAGGTCCTGCTGCTGACCCAAGTTCGGTCCCGTCTATGAAGCAAATTATGAAAAAAACAGAAACAAGAAAATTGTTACAACAGAGTGCAACTGCTAATAAATCCTGGTAAAGTAACAAACCTGATGAAGTTCCTCCTCAGCATCACGTCCGCGTTCCGACACGATTGTTTTCACTTTACACGTGAATCAGGCACACGCAAAACTACGTCATCAGTTAGACTCATCGTTATTATCACGAGAAGACACATTTTTATTGTGAGGAGAATTTTTAACGGTATATTGTTAACGATAAGATATCGCCCATCCTTAGTATAAATCCATCTATAATAACACAGTCAGATCATTAATGTTACAATTCAGACAACAACCACTAACCAAGCAAGTCATGACATCAGCTCAACTACTGAAGTGAATTAACAACAAAATAAAGTCACATCCACTGATGGGTCCCAGCTAAATAAGTTAAATACGATTTTAGGTCACCCATACAAAACTCCCATAGGATTCAATCAACAGTATCAGTGTTCCACTAACAGTCAGCCACAACGATAACAAAGGCATGTCGCTGTTTAATTAATAAAGTCACTAATGGCCTGTGAGCTAATGCTAGGGCTAGCCACCTCATACGTGTTGAATAGGGAACTCAGCGACGCGTTGTTGATAAAACAAAAGAAACCAAGCTAACGACTCACCGTGGAGTTGATTAAATCAGGACACATGGAGTCAATCAGCTGGGTCGTCACAAGAAGGATTCTCTGAATAAATATCCATTTCGTTTCCTCCATGATAAAACCTCCTCGAGCTGCGTAGAGCTTCCAGGTCAACGTCCAGATCTGAGCTGAGACTCTGGTCTTCTGCTCGCTTCAGGAGACCCGAGGTTCTCCGATACTTTGTATCGAAGAGGGTTTCCAGTGCACTGCACCAAGGCGTAATCTTCATTCACCAGTCCGGCGTTGTGGTGATATTACTACCAAGTGTTCAATTTCCCGCATCGCCATGGCGCCACAGCGCTTTCATTAGACACACCGTGGCGGCAGTATTACGCTGATTTGCCGGCACGGTGTGTCTTATGAAAGCAGCGTTTTTCACCAACGTGGAAGTTAAATGATACCTTTGAGGATCAGCTGGCCGAGGCCTTGGCGAGTGGAGAACTCTAGAAAGATCCATAGAAATACAGAACATCTACTATCTACTGGACGCCAGTAAACGTGTTTTAATGCCCAGAGTTGAACCTGTGATTACTGTAGTAAAACTCCTTCTCCAGGCTATTCTTGGTTCCCATTAAAATGGTGTTAGAGACCCAACATCCTCTGGAGCCTCGGAGGAAATCTCTGCCATCAGGATTCAATCGTCCTCCTTCAGCTCTGAGACTCGATAAGTCTCCAGGTCGACTGGAGGGTTACTGGACTCCATCACGCCTTTCCAGGACCCTCAGGTGAGCGAGGAAGGAAAACATGGACAGAGGAGAAGTGATGATCCCTTCTGTGTTTTATGAGTTCAGTTTATTGATTCAGATTGAACTCCTTTATCGTTTCAGAGGATGAAAGGATGTAGATCTGAAAGTAAATTACATACAAGTTGTCATACGCTACATAGCTTATTATAAAATAAATAGTGTTTATACTTGTTTTTTCTATTTATTATTATTATCATTATTATTGTTGTTGTTGTTATTGTCATTATTATTATTATTATTACTTTACCTTTTTGTCTTTGTCATTTTCTGTCTCTGTCCCATGTCTTGTTTGTCGTCTCTCGTCTTCCTGCCTGTCCTCTCTGTTGCCTATGGACACCGTCCATCGTCCCACAGGTTAATGAATCTAAGTACACAACAGGAAGAGTACGTCACACTTCTCCTGTCGTAGAGGGAATTCGTTCTGCCTCGACTATCAGGACGGGACAAGAGGATGGATGGACAAACAAGTAAACAAACAAACAAACAAATACATAACTAAACAAACAAATAATAAATAAATGTAATACTTGTTGTCTGCTCCTGACCTTTGACTGGTGGTATTGTGTGGCGTCCCAGAACCCCGTCCCCTGCTGTTTGTTTATCTCAGCAGCTGTTTACAGAGGGTTGTTTGTGTTTACGGACTGGAGCATCTGGTATCAGCAGAAAGCAGCAGCAGAACAGGCAGGTTGGACTCGTCTGACTGTGTTTTAATTGCTTTTTGGCTCCGACTGCAGCAGCGTTCGCCCTGCGGGTGAAAACCGGAGATTAGCGCCCAGCTCCAGGTACATAACGCTTTATGGTGGAGAAAATTATGAAATTCAAAATACAATCTGTAAAACGGCCAAAAGCTGAAACATGTGACTAACAGGAATTATCCTTAAAGGCTTATGCAGGCGTGTTAGGGTCCTGGAGAGGTTTAACAGGTAAAACCCAGAGAGGCTGCTGGGAAAATAATTGCAGGAGGAAACACGGAGACCTTGACAGCGACATTAGGGGTTCAGCGAGTGGGCGGCTCATTGCTTTGGCAATTAAAGCTGAGACTTTGGTCTGTTTGGAGGAAAACGCAAAGCTGATGGAGAAAACCCTCGAGATTCAGGCTGCAGCTCCAACACTTAACCCTGTAGAGGTCATGTGACCAGGTCCGATCAGCTGACTGCAGCGTTCAAAAGTAGAGAGAGGAAGAAAAGAAGCTTTTTATTTAACAGGTTAAAAGTAGAATCATTAAAAAAGGAACTGCATAAAATACATTAAAACAAAAATCAATACAGTTTAAAAATGAATTATATAAAATAACAAATAAAACATATATATCCACCAAAGTTCATGAGTTAAAATCACAACTTTTTAAAAAGGAAACAAAATAAGATTTCGGCGTTTCCTCCAGAGATCAGCTGATCAGATCCATGGTTGAGAAGAAGACCAAAGGAAGACAGAGGGGTGGTCCGGTGGTCCGACGGGGGAACGGAGGAAGTACTGGACCAGAACCAGCAGAACGTCTCTACAGCTGCTTTAACGAAGTGGACATGTTGTCTCTATTGACTCAAAGGACGAGTCAACTTAAAACTAATGACAACAAAGCAGCACAGTTCACATTTAAAAAAAGGAACGACCACCGTTCACATGCCTAACAGCAGGTGGCGCTAATGCCCTGTGAGGCTATATGACCTCCACTGTTTGACACCATAGAAGAAGACCTGGAGCGCCTGAGGCTGGTGACTAGTGTTACCTGGTGAATCTGGTTTGTTTTAAACAAACAAACAATAGTTAACCTGTTACCAACTGAAGCATTTTTAAAAACTGAGTGCAGTTTGTTTTTTACAGTGTAGTTCTGTTCAGTGGGTTCTCCTAGGGATCTTAATGTCCTGTTTAAAAACAGCTGACTCTCTTTAAAAGGCTGAATTTAATGAATGCTTCAAATTAAAAGCAGCTGATTGGCAGTAAAGAGGAGCATACTGTACTCCTCTAGCGCCACCGTTCCTACAGAAACCACTACTTTGTTCTGCTCATTTCAATTTGACATGTTTATTATATCATCGACCTCCTAAAAGTGAGAAACAAAATCACAAGAGAAATATTTGTTCTGCCTGTTTTAATACAAATTTTATGACTGAGAACTTTCTACTTGGTGATTTTTATGTGTCTTGATCAAATTAGACATCAACAATGTGGCCCTCAGAGGACTTTATACAAAAAGGTGCCCCCCCCCCAAAGGCTCACATGGCGTCTTTGTTTTCTGACAAACGTTACATTTTGTTACTGTTGATTTTTTTCCTTATTTAAAACATTCAGCTCGATGTCAGAGTGTATCAGGACTCTGCCTTTCTCCTCCTCTCTTAGCTCAGATCCATCTTTGATCACCAGCTCTTTTCACAATAGTATTTGGTGATTTGATTCCTCAGGAGGGGGGCCTAAAGCAACACTTGCACCGGGGCCCAGCTCCACGTTGCTACGCCCCTGGGCAGAGTGCAGAGCGGCTACATACGTTTATTTACGGGTTAATGTATGCATTAAGACTGACGTTTGTGCTGTAGATTTTTTGTTTTTGGAGTTTTACGTTGTGTTGTATATTATAAACTATCAGGCATGTTGTGATCTGTGGGGAAACCGGAGCACATGGAGGAAACCCACGCATGCATGGAGAGAATACGCTAACTCCACGCAGAAAGGCCGCATTGGGATTTCAACCTGCAACCATCTTGCGGCGAGGCAACAGTGCTAAGAGCTGCACCACCATGCGTCCGTGTATAATCACTGTAGTGACGAGACTCCAGGAAGAAAAGCAGCTTTGACTGCAGCCAGTGAGGATCCTGATACACTAACAGAGAACAGGAACGAGTTTTTATTTCAGGTTGTGACTCAGCAGTCCACCTCCACCTCAGAGACAAGGGACACACCTTTGAAAACCACAACGTCCACATTTTGGACAGAGAAGACCGATGGTCTGAGAGAGGAGTTAAAGAAGACATCTATGTGAAAAACCAGCTTTAACCAGAGGAGGACTCAGGTTTCATCTCTCCACCTCCTACCAGTCTGCTCTGAACTTCATTCTCTCCTCTGATCAGAACACCTCACCAGGACTCCAGGTGAATACAGTGGAGCGAACACCTCCTCAAGGGGGAGGAGGAGGTGTGTCACAGACAGAGGAAGAGAAGACTCTCTCTCCTTTACTACAGACAGAACTGACAAAGCTACTGGGATGAGCAGAAACGTCTTCAGAGGACCAAAGAAGTCCAGTTGTCTTTATTAAAACACTTTGTTGGATCATCATGACCTGATGACTGAGAACCTTCACCAGCTGATGTTCAGGATGTTTGATTTTATGTGTTTAAAAACAAGCAAATACATCAAATAAAAATGAAATAAAGAAACATTTATACTATTATCACACACACACACACACAGTATAAACACACACACACACAGTATAAACACACACACACACACACACATAATACACACACACACACACACACACAGTATAAACACACACACACACACAGTATAAACACACACACACACACACACAGTATAAACACACACACACACACACACACAGTATAAACACACACACACACACACACAGTATAAACACACACCTCCAGTAGAACACAAAGCTTTGTTTAGAGGAGTCCAGTTCTTCTCCTCCACTTTCATTAAGTCGTATTTCTGCATCAAGGAGGAGCTGCAGAGGAGGAGGAGCTGCAGAGGAGGAGGAGCTGCAGAGGAGGAGGAGCTGCAGAGGAGGAGGAGCTGCAGAGGACCTCCCACGCCTCTGGTGGCTGGGCTGCACGGTGCAACATCCCCCTCTACAGGCTGCATGCTGAACCTGCAGCCTGGATCCAGCTGCAGGTCTTTGTTTCTCTCTCTCTCACACACACACACACACACACACACACACACACACACACACACACACACACACACACACACACACACACACACACACACACACAGTATAAACACACACACACACACACACACAGTATAAACACACACACACACACACACAGTATAAACACACACACACACACAGTATAAACACACACACACACACACACACACAGTATAAACACACACACACACACACACAATATAAACACACACACACACACACACACATAACCCTACATACATGCATTTTTATCTTTACTATATTTATTTAGGGACTCACAACAGAATTAGAGTTTACACCACAGTCAGTTCAACCTTCACAACATGTCGTCATCTGTTCTCAGCCTGCTGTCAGGTTCTGTTCATTTCATCCACTGGTCTCTGTTTTAGTACAGATATCTGATCAATCATCACTTTTCACCTGCTTTTATCACGTCTGTCTAAATGAACTCTACTGAGTCGTCATTGTTCAGACAACTAATGATCCTCATCTCACTGATTGTGTCATTACACACTATTGTGTTGATCATGTTGTCAAACATTGTATACATCCAGTTTCTAAATCTTTGTAATGTGTCCATAAATAACTGTTCTCAGGTGACCCTGATCTTCCACTGAGTTAGAGGCTGTGTGAACCAGTGAGACCAGTCTGCTGTGGTCAGCCAGTGGTCTGCAGCACATGACAGGATGCTGCTGGAGGATCTTCCTCCCTACTCTCCATTCCTAAATCCCATTCAGGAGTTTTCCTCTTCCTGGAGGTGGAAGGTAACTGACCGGCGTCCACAGACCCAGATGACCCTGTTGATGATGCAGCTTGTGATGACATCACAGCAGAGTCCTGCAGAGGGGGGATTCAGAACTCTAGAAGAAACTTTCCTCAGTGCACTGACAGAGCTGACATTCACTGTGATGTAGATGGAAGTCTGTGTCCAGACAGACGGAGCGTCTAGATGTCCATGACTGATCTGCAGCACCGTCTGGTTTACAGGATCTTCAGTTTCTAAACCTCTACAGTCTGGTTCACTGAGACAAAGGGAGTTTAGTCTTTCTAAATGGTTTTCTTCCAGGTGAACAATGATGTGAAAAGTAGTAAATATACAGAATAAAGTAAAGTGTGTTCAGTGTCTTGATCTTTTCCTTCTAGTTTTCTAAATGCCTGGTCTGTACCGCTGTCTGGACTTTACACTGGGCAGCACTTCAGAGTCAGCTGTCTCTAACAGGACGTAACCATGTGACTGGTGTTTACACCATGCTGGAGTCAGAACGTGTCATTTTGACAACGCTGACACTTTCACTGATCTAAAGACTTGAGTTTGAAGCATGAACTACCCATTTTGAACAGGTGACTTGCTTTTGCAGGTTATCCACCGTGTTTTGCAGTTTGCACTGATTGTTTTGAGAAACGTCTTACAGTAACAGTGGTGAAAACTTTAATTCTGTTGTGAGAAATGAGCCAAAGCTACTGAGAAAAACTGTGAGAGCAGTTAACTCTGCACATCCCTAGAACATGACGATGAGTGTTATAAGATGTATTATTAGTCATTTTATGAAAAAGTG
The DNA here is from genome assembly GCA_006937965.1 of Callopanchax toddi. Classification (NCBI taxonomy): domain Eukaryota; kingdom Metazoa; phylum Chordata; class Actinopteri; order Cyprinodontiformes; family Nothobranchiidae; genus Callopanchax; species Callopanchax toddi. Next base: position 277,094 of record SSNR01000345.1, read on the forward strand.
AAGTTTGGCTTTTATAAGACTTTTATGGCTGCACTGAAAAAACTAATCCTGCACGTTACTTAACTTAATCTGTGTAACATTTTACACTCAAGAATTTTGAGTAGATTGGAGACAATTATATTAATAACGTTGGCTTTTACTTAATATAACTGTCTCCAATCAGAGGTCACGTTCACAGGTCAGAGGTCACGTTCACAGGTCAGAGGTCGCGTTCACAGGTCAGAGGTCGCATTCACAGGTCAGAGGTCGCATTCACAGGTCAGAGGTCGCATTCACAGGTCAGAGGTCGCATTCACAGGTCAGAGGTCGCGTTCACAGGTCAGAGGTCACGTTCACAGGTCAGAGGT
>SSNR01000345.1:283813-296145 GCA_006937965.1 Callopanchax toddi
TGACCATCGATCGACCTCGGTCTGGGGCTCCACGCAAGATCTGACCTGGTGGGGTGTCAATGATTCTGAGAAAGGTGAGAAATCATCCTAGAACGACACGGGAGGAGTTAGTTAATGACCTCAAATTAGCTGGGACCACAGTCACCAAGGAAACCATTGGAAACACATTACACCGCAATGGATTAAAATCCTGCAGAGCTCCAAGGTCCCCCTGCTTCAGAAGGCACATGTGCAGGCCCGTCTGAAGTTTACCAATGAACACCTGAATGATTCAGAGAGTGACTGGGAGAAGGTGCTGTGGTCTGAGGAGACCAACATGGAGCTCTTTGGCATTAACTCAACTGGCTGTGTTTGGAGGAAGAAAAATGCTGCTATGACCCCCAAAACACCGTCCCCACCGTCAAGCATGGAGGTGGAAACATTTTGCTTTGGGGGTGTTTTTCTGCTAAGGGCACAGGACAACTTCACCGCATTAACGGGAAAATGGGCGGAGCCATGTATCGTCAAATCCTGAGCGACAACCTCCTTCCCTCTGCCAGGAAACTGAAAATGGGTCGTGGATGGGTGTTCCAGCACGACAATGACCCAAAACATACAGCAAAGGCAACAAAGGCGTGGCTCAAGAAGAAGCACATTAAGGTCACGGAGTGGCCTAGTCAGTCTCCGGACCTTCATCCTATAGAAAACCTATGGAGGGAGCTGAAGGTCAGAGTGCACAGAGACAGCCTCCAAACCTTAAGGATTTGGAGATGATCTGAAAGAGGAGTGGACCAAAATTCCTCCTAACATGTGAGCAGACTTGGTCATCAATTACAAGAAACGTTTGACCTCTGTGCTGCAAACAAGAGTTTTCCACTAAGTATGAAGTATTTTTTGTTAGAGGGTTCAAATACTTATTTCACTCAATGAAATGCAAATGAGTTTCTATCTTTTATTTAAAGTTATTTTTTCCATTTTCCTTTTGATGTGCTATCTGCCACTGTTAAAATAAACCTACCATTAAAATGATTCTGTTCTAGACTTTTCATTTCTTTGTCATTGGACAAACTTACAAAATCAGCAAGGGGTCAAATCATTATTTCCTCCACTGTAAATGTGCTTTTAGGACACTTGTAGAACATTTAAAACCATCTGAAGATTGAATCCAGCATCTCACAGGTTTGTTTTCCTGCATGGTGTTTTAAACCTTAAATAAAAATGTTAAAATAACTTTATCCTACCTGTTAGCTAACCTCTACAGTTCAGCATGGGACCGGCTCAGCTCGTTTTAATGGATCACGGTGGAGGACCAGCACTAATCCAGCTCCTTTGTTTTTTCTGCTCCTCTTCTAATCCCTGTCTGCTGGAGTCTGGATCTGATCCTGAACCAGGTCTCAGTGAAACACATGTTCTGATGGATCCTCATCAGAGCTTCTAGCTGGTCCAGGAGAGACCTCAGGTTCCCTGTTAGGATGGAGGAAGTGATGGTTGAAACTTCCTCTCTCTCCTCTCTGGTCCTGATCTTCATCCATGACTGCTCCTCTTTAACCCAGCTGGATTCTGGGTCACAGGTTGGGTTTATTGGAGCTTTAAACGTCAATCAGAGCTCTTAGTCTCTACTTTGAAGTTTAGATGCTGCTTTGACTAGCACTGTGTGTGTGTGTGTGTGTGTGTGTGTGTGTGTGTGTGTGTGTGTGTGTGTGTCCTTTACGACCCCGATCCAGCTGGTCCTGTTTTCTACCTCTGGACTCTGCAGCAGATCAGTTTTTAGTGTATAGTATAAATAAGTTAGTACCAGTATTGGATCCATGAGTTCATTCATTACGGACTCTGAAGTCATGCAGCTTCTCTCCCGGTCCTACTCTCAGGCGTTCTAAGCCCCGCCCCCTCTCGCCCTGCCCTGATGGAGGTGAAGAACTAAAAACAGCAGATAAAGTTCTAAACATCACCACTGGGAGGTTCTGACAGAATTTATTGTTTTTCGTCTTTATGAGTCTTTTCGTGTGTTTGAGAGCTCCAGACTGGGAGCTGGAACAGAACAATCTAGTCCTCCACACCCGTCCGTCCTCTAGGAGGTCCAGCGCCACCAGGCCACCTTCATCCGGTCCCACACGGCGTCTAGTGAGTCAAACGCAGGACGTACGTCCAGGATGGAGAACTGGTAGGTGTCCTTGTTGATTTCTCCGTCGTAGTAGTCGATGACGTAACGCACCTCCTTCCCGCATCGGTCCACGATCCAGTCGTGACGATCAAAAGGAAGCTCATAACTACAGAGACACATGGAGGAGTTCAAAACGCCGTCTGACCTCTGGATAAATTAACGTTAAAGATGATCTCCTCGCTTTGAACATTTGTAAACTCACCCCATCCAGTGACGTAGCCGCGCCCGGGGGGAGTACTCTTTGGCCTTCCCACCGAACCTCTTCAGCGTGGGTCCACATGGACACTCTCTACCAAAACACAGGAGAAACCGGGTCAGGTTCTGAGCCGGAGCGTCACAACACCTTACTGAACGGTCCTCACCGCGCGTGTAGGGCCTCCCATTTCAGGATCTCCTGCCAGGCCTGCTCGTTGTTCCGATTGTGGATTTTAATGATGTCGGTCATGTCCCGAGGAGCAAGGTCATCGTCCCGCCAGCGCCACCTGTAGGACCAGAACACAAGTCCTCCAGTCAGCAGAGCTTGATCTGATGGGATGTGAGTTAGAGGTCTGCTGCAGGTAAACATAGAGCTGCAAGTAAACATAGAGCTGCAGATAAACATAGGGCTGCAGATAAACATAGAGCTGCAGATAAACATAGGGCTGCAGGTAAACATAGAGCTGCAGATAAACATAGAGCTGCAGGTAAACATAGAGCTGCAGGTAAACAGAGAGCTGCAGAAAACATAGAGCAGCAGGTAAACATAGAGCTGCAAGTAAACATAGAGCAGCAGGTAAACATAGAGCAGCAGGTAAACATAGAGCTGCAGGTAAACATAGGGCTGCAGGTAAACATAGAGCTGCAGGTAAACATAGAGCTGCAGGTAAATGTAGAAAAGAGGGTAAACGTAGAGCTGCAGGTAAACGTAGAGCAGCAGGTAAACATAGAGCAGCAGGTAAACATAGAGCTGCAGGTAAACATAGAGCTGCAGGTAAACAGAGCAGCAGGAAAACATAAAGCTGCAGGTAAACATAGAGCAGCAGATAAACATAGAGCTGCAGGTAAACATAGAGCTGCAGGAAAACATAGAGCAGCAGGTAAACATAGAGCTGCAAGTAAAGATAGAGCAGCAGGTAAACATAGAGCTGCAAGTAAACATAGAGCAGCAGGTAAACAGAGAGCTGCAAGTAAACAGAGCAGCAGGTAAACATAGAGCTGCAAGTAAACATAAAGCAGCAGGTAAACATAGAGCTGCAGGAAAGCATAGAGCAAAAGGTAAACATAGAGCTGCAGATAAACATAGAGCAGCAGGTAAACATAGAGCAGCAGGTAAACATAGAGCAGCAGGTAAACATAGAGCTGCAGATAAACATAGAGCTGCAGGTAAACAGAGAGCTGCAGGTAAACATAGAGCTGCATGTAAACATAGAGCTGCAGGTAATCATAGAGCTGCATGTAAACATAGAGCTGCATGTAAACATAGAGCTGCACGTAAACATAGAGCTGCAGGTAATCATAGAGCAGCAGGAAAACATAAGAGCTGCAGATAAACATAGAACAGCAGGTAAACATAGAGCTGCAGGAAAACATAGAGCAGCAGGTAAACATAGAGCAGCAGGTAAACATAGAGCTGCAGGTAAACATAGAGCAGCAGGAAAACATAGAGCTGCTGGTAAACATAGAGCAGCAGGAAAACATAGAGCAACAGGTAAACATAGAGCTGCTTGTAAACATAGAGCTGCTGGAAACATAGAGCAACGGGTAAACATAGAGCTGCAGGTAAACATAGAGCGGCAGGTAAACATAGAGCGGCAGGTAAACAGAGCAGCCGGAAAATGTAGAGTTGCATGTAAAGATAGAGCAGCTGGAAATGTAGAGCAGCAGGTAAACATAGAGCTGCAGGAAAATACAGAGCAACAGGCAAGCATAGAGCTGCAGGTAAACATAGAGCAGCAGATAAACATAGAGCTGCATGTAAACATAGAGCTGCAGGTAAATGTAGAAAAGGGGGTAAACGTAGAGCTGCAGGTAAACGTAGAGGAGCAGATAAACATAGAGCAGCAGGTAAACATAGAGCAGCAGGTAAACATAGAGCTGCAGGAAACATAGAGCAACGGGTAAACATAAAGAAGCAGGTAAACATAGAGTGGCAGGTAAATATAGAGCAGCAGGTAAACACAAAGCTGCAGGTAAACATAGAGCCACAGGAAAACATGGAGTTGCAGGAAAAAGTAGAGCTGCAGGTAAACAGAGCAGCTGGAAAATGTAGAGTTGCATGTAAACATAGAGCAGCTGGAAATGTAGAGCAGCGGGTAAACATAGAGATGCAGGAAAATGTAGAGCAACAGGCAAACATAGAGCTGCATGTAAACATAGAGCTGCAGGTAAATGTAGAGAAGAGGGTAAACGTAGAGCTGCGGGTAAACGTAGAGCAACATATAAACGTAGAGATGCAGGTAAATGTAGAGCAGAAGGTAAACATAGAGCTGCATGTAAATGTAGAGCAGAGGGTAAACATAGAGCTGCAGGTAAATGTAGAGCAGCAGGTAAACGTAAAGCGGCAAGTAAATGTAGAGCAGAAGGTAAACATAGAGCGACAGGTAAACGTAGAGCAGAGGGTAAACGTAGAGCAGTAGGAAAACATAGACCTGCTGGTAAATGTAGAGCTGCATGTAAACATAGAGCAGCATGGTTAACGTAGAGCTGCCGGTAAATGTAGAGCTGCATGTAAACGTAGAGCTGTAGGTAAATGCAGAGCTGCAGGTAAACGCAGAGCTGCAGGTAAATGCAGAGCTGCAGGTAAACGCAGAGCTGCAGGTAAACATAGAGCAGCAGGTAAACGTAGAGCTGCAGGTAAATGTAGAGCAGCAGGTAAACATAGAGCTGCAGGTAAATGTAGAGCTGCAGGAAAACATAGAGCAGCAGGTAAATGTAGAGCTCTAGCTATCAAATATTTTAGGTTAACATCGTCGCTCTAGACTTGAATAAATATGAACATAGAGTCAGTTTAGGTTCATATGAGGAGTAAGGCCACCACGATCAGTCACGATTACATCAACTATTATAATTTACTAGTCGACAGGTCGATTGTTTTTCTCTCAAACTGCCGCTGTACCTTCCACTGCCCTGTCTTTCTGTCCTGTCTTTCTGTCCTGTCTTTCTGTCCTTGACGGACACAGCAGGACAAAACTATGTGCTTCAGATCCTCGGAGCAAACAGCAGTTTGAACACTTTCAGGAATGTTGCACTTTACGCTACAGTTCAAGATTTGTTTGTTGCTACAAGCTGCAAATCGGTGTAAACCCATCATCCTGTCGTTATTTCTAGTGACTCAGACCTTACAGCTACTGATGGCTCTAGAGGAGCAGCTGATGTGATGAGCTGTACGTTTCACGTCTAATGTAAACATGACCTGATGAGTCCACTATCAGAACAATCCTTTGTGGCAGCTCTAACGTGAAGAAGTTTTACTTTACAAAATAAAGACTTTATTCTAACAGTAAACACTAGCTTGAGGAAATTTTAATGAACATTTTCACTAAATCATTTGTTGAAGTGAAAAATAAATAACAAATATATTAAATGTGGGATGAACTGTTATTAATCTTCCATCATGGTTAAATGATAAAACGAGGGAGTTCAGAATAAACCTCCTGCTACAGGTCACGGGTCTCCCAGCATGCACAGAGAAACCCTACGGATGGTCAGGAGCGAGAATGTTTTTCAGAATAAACTTTTTGTTTTATTCCTTGTTGAAACAGAAACTAAAAGACCAGTGTGCATAACGTAAACAAATCCCACACTTCCTGTCCTTCTACCAACATGGTGCAGCAGGGGCTCACCCCTTCCTCAGCATGGCGTTCCAGAACATCTGCTCAGACGGATAAACCCAGTTCTTATCGGATTCATGACGGGGAATAGTGGACTCCTCTCTGGAGACGGACAGTTTAAAGGGCTGGTCTGGAGCCGGGACCTGGTTAGGAGGAGGCATCTGCAAACAGAGGAAACACAATCACCTCCAACATCAAGACCGAGCGGACGGTAGGAACTCTGGTTCCGTGTATCTTAGGCGTGGGACTTTAACGCGTTAATTTCGATTAATTGATTAGAAAAAAATAATGTGTGTGTCTGCCAGAGGCTGCAGTGGATCCAGCTGGTCGGTGTGAAATTGGACGGTCTCTAGCATTTAGATTTATTCTTGACCCGACCCGGATTCACTCAGGGTGTTTCCACATACCATGTTTGCTGGATCGATGTCGCTCTGCACGCCTGCTGCAGCTCTCATAGGACACTCCACATAGTCATAGGCCCGGTCCTGGTGGGCTGGACCTGGACTCGCTTTGTGCATCGGACACTCTGATGGAGGAGAGGCTGAGAAAACACAACAACACGTGAACCCCAGAAAGATGTGGAGCTACACAAAAAATAAATTCTTAAACTGAACCCCAACCTTTTGTGGGCGGAGCCTGGTGCATGGGACACTGTGAGGGTGGAGACACTGACAAACAGTTGACATGAAATTACTAAATAAAAACACTTAGAGGATTCAATAGGCAGAGAAGAGTGTCGGTACCTTGAGAAGGTTCCTGGTGCATCGGACAGCCCTGAGGGGGGGGCGCCATCATGGCCTCTGCCAGGACTGAAGGAGCGGAAGGTGAAGACACGGAGGTTCCCATTATGCTCTGTCTCAGTGAGGACACACAGACGGGTCATGTGTCAGTTCCATGATAAACATGATATGAAGATGCAGCTGATTTAAAATAAATTTTAATGGATGTTTAGGTCATTCTGAGGATACATCTACCCACAACACGCCCTATAGGTGTATATGTAAATCGCTTTGGATGAAAGCATCTGCTAAATGAATAAACATAAACATTCACAGAAAACATCACTTAGTGGGTGGAGCTTCTAGAAACAGGAATTAGTCCTCTGACTGGAGTAATGCTCCTGGTTAGTCAGATCAGGATAGAAACTGCTGCAGGTTGGTGACAAAAGAGCAACAAATCTTTAAATAATTAAAACAACTCTAACTCTGAAAAAGTCCCACTGCTGGCTTAGAAAAACACTATATTACCTGTTAGCTAACCTCTACAGTTAGAACTCTATATTACCTGTTAGCTAACCTCTACAGTTAGAACTCTATATTACCTGTTAGCTAACCTCTACAGTTAGAACTCTATATTACCTGTTAGCTAACCTCTACAGTTAGAACTCTATATTACCTGTTAGCTAACCTCTACAGTTAGAACTCTATATTACCTGTTAGCTAACCTCTACAGTTAGAACTCTATATTACCTGTTAGCTAACCTCTACAGTTAGAACTCCATATTACCTGTTAGCTAACCTCTACAGTTAGAACTCCATATTACCTTTTAGCTAACCTCTACAGTTAGAACTCTATATTACCTGTTAGCTAACCTCTACAGTTAGAACTCTATATTACCTGTTAGCTAACCTCTACAGTTAGAACTCTATATTACCTGTTAGCTAACCTCTACAGTTAGAACTCTATATTACCTGTTAGCTAACCTCTACAGTTAGAACTCTATATTACCTGTTAGCTAACCTCTACAGTTAGAACTCTATAGTACCTGTTAGTTAACCTCTACAGTTAGAACTCTATAGTACCTGTTAGCTAACCTCTACAGTTAGAACTCTATATTACCTGTTAGCTAACCTCTACAGTTAGAACTCTATATTACCTGTTAGCTAACCTCTACAGTTAGAACACTATATTACCTGTTAGTTAACCTCTACAGTTAGAACTCTATAGTACCTGTTAGCTAACCTCTACAGTTAGAACTCTATATTACCTGTTAGCTAACCTCTACAGTTAGAACTCTATATTACCTTTTAGCTAACCTCTACAGTTAGAACTCTATATTACCTGTTAGCTAACCTCTACAGTTAGAACTCTATATTACCTGTTAGCTAACCTCTACAGTTAGAACTCTATATTACCTGTTAGCTAACCTCTACAGTTAGAACTCTATTATGAGGTTAGCTTCCACTATGTTGTTTCCACCTTGAGGTTACTGCCTGTTTCCACCTCAGGGATGCATGCTGGTACAGTTGTTAGCACTGTTGCCTTGCAGTAAGAAGGTCTCAGGTTCGATTCCCGGCTGTGACCTTTCAGCGTGGAGTCAAGCCTGACAGGGTGACTGTTATTTGTGTGTGTACTTCGCTTTGGACAAAAGCGTCTGATAAATGAATCAACATAAACACCTTAGACAGGAAGGGGACCAGGTTTTTATGGGGAACATATCTCAACGTAACACCGGCTGTTTCTAGCACACCATGGCTAGGCTAAAGCTAACTCGCGTACCGGGTCTCCTCGTGAGGTGAACGTTACCGTGTCCTTCCCGTCGCTGGTCGGTTAAAGTGTTGACCTGAACGGAGAGTAAAACACTGACCTGTAGAAGTCCCACACGGTGCTTTTATTCCCGTTCCGTCCCAATGTCAACGTGCGGGATGCGGTCACTTGTGCAACTGTGCACGTGGTGTAGGCAGGCAGCATACGTCATCACGCTGAACTCGTAGAAAACTCGGGTTTTCTAGGTTTTATCTTTAAAAAGAAACATTTCTAAACCTTTAGTGTTCTTATCCTGGTATCAGTCGGTCTGTAATTAGGTTTGTTACGTCACGAGTGTTGTCTGTTTGTTGATACTGAAATATGAAGCAAATATTGATGGTTCAGTTTAATTCATGAGACTGAAAGATGAAATTACGAGGGACATTGAAAGCCTCTCCTTATAGATAGATAGATAGATAGATAGATAGATAGATAGATAGATAGATAGATAGATAGATAGATAGATAGATAGATAGATAGATAGATAGATAGATAGATAGATAGATAGATAGATAGATAGATAGATAGATAGATAGATAGAAATACAACAAATTAATAAATTCTGGAAATACAATGAAACGTCATTATTGAACTTTTGTTAAGTTGTGTGTCAATATTGTGCTCTAATGTTATGTTTTCTTTATGTTTATTTAAATAAGTGTATGTAAATAGATGCTCTTATTTTGATAGGACAGAAAGGTCAAGAGGAAGTGACATACATAGGTGTTAATTAGTCAGCCAATCATTGAACTGTGACCTCTGACACTCGCCAATAAAAACAGAGTGTTGGTGATAGATCAGCTGACAGGTGTCAGTGAGGTCCAGTGAAACCATCATTCTGTTCCTTATTGCTCTGATCACTGTGTGACCACCCCATTAGTTTTTATTTCATTCAAAAACAACAAAACAAATAGAATTTATAAATCAACACAAAACAAAGACGAATGACAAGGAGCAGAGAAGAAACATCATTTATTTTCTCCTTTTTTACCAAACAAAATGATGTCCATCCTACTCCTGTTCTTAGTCCTGATTCATATGTTCATAATTCCTTAAAGAAAATTCAGTGTTTTAATAGGATATAAATGTGTTATAAATGTTTTATTACTATTCAGATGAACAAAATGTGAGTAAAAGAAAAACTTTCATTGTTGTTGGTTAATCATCACAGTCTGTAAAGTAGAGAAGAGACTTTATTAAGTTTGATTCCTTCTGCTGTAGACTCCTTATGAGGGTGAAGGAGAGAGGCTTTGTTGTGATGGAAGGTCATCATGGAGACGGACTGTAAAGAAATGTTATGTAAAGACAGATCAGAAGGTCTGGTCATCTTGTCAGCTGACCTTTGACACACATCAGGCACTACAATAATCAAAAGGGCAATTTACTTAATTCAAATAATGAAGGTAAAAAAGTAGCCATAGAACAAAACAATGACATCATAAACTCTGTTAAATCATTCAAATTAAAATGTTTAAAACGATGAACGTTTAGAGAAGCTACCTCTGGGTTAGAGGAGACTCACTGCTACAGTTCTAGAGTCTGTAGGAGCAGAAGTCTGGTCCTGATGCTGCTGGAATTCATTATATTTAACAAACACCGGATTAAACCCAGAGAGACACTAGTTTTTATTTATCATGTGATGTAAAACTCAGGACGTCCAGCAGAGGGCGACACAACACCACATATATAACTAAACTCCTCGTGTTCTACCTGACAGGTTCCTCAGTGCCTTTATTTTAACCCTCGGTCTGAGTTCCAGCTCATCAGGAGCTGCTGACACTTTAATGATCAGTTCCTTCTGCTCTGGTCAAGGTCAGCAGGAGAGTCCCAGACCGGCCTCTGCCCAACCACCTCCTCCAGATCCTAGATCTTCCATCAGAACCTCCTCCAGATACTCATCTAGATCCTCCATCACATCCTCCTCCAGATCCTAGATCATCCATCAGATCTTCCTCCAGATCCTAGATCATCCATCAGATCTTCCTCCAGATCCTAGATCCTACATCAGATCTTCCTCCAGATCCTAGATCCTCCATCAGATCTTCCTCCAGATCCTCCATCAGATCTTCCTCCAGATTCTAGATCATCCATCAGATCTTCCTCCAGATACTCAGATCCTCCTCCAGATACTCATCTAGATCCTCCTCTAGATCCTCCATCAGATCTTCCTCCAGATCCTCCATCAGATCCTCCTCCAGATCTTCCATCAGATCCTCCTCCAGATCTTCCATCAGATCCTCCTCCAGATCTTCCATCAGATCCTCCTCCAGATCCTCCTCCAAATCTTCCATCAGATCCTCCTCCAGATCTTCCATCAGATCCTCCTCCAGATCTTCCATCAGATCCTCCTCCAGATCTTCCATCAGATCTTCCTCCAGATCTTCCATCAGATCCTAGATCCTCCTCCAGATCCTCCATCAGATCCTCCTCCAGATCTTCCATCAGATCCTCCATCAGATCCTCCTCCAGATCTTCCATCAGATCCTCCTCCAGATCTTCCATCAGATCCTCCTCCAGATCCTAGATCCTCCTCCAGATCTTCCATCAGATCATCCTCCAGATCTTCCTCCAGATCCTAGATCCTCCTCCAGATCTTCCATCAGATCATCCTCCAGATCTTCCTCCAGATCCTAGATCCTCCTCCAGATCTTCCATCAGATCATCCTCCAGATCTTCCTCCAGATCCTAGATCCTCCTCCAGATCTTCCATCAGATCATCCTCCAGCTCCTCCANTGGGACCCCCAGGTGTTCCCAGACCAGTCTGGAGATCTAATCCCTCCAGGAGGTCCTGGGTTAGCCTGAGGGCCTCCGGCCTCAAACACCTCCCCAGGAGGTCTCCTGACCAGATGAACCTCGTCAGCTGACTCCTCTCCAGGTGGAGGTTCTCCTCTGAGTCCCTCCTGGAGGTCAGAGCTCCTCCTCCTACCTCTGACCCATTCTGTGTCCATGTTATGGTTCTTTGGGTCGTTACCCAGACCTGATGACCAGGTGAGGACTGGAACGTAGATCTATGGTGAATCTAGAGCTTCTCTTTCTGGATTCATGACCAAGACCCTAAAACTCCTCAAGAGGACCCTGGAGTCCAACCCTCACCTGGACCAGGTCTGACTTACTGCTGGCTCTAAGGACCAGACTCACTCCTCTGGCTCAGGGACTGAATAGTCCTCGACACAAGACCATCCACCCTGTAGTCCTGGAGCGCCCCCTACAGGGTGCCCCTGGGGACATGGTCACAAACCTGTCCAGGTCCACTAAATCTGGACTGGTTGGACCAACTCCCCTGACCCCTCCATTACCGTAGGGTAACGATCTGATTGACAGGTGTCAATCATGAGTTATAAATAAAGTTCGATTGAAGTGGATGAAACTTTAAATCTGTTATTTCCTCTGAAATCTATAAATAATCTAATAACCATAAACACACGTTCCCGTTGGGTTTGGACCCAAACGCTCGGGTTCTGTTTGGACCCGGCAGCCTGACCTCAGACCTGCTGCTGCTGTGATTCTCCCTCAGAGGGATCCTGGTTGCCATGGCAGCGCTCCAGGGACAGCAGCAAACTGTAATTTCCATCTAAACTGGGATCCAGTTGAACCACAGAGATGTAGAAGCAGGACTTCCAGACCACATGACCCGGAATGAGCCGAGATCAGACCCCTCCACTGTGTGGAGGTCAGAGGGACACAGCTCCTCCTGAACGTGTTCACTCTGTTTACTATCCAGACTCAGTATGAATACACACATAAACCGTTACTAGAAGCTGAGCAAACCAAGTTCTGTGTAAAGAAACAAAACGACTCAGGGGAAAAGGACTGATCACAGGAAGGAAGGAAGGAAGGAAGGAAGGAAGGAAGGAAG
>SSNR01000345.1:324979-341404 GCA_006937965.1 Callopanchax toddi
CACTGCCTTGTGGACACTGCCTTGTAGACACTGCTTTGTGGACACTGCCTTGTAGACACTGCCTTGTGGACACTGCCTTGTAGACACTGCCTTGTGGACACTGTCTTGTGGACACTGCCTTGTAGACACTGCCTTGTGGACACTGTCTTGTGGACACTGCCTTATGGACACTGCCTTGCAGACACTGCCTTGTAGACACTGCATTGTGGACACTGCCTTGTAGACACTGCCCTGTGGACACTGCCTTGCAGGCACTGCCTTGCAGACACTGCCTTGTAGACACTGCATTGGGGACACTGCCTTGCAGACACTGCCTTGTAGACACTTTCCTGTGGACACTGCCTTGTAGACACTGCATTGGGGACACTGCCCTGTGGACACTGCCTTGCAGACACTGCCTTGTAGACACTGCCTTGTAGAAACTGCATTGTGGACACTGCCCTGCAGACACTGCCTTGCAGACACTGCATTGTGGACACTGCATTGTGGACACTGCCTTGTAGACACTGCCCTGTGGACACTGCCTTGTAGACACTGCCCTGTGGACATTGCCTTGTAGACACTGCCCTGTGGACACTGACTTGTAGACACTGCCCTGTGGATGCTGCCTTGTAGACACTGCCCTGTGGACACTGACTTGTAGACACTGCCCTGTGGACACTGCCTTGTGGACACTGCCTTGTAGACACTGCCTTGTGGACACTGCCTTGGAGACACTACCTTGTGGACACTGCCTTGTAGACACTGCCCTGTGGACACTGCCTTGTAGACACTGCATTGTGGACACTGCCTTGCAGACACTGCCTTGTAGACACTTTCCTGTGGACACTGCCTTGTAGACACTGCATTGGGGACACTGCCCTGTGGACACTGCCTTGCAGACACTGCCTTGTAGACACTGCATTGTGGACACTGCCTTGTAGACACTGCCTTGTAGACACTGCCTTGTAGACACTGCCCTGTGGACACTGCCTTGTAGACACTGCCCTGTGGACATTGCCTTGTAGACACTGCCCTGTGGACACTGACTTGTAGACACTGCCCTGTGGATGCTGCCTTGTAGACACTGCCCTGTGGACACTGACTTGTAGACACTGCCCTGTGAATGCTGCCTTGTAGACACTGCCCTGTGGACACTGTCTTGTGGACACTGCATTGTAGACACTGCCTTGTGGACACTGCCTTGGAGACACTACCTTGTGGACACTGCCTTGTAGACACTGCCCTGTGGACACTGCCTTGTAGACACTGCCTTGTGGACACTNAATTAAATGCATTATTATTATTATTATTATTATTATTATTAATGATTAAACAAATAGTTTAAAAAGTAAAAAGATTATAAAGACTTGTACAAAATGTATTATTTATGCTGCCTTGTAGACACTGCCTTGTGGACGCTGCCTTGTAGACACTGCCTTGTGGACGCTGCCTTGTAGACACTGCCTTGTGGACGCTGCCTTGTAGACGCTGCCTTGTAGACACTGCCTTGTAGACACTGCCTTGTGGACGCTGCCTTGTAGACACTGCCTTGTGGACGCTGCCTTGTAGACACTGCCCTGTGGACACTGCCTTGTAGACACTGCCTTGTAGACACTGCCCTGTGGACACTGCCTTGCAGACACTGCCTTGTAGACACTTTCCTGTGGACACTGCCTTGTAGAAAATGCATTGTGGACACTGCCCTGTGGACACTGCCTTGTAGACACTGCCTTGTAGACACTGCCTTGTAGACACTGCCCTGTGGACACTGCCTTGTAGACACTGCCCTGTGGACACTGCCTTGTAGACACTGCCCTGTAGACACTGCCTTGTAGACACTGCCCTGTGGACACTGACTTGTAGACACTGCCCTGTGGACACTGCCTTGTGGACACTGCATTGTAGACACTGCCTTGTGGACACTGCCTTGTAGACACTGCCTTGTAGACACTGCCTGTGGACACTGCCTTGCAGACACTGCCTTGTAGACACTTTCCTGTGGACACTGCCTTGTAGACACTGCATTGTGGACACTGCCCTGTGGACACTGCCTTGCAGACACTGCCTTGTAGACACTGCATTGTGGACACTGCCTTGCAGACACTGCCTTGTAGACACTGTCTTGTAGACACTGCATTGTGGACGCTGCCTTGTAGACACTGCCCTGTGGACACTGCCTTGTAGACACTGCCTTGTAGACACTGCCTTGTAGACACTGCCCTGTGGACACTGCCTTGTAGACACTGCCTTGTAGACACTTTCCTGTGGACACTGCCTTGTAGACACTGCATTGTGGACACTGCCCTGTGGACACTGCCTTGTAGACACTGCATTGTGGACACTGCCTTGCAGACACTGCCTTGTAGACACTGTCTTGTAGACACTGCATTGTGGACGCTGCCTTGTAGACACTGCCCTGTGGACACTGCCTTGTAGACGCTGCCTTGTAGACACTGCCCTGTGGACGCTGCCTTGTAGACACTGCCTTGTAGACACTGCATTGTAGACACTGCCTTGTAGACACTGCCTTGTAGACACTGCATTGTAGACACTGCCCTGTGGACGCTGCCTTGTAGACACTGCCTTGTAGACACTGCATTGTAGACACTGCCTTGTAGACACTGCATTGTGGACACTGCATTGTGGACGCTGCCTTGTAGACACTGCCCTGTGGACACCGCCTTGTAGACGCTGCCTTGTAGACACTGCCCTGTGGACGCTGCCTTGCAGGCACTGCCTTGCAGACACTGCCTTGTAGACACTGCATTGTGGACACTGCATTGGGGACACTGCCTTGCAGACACTGCCTTGTAGACACTTTCCTGTGGACACTGCCTTGTAGACACTGCATTGTGGACACTGCCCTGTGGACACTGCCTTGCAGACACTGCATTGTGGACACTGCCTTGTAGACACTGCCTTGTAGACACTTTCCTGTGGACACTGCCTTGCAGACACTGCCTTGTAGACACTGCCTTGTAGACACTGCCCTGTGGACACTGCCTTGTAGACACTGCCTTGTAGACACTGCATTGTGGACGCTGCCTTGTAGACACTGCCCTGTGGACACTGCCTTGTAGACGCTGCCTTGTAGACACTGCCTTGTAGACACTGCATTGTGGACACTGACCTGTGGACGTCTCAGCTCAGCTGGATACTGGACTGATTTTTTTGGGTGACTGGTGTTTCAGATGAACCTACTGGTTTTGGTGGGTCTGAACTGGTTGACCCAGTGCTGAGTCTGAATGAGGCCAGAGCTCATTACAGACTCCTCCCCCCTCTGCTCGTTATGTCACCTGCTGCTGTAGGGCGAGGGGACAGAGGACACAAGGATAACAGAGGTACAATAGAAGAAAAAAATAAAAACATCACATGTGAACAATGAGAACTACAGATGGAACCCAGAAGGTCCCGAGGCAGCTGAAGACCTCCACCTGTCTAACTCCACCTGTCTAACTCCACCTCATCCACCTGTCTGACTCTACCTCATCCACCTGTCTAACTCCACCTGTCTAACTCCACCTGTCTAACTCCACCTGTCTAACTCTACCTCATCCACCTGTCTAACTCCACCTGTCTAACTCTACCTCATCCACCTGTCTAACTCCACCTGTCTAACTCCACCTCATCCACCTGTCTAACTCCACCTCATCCACCTGTCTAACTCCACCTCATCCACCTGTCTAACTCCACCTGTCTAACTCTACCTCATCCACCTGTCTGACTCTACCTCATCCACCTGTCTAACTCTACCTCATCCACCTGTCTAACTCCACCTGTCTAACTCCACCTCATCCACCTGTCTAACTCTACCTCATCCACCTGTCTAACTCCACCTCATCCACCTGTCTAACTCTACCTCATCCACCTGTCTAACTCCACCTGTCTAACTCTACCTCATCCACCTGTCTAACTCCACCTGTCTAACTCCACCTCATCCACCTGTCTAACTCCACCTCATCCACCTGTCTTACTCCACCTCATCCACCTGTCTAACTCCACCTCATCCACCTGTCTAACTCCACCTCATCCACCTGTCTAACTCCACCTCATCCACCTGTCTAACTCCACCTGTCTAACTCTACCTCATCCACCTGTCTGACTCTACCTCATCCACCTGACTAACTCTACCTCATCCACCTGTCTAACTCTACCTCATCCACCTGTCTAACTCTACCTCATCCACCTGACTAACTCTACCTCATCCACCTGTCTGACTCCACCTCATCCACCTGTCTAACTCCACCTCATCCACCTGTCTAACTCCACCTCATCCACCTGTCTAACTCCACCTCATCCACCTGTCTAACTCCACCTCATCCACCTGTCTAACTCTACCTCATCCACCTGTCTGACTCTACCTCATCCACCTGTCTGACTCTACCTCATCCACCTGTCTAACTCCACCTCATCCACCTGTCTAACTCCACCTCATCCACCTGTCTACCTCTACCTCATCCACCTGTCTAACTCCACCTGTCTACCTCTACCTGGTTACTTGGACTTGCTGTTCAACCAGATGACTTCTCTAGGCCACTAACTGACCGTGGTCTTGGATCTGGCCTGATTCCAGACAGGAAGTCGGTGGAGACAGAAGAAATTCCAGAAATGTTAGTTTGAATAAGAAATGCGACTAACCAATAATCAGCCAGGAGGAGTGGGAGGCCTTATGAACTCATCCAATCTTCACCCTGTTTTCATGAAACTTTAGGATAGATTTACTTAAACTCATGGTTTGTAGACCAGGAGTGGAAGAGGGCGCTGTGCCAGGCCGTGTTCTGACCGTCTGCTGGAGGACGCTGTGTAAAGCGTTCATGTGTGGTCAGTACGCTGACCTGTGACATCTGGCTTCAGACCATCCTCACCTTGATGATGAAACTAGAATACATCATTATGAGTACATTTAGCAAAATACATACCAGTCAATATAAACACTTTAATGTGCTAATGTCAGTAACCAGAAACCACTTCATCACAGCGGGTCACGGAGGTCAGGGTTGTTTTCCTCTTAGTAACAAACACGTTGAGTTGAACACAGCGGTTTGTGGATCGAGTTGTTTGGTGATCTGAAACCGTTCTGTTCCATCACTCTTCTGAAGAGTGGCTCGGTTCTGATCCAGGTCTGGAGTCATCAGGTCACTTCCAGCCTCTGATCTGATGCTGGTTCTTTACTCGATTTGTCTGTCTGCAGATCCCTCCTGCTGCCAACATGCTGCCGTGTCATCGCCCTGCAAAGACGCCTGTGACCAGGTACACACGCACACACACACAGTGGAGCTGTGAAACGTTGTTTTGTGAGTTTGAGGAACAGAACCAGTTTCCAGTTGGAGCAGGTGACCCTCCTCTTAAAGGAGGTGTTAGGAGACAGAGGGACGCTCTGTCCACCGTGACGGCTGGTGGTGCAGGTGGAGCTACTTATTGTTAAATGTTCTCTAGATGTTTTCCATAGAGCCCTGAACACATGACCCTCCATCCAGTCATCAGGGGCTGAAAGCTCAGACTCCAAACACCAACTTAAACTAGTTCAGTCTCTTAATCAACTTCAGTCCTGACCAGAACATCAAATATTACAAACTATCAGGGTTAACCCATAAAACGACTAACTGATGCTGATCTTTATAATAAAATGAACTCTGACCCTAACCTCTGTCTGATGAACTGATGCTGCACAAAACGTGAAACATAAAGTTACGATTCTGGGATTTTCCTGACATAAACGACCAGCAGCCTCCCTAACGGGTGTCATTAACAGAAACCAATCATGAATTAAAAACTAAGACTCCATTATTCTAGTCTGTGGTGGCGGTCCAGTGGGCGGAGTCAGAGGCTGTGACCATCAGGCATCTCTGGAATTCTCTCCATCAGTTTAACAGTTGTGGATGAAAACAGATGATCCACAAAAACAACAGCTCCAGCCAGCAGTGTGTGTGTGTGTGTGTGTGTGTGTGTGTGTGTGTGTGTGTGTGTGTGTGTGAAGCTGTAAATCCCTCTCTTTGGGTTCACACTTCAGCCAGGAGCTCCTGGCAGCAGCTGGATTCTCCCAGGCTCTCGTCTCATGTGTGTGTGTGTGTGTGTGTGTGTGTAGGCGTGTACATGTGTAACTGAACTGTAGGGACATCATACATCATTTCCTGTCATTGAGCATCAATCCAAGCACAACAGAGGAGATTTAACCAGGAGAAGAGCTAGAGAGAGGAATCCTGAGCTCTTTGTTTTCACCAGATGTTTCCAGTGTGACACTCTGCTATGAGAACCTTATTCTAGACCAGCGGTTCCCAAACTTTTTTTGCTGTGCACCCCCATTCCCCAGATTGAGATCTTTGACATTTGAACAAATTCCTGCTACCTACGAATCATTAATGTTACAAATTTTCAATACTTTTGAGTGTCATAACCGAGGATTACTGTGAGAGTCGCGCGTCCTACGGTCAGTAAACGCCCCTCGTATTTCCATGTGATGCTCTTATCCTGTAAAGACGGTAGGTGTGTATGGGGGAGTGCTGATCAGATGTGTGGAAGTGAGCAGGAGGTTACTACACTGGTTTAAGCTGACGGTTTTCTTAACTAACTGCTTAGTGTTTTTAAATGAACACCCAGCTCCGTTAGCCACTAGCTCATCGGTGGCAGAAAGTAGCGCTGCATCTTTAGTAAAAACAACAGAAACAAAGAAAACGACTCACCATGGAGTTGATTAAATCAGGACACACATGGAATCAATCAGCAGAGTTGTTACAAGCTGTCAAGAAGGATTCTTTGAATAAATAATATCCATTTGACGAGGTAAACAGACCAGTAGCTCCTCAACTTTGCCCCGGAACTAATAGTAAAAGTTATCGTCGCCTTCAAAATAAAGGTCTGCTAAAGAGTTCACATGATTGACAGAAAAAAGACTCAGAGTTCATCCAGATATTGTCCCACAGCTCCACACAATAATGTATACATGTTTATTTACACATTTTCACTGAGTGGGGAAAAAACCCTGTAAATGTGTCATTATTTCAATTTTCTGCCATTACAGTTTTCATCTTGCGCCCCCTAGTGGCAGCTCCACAGTTTGGGAATCCCTGGTTTAAAGTGATGAGTTCGAACTCATTCCTGACTGTTGAACCTCTCTGGTTCAGGAGGCATCAGTTTCAGGGAGAACGTTCAGAGAAGGTTCCTGAAGGTTCACAGGGAAGTAGAAGTTCTTACAGTTTAGAGTTCCAGGTTGTGACAGCAGTCAGTTACAGCAGGATGAATATTTGTTCAGCTAAATCCTTCATTTAACCAGTGATGAACTTTTAGGTGGTAACTTGAGCTGTGTCTGATTCTAGGGTTCAACCTGTTGTAGTTATATAGATCAAACAGCCAATAAGAGTTCATCAAGTTGTTTCATTCGATCACACAGAGCTTAGTGAGGACATGATGGTTTGGGTTCTCTATGAGTGGAGGATGGGCTGGTACCAACATCTGGTCAGGACTTCATGTCAACCTTTAGCGATAGATGAGACTGGAGACAGGTGTGTGACATCAGTAACTGAACCCAGGTGTGAAGGAGGAGAAACGCTGGGATCTATGATGGAGTGAGAAGAACCCAAATCCAGAAGGAAGGCTGGTAGGACCTGGTGACACGCACGAGTCAAAGAGCCCACACTAAAACAGGGAACAAGGGCCGAGACTTTCAAAATAAAATACAAACCAAGTGTAACGCTATTCGAGTGACCGCGGTACGGTATATACGCAATCAGAACTAGGATCATCTGCGGAGCCTGGAAGGGAAATAACACTCAGCTTCAAAAGAGTTTCATGAAGAAATCGGGTGTATTATATATATATATACATATTTACATAAATGGCAAGCTTGACATTAGTGAACACAACCATAAATAAACAAATGTAACTATAAGCAATAATGGTAATAATGTCAAAATAGCAACAGAAAACAAAATATAAACAAATCAAAACCCGTTCCAATGAACAGGAAGTTGGGTTATCAGTCTTTGTAGTTCTGACCACCGAGAGTGTTTTCAATTAGTCCGGTTGGGTAATCCACACAGCGATAGTTTTCCAGCATGCAGGAGTTCATCCAGCAAGCAAAAGTTCATAGAAAATAGTTCTTAATTCCCTACCACAGAGCAGCAGGGGCTGGTCGGCTCACCATCTCAGCTCTATCAGGTGTTAATGCTGAGAACAGGACAATAAAGCCCCGGAGAACAGGACATAAACCCTGTAAAAAAACCTGACCTGTAAGGCCAGAACCCTGGGTTAGAATAACTCCAACTTGTGCAGGATGATCTAAATCACACCTCATTTGTCAGTTAACACAATAATATATTAACTTAACACAGTTAGTATACTAACAAACACAGAAGATCAACAAGATAATCAGAGTAATATTAATCATGTCAATATTTAAGATCATTAATCATATCAATACTCAAATTCATAGATAAATCATTCACTTTCATGTTTAAACATTTAATTTCATTTCAATCATGGGTCCCATTCATAAAACATCAGAATACTAATGCCACTGTCCTGTGACAGTGTGACATGCCACCACATACTACTACTGTCAGTTGGAAAAGTTTGTAGTCCTGCAACGCTTACCGTCGAGCGATGGCCAAAGAATTAAACACGGCGATCGACGACGATGATGACGTCACCGGCGGATAATAAGTTGTGTTAACAACTGGCGGATAAAGCGCTGCGGTTAGAACTCCAGGTTATCCGGGCAAACAGTTCAAACATTTTCCAGGTCGGAAGTAGTAACACGTAAGCACAGCCGCAGCAACAGCTGTGTAAACAGGAAACAGCGCGTCGCGCAAATCGGGGACTTTTTAAAGGTTCCCGCCTCCTTTCAAAATAAAAGCACAGCTGGAACGGGGAAATCGCAGACACCTACGAATCACTGGGCTACACTCTCCCCCCCCAACCCCATGACCGTCCCCGGACATGGACCAGGCTGGCAGCAAACAGCCCGAGGCCCACACTGCAGGAGCGGCAGGTCCTCTTCTGTCTCAGCCGGAAGGGCGAAAGAGAACACAGAGGTCAATCCATCCAAAAGTGTCTGAACACTCATCAACAAGGGTCTTCCGAGCCCACCATACTGCAGCCGATCAGGAGGTTTCCTAGAACGGGCAGAACGCCGCAAGGTTGGTCCAGGTTCCGAACCAGGGGAATCGGGGCTGGATGGCACCGGAGGGCTCAAAGGCACATGGTCCAATGATACAGAATCAGACGCTCCGTCAGGGATTCCTTCAGGGGTTCCGTCAGGCACGACTATGACAGGAGGCTCAGCAACAATGGCCCCATGACGCATATCAGATTCCTCCCCACTGAAATCAGGAGCATCCCCAATGTTCAAACCTGCCCTCTCTGACGACACCGAGAGGGGGGAACTGGGGGAAACTGAGACCTCAGCAGCCGGATAGTCAACCACTGAAGTGAATACTAAGGGGTCCGTGGACAAGGAAATGGGCAGGGGCGTTTCAATAACAGATTCCTCACTGCCACTTTCCTCTGGAGATGCCGTCGCTTGACGCGTTATCCTCCTCCCTCTTGATGGCAACAGGACACATGTCCCAGAGGAAGGCAAGTACCCACAGGGTAACAAGAGATCTCTATGCAGGGTCCGGAGAGGTTTGTCCTTGCCTTCGGGTCGTACTGTGTAAACGGGGAGAGCGCCGGCTTGCTCCACTACCACATACACAGACGATTCCCATTTATCTGCAAGCTTATGCTTTCCTCTTATCCTGACGTTCCTGACTAAAACCCGGTCTCCCACCTCCAGTGAGGAGGCTGTGACTCTCTGGTCAAACCGAGTCTTGTTTCGCTTCATCACTTTTTCTGCACTGTGCATAGCCTGCTTGTAACCCTCCTCCAGGTAGGACTTCAGTCTTTGCACATACTGTGAATGGGTTGTTGTTCCGTCACGGTACAATGGCAGTCCAAACGCCAGGTCCACTGGTAGGCGGGGTTGGCGGCCAAACATGAGCTCATAAGGTGAGAAGCCTGTGGTGTCATTCCTTGTGCAATTATAAGCATGCACTAATGGCTTTATGTGGTCTCTCCAGCGGGTTTTGTCCTTATCCAAGAGGGTTCCCAGCATGTTCAACAATGTGCGATTAAAACGCTCAACGGGATTTCCTCTCGGATGGTATGGGGTTGTTCTTGTTTTACGAATCCCGATCATAGCACAGAGCTCTTTTATAACACGGGATTCAAAATCGGGACCTTGATCACTGTGCAACCGTTCGGGAATGCCGTAGTGCACAAGAAAGTTGTCCCACAGACACTTAGCCACCGTACTGGCCTTCTGATTAGGGGTCGGCACGGCAACGGCGTATCTGGTAAAATGGTCTGTAATGACCAGTATGTCCTTAAACCCTCGATCGGGTTCCAACGAAAGAAAGTCCATACATACTAGATCCAGGGGGTGAGAGGCTTTGATGTTCACTAGGGGCGCAGCCCTGTCAGGTAAGGTTTTGCGTTTTACGCATCTTTCACAGCTCCGTATTTTATTGACCACGTCAATGGACATCCTGGGCCAATAGAAGCGGGAGCGTAACAAATCAAGCGTTCGATCCACCCCCATATGACCCATTTTATCATGTAGTTGGTGTAACACTACAGAGCGGTAGTCCTCCGGTAACACCAGTTGGTATGTCAGGGTGTTTCCAAGATGTCTTTTCCTGACCAGAAGGTTGTTGAAGAGCTCCAATTTGTTTAACTCCCTCAAAAACAAAGACAGTTCTGGGAGCTCTTCTCTTAGTGATGGTGAAGGGGACTCGCCATGCTCCACCTGAGCTATGACGGGCTGAATGACAGAATCTGTTCGTTGTTTTTCAGCAATGTCAGATGGTGTGTAGCTCGGGAGTAGAGAGGAAATGAACTGGACATCATCTGTGAAACTGTCAGGCAGGCTAGAGGAGTGGGCCGTTAGAGATAGCACCAATGCACTAGTTGGATGAGGGACAGGGCTTTGGCTGATCACCAGATGGCGATTACAAACAGCTTCCATGACCTGCTTGTCAATACTCTCGTACTCCGGACTGTTTGTTATGTGGTGCTGGGCGAATTTGAGAATCCGCTCCTGTTCTTTGAGAGAGGGCTGGTCGAGACATGACTCAACATGAGGCCTCCGAGATAGCCCGTCAGCATCCCTGTTCTGCTTGCCTGTTCTGTAGATGATCCGGAAGGTAAAGGTGGACAAAGCAGACAACCAGCGATAACTGGTGGCATCGAGTTTGGCTGAGGATAGTAAGTAGGTGAGAGGGTTGCTGTCTGTGACCACGGTGAACTGAGCCCCATACAAATAGTCATGGAATTTCTCAGTCACAGCCCACTTCAGGGCAAGAAACTCCATCTTATGAGCTGGGTATCGGGACTCACTTCTGGAGAGGCCTCTGCTAGCATAAGCAACCACCCTCATTTGTCCATCCTGCTCTTGGTACAACACCGCACCCAAACCGGTGGAGCTAGCATCGGTGTGAAGGGTGTAGGGCAGTCCAGGGTCAGCAAATGCTAGAACAGGGGCTGATGTCAACCTCTCAATGATTGTGTCAAAAGCTTTTTGACATTGAGGTGTCCACCGTTCCGTGAATGGTTCTTTGGGATTCAAATAAGTTCCTGGGCGGATTAGTGGTTTAAGCCTCCTCTGAGATGGGGGGTAACCAGCTGTTAGGTCATTCAAAGGTTTGACTATAGTGGAGTATCCACGAACAAAACGACGATAGTACCCAGCAAAGCCTAAGAATGATCGTAATTCTTTCAGGTTTTGGGGTACAGGCCAAGAGGTAAGTGCAGAGATTTTTTCAGGGTCTGTTTCAACTCCTTTTTGCGATACTACATGGCCAAGATACTTCACTGATGTTTGGAAGAAAACACATTTTTCTACTGATAGTTTCAGGCCAAACTCTTTGAGATGGTTCAGAACTTTCAGGAGGCGAGCCTCATGTTCCTCCAGCGTTGGTGCAAAAACAATGAGGTCGTCAATGAACACCAGCACATCCTTCAGATTTAAATCCCCCATGCACTTCTCCATTAGTCGCTGAAAGGTGCTGGGAGCATTTGTGATACCTTGTGGCATCCTGTTAAACTCCCAGAATCCCAGAGGGCATACAAAAGCTGTTTTTTCTTTATCTGCCTCTTCCATTTCTATTTGATAATAGCCAGATTTTAAGTCCAGCACTGTGAACCACTTGGATCCATTAAGAGCAGTGAAAGCATCTTCCAGCTTCGGCAAAGCATATGCATCTTTTATGGTTTGCTGATTCAGTTTCCTATAATCAATGCATAGACGTACTCCTCCATCTTTCTTTTTGGCAACCACTATTGGGGAAGCAAAAGAAGATTCAGATTCGCGGATAACACCTGCATCCATCAGGTCACGAAGGTGTTTCCGGACTGCCTCGATGTCTAGGGGATGGATGGGCCTAGGCCTTTGCTTAAAAGGGGTGGGGTCAGACAACCTTATGTGATGTTTTGTTTTGTCAGTCCTACCAAAATCTAAATCGTGCTGTGCAAACACTTCAGGAATGTCATTTAATTTATTGGTGACACGCTCCCGCCATTCTGGGGTTAACGGCGAGTCACCAAAGTTATAGGTCATTCTCTGGGATTGGGTTCCAGCAGAGAGGTTAAGGTTCTGCTGGACTGGACCTTTTTCAGTAATGTGTTGGAAAGGGCTTATTTCAGCTACTATTGCTCTAGCGGGGATATGTACCTCATGACTAGATTCATTTCGTACAACCACTGGCACATGGCATGGCCGTTGTGAAGGTAAGTCAATAAGGCAGGTGTTTACTATAAGCCCCCCAGGCAAAGAACTATGTGTTGGGTGCTCTAGAATGACGGACTTTTCATTTTGTAGTAGCCTGTCAACCAGGCAACCGTCAAGAACAACAGTCTGGCCTGCGGGGATAGTGTGTGGCTGGATGGAATCTAGACTTAACGGAACACCTGACTTCAGATCACCCAAGCCCTGAGCATGACGATGCTGAAGGACTTTGTAGACTGTGGCATAAGTAGAAACAGCGGGCTGACATGCCTGGTGAGAGATGTTTTCAACACGTTTACTGTAAGCCACGTCTAAGGTGTTTGTGCCGAGAAGCACCATTTGTGGGGAATGTTTAATGTCAGGTACAACTAAGGCTAGGGTAGCCACTTCTACAGCTGACCCAAGAAGTTCAGGTGGTAGAGTTATGTGTATGTTAATATAACCTTGATAAGGCACCTTTAACCCGTTTGCCCCTTCAATCTCTAATAAATCCTGTAATGGATTGATTGGATGGTCTGAAAGATAGGTGGCATGAAAGGAAGAAGGAACAGTAGTGACCTGTGATCCGGTGTCAAAAAGACAGGTGAAAGTTTGTCCTCCGATCATGACTTGTCCAGTGCTTTTTTCTCCCACCAATCCACATGGTAGGGAAAGGTTTTGTTCAAAGTCTTTGGGACTTTCAGTGGTGACAGCTTCTGTGTGTCCCTCCTCAGAAGCTGACATCAGTTTAAAGGGCTGGCTTTAACTTCCCACTCCTTTTGTTTTTGTCTTAGTTTGGTTTTCTTCTGCTCCACAAGTCTAGGGTTAGGCCGCTGAGAACATGTGGAGGAAAGATGGCCGTCCTCGCCACAGGTGAAACAATACCATGGTCTTGGCTTATGGTATGTTTGGTTTGAGAGAGGTTTCTGTACTTTTTGTCGTGGCATGAGCTTTGTCTCCACAGACCTCTTCTGAGACAAAAGTTGGGACATTTGCTGCTGCAGAATGAGTAGTTGCTTTTTCATTTCTTTTAGCTCATCCTGAGCTGATGAATGACCACATGAACAGGTGTTTTGGGACTGGATATGGATTTTTGGCCTGACTGTCCCAATGTGCTTTTTCATGAGAGAATCCTTGGTGATTTGTTTGTCCTCTTCAGTCCGTAGCAGCAATAGTAGCTCAGAAAAAGTTGGGGGACGAACCCTTTTCTGTTCAAGTTGTAATTTAGTCAAGAGAGAATTGTCCCAACACCCCCGACAAAACTGTTTCAATAGGTGTTTGTCAAAATCAGGGGCAGCTAGACCTCCCTGTTTCACAACTGTACTCAGACTCAGCTGAAGCCTCTGAAGATAGGCAGAGGGGCATTCTCCTGAATTTTGGAGAAGGTTCAGATATTGAGCATACAGCTCCTCTCCATCCTGGACTGTTCCAAAAGCTGAGTCTAGTATGCTTAGGAGTTCTCCTGGCAATGTGTTTGAGCTCAGGCCTTTCACCAAGTCAGCGGCTGGGGACAACAGGCTTTCTGATATCCGTCTTGTGACGTACAGTGCTGATAGGTTAGGGTCAGCCATTAATAATTCAATTTGAGACTGCCAGGTATCAAAATCTGCTTCATTACTGGGCTTTGGGATTTTTCCTGAAAATGTTCTGAGGCGTAACGAAGAAGTAGAACTTGTCTCCGTTGTCCGAACCACATGTTCAACAACTAATTTTTGAACATGAGGTGGATTCATGTCACCTGTAGACAAGGTGACCCTCGCAGTTGGTCTTGATGGCCCCTGACGGGGTCTGGCCCCTTGCTGCTCAATGCCAGACCTACTAACAGGAGGGATACTTGTCCCAGGTTTTTTCTCCTCTTCTTCCTCTTCTTCATCCTCCTCATCACCATCCGCTTCCTCCTCATCACCATCCGCTTCCTCCTCTACTTCTTCCTCCTTTTCTTCTGGTTTCTCAGTAGAACCAACATCATCCTCCTTTAGTCCAGAGACTCGCAGATGTTGGCCGATCTGGGTCATCACCGTCTTCAGGACCTCGTTGAAGGACTGTTCACTGTCGCCTGCAAAGCGCCTTAGTTCTTGGAGGTAGTCGGGGGGAGGAAAGCAGCTAGCCCTGGTGGCCGAATATTCATGTGTGAGTGATGTGACACGGAACTGCAAGTCTGCGGTGACTTGTGAGGTGTGTGTGTAAGGCAACAGTGGGGCTAATGCTGTTAAAGCGGTGGTGTCTGTAAACTCGACAATCAGGTTTTGAAAAAAACTACTTTCAGGGTCATTAACATAAAAAGAACGTTTAACTTTGCCATAACTACGTAAACAATCGAGGATTTCATCATCTGCTTTAGTGTTAGTTACACCAGCAACCATTACTGAATGTGGCAGTTTCACCCCGGATTGTATCACAGCGTCCATAGCTGACCATACAAAACACTAATACACCAAACAGTATAGTATTATGTACCCTCAAAGGCTCCTGGCTGGTTCACCAAATGTAACGCTATTCGAGTGACCGCGGTACGGTATATACGCAATCAGAACTATGATCATCTGCGGAGCCTGGGAGGGAAATAACACTCAGCTTCAAAAGAGTTTCATGAAGAAATCGGGTGTATTATATATATATATATACATATTTACATAAATGGCAAGCTTGACATTAGTGAACACAACCATAAATAAACAAATGTAACTATAAGCAATAATGGTAATAATGTCAAAATAGCAACAGAAAACAAAATATAAACAAATCAAAACCCGTTCCAATGAACAGGAAGTTGGGTTATCAGTCTTTGTAGTTCTGACCACCGAGAGTGTTTTCAATTAGTCCGGTTGGGTAATCCACACAGCGATAGTTTTCCAGCATGCAGGAGTTCATCCAGCAAGCAAAAGTTCATAGAAAATAGTCCTTAATTCCCTACCACAGAGCAGCAGGGGCTGGTCGGCTCACCATCTCAGCTCTATCAGGTGTTAATGCTGAGAACAGGACAATAAAGCCCCGGAGAACAGGACATAAACCCTGTAAAAAAAACCTGACCTATAAGGCCAGAACCCTGGGTTAGAATAACTCCAACTTGTGCAGGATGATCTAAATCACACCTCATTTGTCAGTTAACACAATAACATATTAACTTAACACAGTTAGTATACTAACAAACACAGAAGATCAACAAGATCAGAGTAATATTAATCATGTCAATATTTAAGATCATTAATCATATCAATACTCAAATTCATAGATAAATCATTCACTTTCATGTTTAAACATTTAATTTCATTTCAATCATGGGTCCCATTCATAAAACATCAGAATACTAATGCCACTGTCCTGTGACAGTGTGACATGCCACCACATACTACTACTGTCAGTTGGAAAAGTTTGTAGTCCTGCAACGCTTACCGTCGAGCGATGGTCAAAGAATCAAACACGGCGATCGACGACGATGATGACGTCACCGGCGGATAAAAAGTTGTGTTAACAACTGGCGGATAAAGCGCTGCGGTTAGAACTCCAGGTTATCCGGGCAAACAGTTCAAACATTTTCCAGGTCGGAAGTAGTAACACGTAAGCACAGCCGCAGCAACAGCTGTGTAAACAGGAAACAGCGCGTCGCGCAAATCGGGGACTTTTTAAAGGTTCCCGCCTCCTTTCAAAATAAAAGCACAGCTGGAACGGGGAAATCGCAGACACCTACGAATCACTGGGCTACA
>SSNR01000345.1:343115-357782 GCA_006937965.1 Callopanchax toddi
CACCCTGTTTTCATGAAACTTTAGGATAGATTTACTTAAACTCATGGTTTGTAGACCAGGAGTGGAAGAGGGCGCTGTGCCAGGCCGTGTTCTGACCGTCTGCTGGAGGACGCTGTGTAAAGCGTTCATGTGTGGTCAGTACGCTGACCTGTGACATCTGGCTTCAGACCATCCTCACCTTGATGATGAAACTAGAATACATCATTATGAGTACATTTAGCAAAATACATACCAGTCAATATAAACACTTTAATGTGCTAATGTCAGTAACCAGAAACCACTTCATCACAGCGGGTCACGGAGGTCAGGGTTGTTTTCCTCTTAGTAACAAACACGTTGAGTTGAACACAGCGGTTTGTGGATCGAGTTGTTTGGTGATCTGAAACCGTTCTGTTCCATCACTCTTCTGAAGAGTGGCTCGGTTCTGATCCAGGTCTGGAGTCATCAGGTCACTTCCAGCCTCTGATCTGATGCTGGTTCTTTACTCGATTTGTCTGTCTGCAGATCCCTCCTGCTGCCAACATGCTGCCGTGTCATCGCCCTGCAAAGACGCCTGTGACCAGGTACACACGCACACACACACAGTGGAGCTGTGAAACGTTGTTTTGTGAGTTTGAGGAACAGAACCAGTTTCCAGTTGGAGCAGGTGACCCTCCTCTTAAAGGAGGTGTTAGGAGACAGAGGGACGCTCTGTCCACCGTGACGGCTGGTGGTGCAGGTGGAGCTACTTATTGTTAAATGTTCTCTAGATGTTTTCCATAGAGCCCTGAACACATGACCCTCCATCCAGTCATCAGGGGCTGAAAGCTCAGACTCCAAACACCAACTTAAACTAGTTCAGTCTCTTAATCAACTTCAGTCCTGACCAGAACATCAAATATTACAAACTATCAGGGTTAACCCATAAAACGACTAACTGGTGCTGATCTTTATAATAAAATGAACTCTGACCCTAACCTCTGTCTGATGAACTGATGCTGCACAAAACGTGAAACATAAAGTTACGATTCTGGGATTTTCCTGACATAAACGACCAGCAGCCTCCCTAACGGGTGTCATTAACAGAAACCAATCATGAATTAAAAACTAAGACTCCATTATTCTAGTCTGTGGTGGCGGTCCAGTGGGCGGAGTCAGAGGCTGTGACCATCAGGCATCTCTGGAATTCTCTCCATCAGTTTAACAGTTGTGGATGAAAACAGATGATCCACAAAAACAACAGCTCCAGCCAGCAGTGTGTGTGTGTGTGTGTGTGTGTGTGTGTGTGTGTGAAGCTGTAAATCCCTCTCTTTGGGTTCACACTTCAGCCAGGAGCTCCTGGCAGCAGCTGGATTCTCCCAGGCTCTCGTCTCATGTGTGTGTGTGTGTGTGTGTGTGTGTAGGCGTGTACATGTGTAACTGAACTGTAGGGACATCATACATCATTTCCTGTCATTGAGCATCAATCCAAGCACAACAGAGGAGATTTAACCAGGAGAAGAGCTAGAGAGAGGAATCCTGAGCTCTTTGTTTTCACCAGATGTTTCCAGTGTGACACTCTGCTATGAGAACCTTATTCTAGACCAGCGGTTCCCAAACTTTTTTTGCTGTGCACCCCCATTCCCCAGATTGAGATCTTTGACATTTGAACAAATTCCTGCTACCTACGAATCATTAATGTTACAAATTTTCAATACTTTTGAGTGTCATAACCGAGGATTACTGTGAGAGTCGCGCGTCCTACGGTCAGTAAACGCCCCTCGTATTTCCATGTGATGCTCTTATCCTGTAAAGACGGTAGGTGTGTATGGGGGAGTGCTGATCAGATGTGTGGAAGTGAGCAGGAGGTTACTACACTGGTTTAAGCTGACGGTTCTCTTAACTAACTGCTTAGTGTTTTTAAATGAACACCCAGCTCCGTTAGCCACTAGCTCATCGGTGGCAGAAAGTAGCGCTGCATCTTTAGTAAAAACAACAGAAACAAAGAAAACGACTCACCATGGAGTTGATTAAATCAGGACACACATGGAATCAATCAGCAGAGTTGTTACAAGCTGTCAAGAAGGATTCTTTGAATAAATAATATCCATTTGAAGAGGTAAACAGTCCAGCAGCTCCTCAACTTTGCCCCGGAACTAATAGTAAAAGTTATCGTCGCCTTCAAAATAAAGGTCTGCTAAAGAGTTCACATGATTGACAGAAAAAAGACTCAGAGTTCATCCAGATATTGTCCCACAGCTCCACACAATAATGTATACATGTTTATTTACACATTTTCACTGAGTGGGGAAAAAACCCTGTAAATGTGTCATTATTTCAATTTTCTGCCATTACAGTTTTCATCTTGCGCCCCCTAGTGGCAGCTCCACAGTTTGGGAATCCCTGGTTTAAAGTGATGAGTTCGAACTCATTCCTGACTGTTGAACCTCTCTGGTTCAGGAGGCATCAGTTTCAGGGAGAACGTTCAGAGAAGGTTCCTGAAGGTTCACAGGGAAGTAGAAGTTCTTCCAGTTTAGAGTTCCAGGTTGTGACAGCAGTCAGTTACAGCAGGATGAATATTTGTTCAGCTAAATCCTTCATTTAACCAGTGATGAACTTTTAGGTGGTAACTTGAGCTGTGTCTGATTCTAGGGTTCAACCTGTTGTAGTTATATAGATCAAACAGCCAATAAGAGTTCATCAAGTTGTTTCATTCGATCACACAGAGCTTAGTGAGGACATGATGGTTTGGGTTCTCTATGAGTGGAGGATGGGCTGGTACCAACATCTGGTCAGGACTTCATGTCAACCTTTAGCGATAGATGAGACTGGAGACAGGTGTGTGACATCAGTAACTGAACCCAGGTGTGAAGGAGGAGAAACGCTGGGATCTATGATGGAGTGAGAAGAACCCGAATCCAGAAGGAAGGCTGGTAGGACCTGGTGACACGCACGAGTCAAAGAGCCCACACTAAAACAGGGAACAAGGGCCGAGACTTTCAAAATAAAATACAAACCAAGCACAAAACTACAAAACCAAAATAAGAAAAACCTAAACCCAGCAGACAGCAGGCGTCCGACATCATCACTAAGAAGAACTAGAGAACAGAAAGATCAATGAGCAAAGTCTCAGAATAAAGCACCTCCTGCTGACAGCTTTCATTAAATGAAACCACTGGTTCTGGTTTATCTGGTAAGAAACCTCCTCCACTGAGCTGCTCAGCTCCTACTGAGACCTTATCTGGGGGTTGGTTGGTCTAAAATGTTTGTTTTTGTCCCACAGCTCACCACCATCAAGAGTGAGTCACGTCTGAAGCATCTGCTCCAGCGGCTGCCCAGTTACTGTCCAGAGTCCATGGTGAGTCAGGTCCTGTCACTCTCTAAATCAGACATTTAAAGGCCCATGTCCTGGTTTTCCATGTTTTCTGACTTATCTATCATGTTGCAGCGTTGAGTTCTCACCTTCAACCTGCCAGAAAGAGCAAAAAACAGCGTCCATCTGTCTCCTAGTCCAGCCAGTGAGAAGGTCTTCCAGATTTCAGACCCAGGTTTCAAACCGTTTTTTCATGAGGTCATAGTGATCCGGACTTGCTTATATGGTAAATTCTCCGCCCACATGCACGTTGGTACCACTATTTGTTGTACTCTCCCCCAGGGGGCGCCTCCCGCCTGAGGGTTTTCCCAGCAGCGCATCAAAATTCCATTTTCACAGAAATAACCAACATTTCCTCTTGGTTTATCCGTTACTTCACTGAAACATTGGTCCAGAGATCTGTCTGCCTTTTGCTCCTCCTCCAACGTTGTGCAGGAGAGAGGTAGGTCAGGTAACTGGTCGGGAGCAGCTGCATTAGAAATAGGAACAGAATCATCAACAGGGTCAGGCAAAGTCATGTGACCCGTGTTGTCAGGGGTTACAGAAACCTCTTCCTCAAACAAACTTGAGAGCCCAAAATTGCTCTCAGCATTTTTCTTTGCTTGAGCCCGAGTGACGACACAGGCTGGATAGATGGACTGTCCGATAGCCTCGCCAGATGTGGAGACTATAGTTGGTTTCTCCACCACCTGCAAAGGAGGGATAACAGCTCCTCCTGCTACGTCGTTCCCTAATAAAACAGAAACACCAGATATCGGCAGAGAGGAGCAAACAGCCATTTCAAACGTTCCTTTAGCTAAACCACAGTCAAGGGTTAGCTTATGTAGAGGATGTGAGACGCTGTCGGAATTAATTCCTCTCAACAAAACCGAGACTCCGGTGTAACTCGACTCACCGAATGGCAGCGCGTCCTTCAAAATAAGAGTCTGTCACGTAAGATTTTTACTGACGTCGGAACATCATCGCCGTCAGACAGGGTCACCGTGCCCTGGAACACAAAAGGCTTGAAACATTTCTCAACAGGCTTTTCTGACTTTTCTACCTTCTGTTCACGTGACAAAAACCCCACTTCACGTGGAGGGGACTCCTTTTTCTGGTTCTTCCTTTTCAAAGTTAAACACTCTTTAACTGTGTGTCCAACCATGTGGCAGTAAAAACACCGTGGAGGGTTCACAGGTGTCGGATGAGCCGGTACCGGCCTCACCGGGTTAGGACACCTCACGTCACTTTGATTATTTGCTCCGCTAATGCGGTGAGTGAGGGCGAACTCATCTGCCAACAGGGCGGGGAACCACACACCAGAACCTGTCTGCTCAGTTTCCCCCCTGAATGACAGCTGTGCGGGCCCGGCGCGTTGCTCAGGAGACAGGGGGCGGAGCCAAGAGCTGTCAGTGTCAGCGGAGCTGACAGAAGGAAGGATCAGGCGCCGAAGGCAGGAGATCGTAACACACGTTCACGACACCTGGAGTGAGGCAGTGCTGCCGCCATTGACCATAGACCGTGTAGTGTTTAGTTTCAGTTTCGTTTCTCTTTCATGCGACGGCACTGCCCCCTACTGGACACTGCCCCCTACTGGACACTGCCCCCTACTGGACACTGCCCCCTACTGGGCCCTGCCCCCTACTGGACAATACCCCCTACTGGACACTGCCCCCTACTGGGCACTGCCCCCTACTGGGCACTGCCCCCTACTGGACACTGCCCCCTACTGGACACTGCCCCCTACTGGGCACTGCCCCCTACTGGACACTGCCCCCTACTGGACACTGCCCCCTACTGCAGCAGAAGTGTCAGGCTGCCAAATCAGGTGAAACCCAGCAGAACCGGAAGGCGGCGCTTTCTTCTGATCTCTGAGTTGCTCCTTAGGAAATAATTACAGCGTATTTTGAGTTCTAATGGTGCAACGCTGATCTAGAGGCATCAAAGATTACACCTGTTTAATATAAACTGATTTAAATATCGAGCCATGGAACCTTTAAGAGTCCCAGATAGAGTCCACGTACCTCGGTAACCCTCCGGGCTGGGTACTCTGGCTCTTTGACTTTACATCCATGAAGAGTCTTCTAAACCCTTCACCTAGGACCAGTTTGACATGGGAGACCCTAGCAGGGGCACACAGGGACACAGACAACATAGCTCCTAGGACCCTGAGGGTACTCAAACTCCTCCACCACGATAAGGTGGCGGTTCGAGGAGGAGCAGTTCTCAGTCTTTTAAATTATTGTGATGAAATCAAACCTGACACTTTTATTTCCTTCTGTAGGTTAATCCAAGATTATTCCCAAGTATTTACACCATGTAACCATTACAGTGGGAACCCCATGAACATTTGGAAGGTTGGCTGTGATTTTCCTCCCAGTTGAGACTTGGATTGTTCAGCGTTTAGTACCAGTTTTAGATTGGTTAATGAGACTGCACTACATCAAAAGCTGCCTGTAAATATTCCAGAGTTTGAATACTGTAATGGTGAGGAGTAAAAATAGTGTCATCTGCATACAAGGGTTAGGTAGCATTTGATACATGATCAAAGATGTAATCGATGTAAACAATGAAACATAGAGGTCCCAGTACGGAGCCCTTCAAGCAGACGTCTCAAAAAGAGGCCTTAAGGCAGGTGGTCATGATGTTAGAACTGATTTTACAGAGTTGATCTAAAACTAGAAGCTGTACCC
This sequence comes from Callopanchax toddi, assembly GCA_006937965.1. Taxonomy (NCBI): domain Eukaryota; kingdom Metazoa; phylum Chordata; class Actinopteri; order Cyprinodontiformes; family Nothobranchiidae; genus Callopanchax; species Callopanchax toddi. The sequence goes on from SSNR01000345.1 coordinate 349,119, forward strand.
AGCAGACCCACAGCGCTCTGAGTCATCAGGACCACAGGGATTTCTGCTTCAGCTTAATTCATCCAGTCCTGGTCCTGATTGGCTCTCATCCATCAGCAAAAGCCCTTTGTGGTTCTTATCTTGAAAAGCGCTGTACAAATAAAGATTTACTTACTTACCAATACATTTAGACATAAAGAAGCCGGTTTGACGCTGACGCCTCCTGATGGAGACCGGCAGCCAGAGGACCAGGTTCAGACGTTTATCTGTCTGTCTGTCTGCCTTCTGGGCCTCACCAGGAGACAGATGGAGTTGTTTGTGATGATTCTTCCCACAACGTTTCACCACAAACCCAACGGGAGAATCATCAGACTCAGATTTCCCTGTTTTTCTACATGGTTCTGATCTCTGGAATGTCATGTTTGTTCTCTGTCAAATTAGGAAAACTCACTGCTTTTGTGTCATCAGAAGATTCCTTTGATAAGGAGTGCTTAGAAGCTCGCTCCAAGGGCTTCACGAAGAGCAAGAAAGTGATAGTCCCCCAACTCCAACCCAAACTATGTGACATCTCCAAAGAGACTCCGGTCTAATCCAGTAAAGCTCCAGAAACCCAGTCTGGTTTAGATTCTGGGTTCTGTTCGCTGTCCACACCCGCTGATATTCACACCACAGAAACATCAGCCGTCACACAAATCATCAAACACATTAAAACAGAGCTGAGTGCAGCGACACACACACTGACTACAGGGACACGGGGGACGGGTGATTTAATCACGCAGCGGACATTTTAACAATTTGTGGGCAGAGCAATGTAAACACGCACAAACTGATTCACCAGATTAGTACTCAAAAGTCCAAACATGGAGGAGCTAGTTGTCAAAAACACCACGTCTCCTCTCTGGATTACTCTGGCTTTAAACCAGCTGCTGGTTCAGACGTAGAGGCGTCAGCAAAGGACTCCAACATCTAGAGTTCACCCTCCTGCTCAGGATGCTGAGCTAACGATGCTAAGCTAACACCCTCCTGCTCAGGATGCTGAGCTAACGATGCTAAGCTAACACCCTCCTGCTCAGGATGCTGAGCTAACAATGCTAAGCTAACACCCTCCTGCTCAGGATGCTGAGCTAACAATGCTAAGCTAACACCCTCCTGCTCAGGATGCTGAGCTAACGATGCTAAGCTAACACCCTCCTGCTCAGGATGCTGAGCTAACGATGCTAAGCTAACACCCTCCTGCTCAGGATGCTGAGCTAACGATGCTAAGCTAACACCAGAAAGACTTGCAGCAGAGATTTATTTATTGGAACCACATATTCACTGAAGGAGGTATTTTTATTCTGATTTTAGTTTTAGTTTAATTTAGTTTTAGTAGTTTCAGACTGAGCTGAATCTGTCAGACAGATAAACACTGGACCGGTGTTCTGACTCGCTGAATGTTCCTACAGTAGAGTAACACCGACCTGTAAACACGCTTACACTCTCTCTGTTTGTTTTCCTCCCCACTAATGTTGCCGATGGTCGTCTGATCGCCCAACTGGAAGGGACACACACTCAGAGTTTAGGTCTGGAACCCAGCCAGCATTGGGTCAGCCCAAAACACACCATCTCTTCAAAATAAGAGCCTCCAGCAGTGCCCTGAACACACAAAAAGCTTCACTCCATCACTAGGGAGCACTAGACTGTTTATTATGATCTGTGTTCATTTTACCAACGGGTTCCATCCTTATACTGTATACTGTAGGTGTGGATTATAATGAAATACCATCATCTGGTAAAACCTGCTTCCAATTTCCTTCCATGAGGCAGGAACCCTGTCTTAAGTTTAGGACTAGGCTTCAGATTTCCTCTTTGATAAATCCTTTAATTGGGTTATCCTGACTCATCTCTTTAGTTAGGTTTAGTTTACAATGAATCTAATTGGTGCTTCATTTGACCGTCTTCTGTTCTTTATTCTCTAGAATGAACTTTGGACGTGCGTCAACTCAACACTTCCAGGTAAGGCCTTTGTGAGGACTAACTGGGATGGGTTTGAACATTTCGAACTGTGGTGCCCTCCAGAGGATAAATGTTAAACTACTGGTTTTATTTCTGTCAGATATTTGTTGAGAAGTTGTTGGAGTCAAAATGAGTGTTAATCTCCTGATAGAACAGTGTTTTAGACCCACTTTGTCTCTACGGGTCCAGGACGTCCATCTGCTGAGCCTGATCCTGCTGTTGGTCTGTGGACAAGATCTTGTTGTTAGAAGTTTAACGGGCTCCAGATTGGAAAGCATTTTAGCATTTTTTCTTATTTTTTAAACGGTTAAGAACTGAAGTCAAGACATCCTGCAGAATCCCTTGGAATTAATCCAATAAAGGATCTTCAGGGTCTTATCAGTTTTTTATCTACAGTAAGGATCACACCCACCAGTGACATCACTCAGAGTGGGTGGGGTCTCTAGAGACAGGAAGACACCTGGTGCTGATGTATGCACACCTTCGTTGTGAGTTTGTCACAAAGGTGGGGTTTTTGGGTGGTGTGGGTGCTGTAGGTGCAGTGTTTATGTGTCCGCGGCCATATGAGCTCTCCTTCGCAGCGCTCTGCAACGGGAAGTTAAATAACAACTTGACCAGATAACAATTTGTTTGGAGCAGGCAGAAATGACGTTTGAAAGGACTTTCTGTCCTTTCCCTGTCGTCAGATGCCCAAACAGCCAAAACAGGGGAATTAATGTCATTCAAGCCGAGCCAGAGCTTTCTCCAAGTTGGTCTCCAAGTTTTGCACCAGTCCGCTAAGATCCTCAGTCTTACAATTCAGGTCTTGCAGCGACAAAGTCTGAGTCCCTCCAGCCCGACACACTCCGTCAGTGAGAGCGGGCAGCTTGCCAATTGGACCCATCTTCTCCGAAAGTTTGCGGTATTCTTGAAATCCACAAGCACCAATCAGCAGAAATCCAGTAACCATAATCCCAATCATGTAAACATCTTCAGCGTCCTCGATAGAAAGCAGCGAGAGGCACATGATCTTCCATTCGCCCCAGGAATCCATCAAGTACCCGACTGGGTGCGTTGAGAATCGGGGCACGCCGGCGCTCCTTTTGCCATTCGAAATGTGGAAAAAACTGAGTTGATCGACCAGCTCTTCAAATCCATGATCCAGAGGGAATGCAGACGGGTGCATCCTTAAGTGTCGGAAGTGAGCATCTAACCCCGGTCTCAGCTTCCCTTCACTGGCTCCCTGTTTGCTACAGGATTGATTTGAACATTTTATGCTAGTTTTTAAGGTATTTAATGGCTTGGACCCCTCTTATCTATCAGATCTCTTAGAACAGCGCTCTATTCCAGACAATCAGCGGTACCTCGCTGTACCCAGATCGTGATCGTGCCATTGCACGAGATCAGCCCAAAGTTTGGGGGACTTTAAAAACTCACTTTTCTCCCAGATTTTAGCAAGTAGAGCCAGTGTTTGCTCCTCGTATTGGCATGGTTCCTATTATTTTAATCTTTGGATTTTGTATTATCTCTTGACTTTTATGGTCATGTTTGATTCTGTTCTGATGTGATTGTATTGGTTTTTATTGTTGCTGTACAGCACTTTGGTGCAGCTCTGTTGTTTTCAAAGTGCTTTATAAATCGATTGACATTGATGGTTGATTCGGTTCCAGGTGTTTCCAGGAAGTCCGACGGCTGGGTCGGACTCGGCTGCTGTGAGCTAGCCATCTCGTTTGAGTGTCGGGGGGAGTGCAGACAGGTGAGCCATCGCTACCTCTGCATCTTAAAGTCAGCTCTTTGCTTCGTTGATACTCATATCTGCTTCTCTTACAGGCGTTGTCTAAAAATGACATAACAAAAATATGCAAGAAAGTTACAGAGGTAAGTCAGGAGCTGCTGTTTGGTTCTCAGGGTTCCCACGCTCACGAGAACCAAAGTTTTCCTTTTGATTTAGCTGACATTAAGTTCTGGAACAGCGCCACCAGGTGGCAGCTTGGTTCAGTGACCAAACTTTAACCTCCTGTTGGTTTCATTCATTATTACAAACCCAGCGGTCTGGTCTCTTCAGTCCAACGAAAACCTGAATCTGACACTCAACCATTCCATCAGTCAGCCCTCTTCCTCTCCACCTGCTAACAGAAACTACCTGAATGTCTCAGGTCATGTGGTCTGAACATGAATAGAGAGCAGGAAGGGTGGAAGCAAGAGTTGACTCAAATACTTCAGTTTTACAGTAAATTACTGTTGACTTGTGTCATATTTAATATTTCTGTTGAGCTGATAAAAACCCTGTTTACCTAACGATGACAAGCTCCTCCTTAAAGGGGTGTTAAGGTGGTATTCGATTAGCTAGGTCTCTCCTGATCTGACTAGCCACGACTATTGCTGTCACTGGTGGGTGTGGTCCTTACTGTGACCCTCCCATGATGCCTCTGGCCTCCCATGGAAACGGAGGAGGGCGTCTCAGAACAACCAATCAGTTTCTCTCCTCTGCTTCTAGAACTCGCTCTACAGCTGCATCACCAAAAATGAAAGTAAGTAGTTCATAACACACACACACACACACACACACACACACACACACACACACACACACACACACACACACACACGCACACAGACAGAGCTAACTCCAACAATCTTCCTCCAGTGGGTTCTTCCTGCTGCAGCTTCGCGGGCCGCCACACCACATGCAGGGAGTACTGCGAGGCCATCTTCAGGACCGACTCCACCCCGACAGAGTCCCAGATCAAGGCCGTTAAAGACTACTGCCAGGTCCACAGCCACAAGCTGGTGGAGTGCGTCAACAACTTCACAGAGTCCTACCCCGCTCGCAGCCCCATCGACAGTAGGTCCATCTGCTGGTCTGCTTCAGAAGCCCACCCACTAACAGAACAGAGTCTGAGTCTGAGACAGGACCAAGGGAACTCTGGTTGATCGTTTCTACAGTATGTGGTGTCAATGCTTCTTTTCTCCAAGGTAGAACAAGCTGTTGTTCTTCCACCCCTCATCCAACCTCCTGAAGCTAAAGTTTCCTTTCAAATGGGCAGGGCAGTTGGGAAGCAGAGCATCTCTAAGCCCCGCCCATCTGTCCTCTCTCTATTTGTGAGACGTTGGTGGGTCTTCAGGGTCTCAGATGAAGGGAGTAACTCGTTGATCAACCATCTATGAAGCAGCTGTCGTGCTTTGCTCGTAGCGTCACCATGACTGTTAGCTAACGTTTGTGAGGATGAGCGCTCTGTGGTTTTTAAAGGGCGGGGGCGGGCTCAGGTTGACAAAGGTGCTCTGATTGGCTCTGTCCTCTAGAGAGGATAGAGCATATAGAGTTCTAACTGTAGAGGTTAGTTAACAGGTAATATAGTGTTCTAACTGTAGAGGTTAGCTAACAGGTAATATAGTGTTCTAACTGTAGAGGTTAGCTAACAGGTAATATAGAGTTCTAACTGTAGAGGTTAGCTAACAGGTAATATAGAGTTCTAACTGTAGAGGTTAGCTAACAGGTAATATAGAGTTCTAACTGTAGAGGTTAGCTAACAGGTAATATAGAGTTCTAACTGTAGAGGTTAGCTAACAGGTAATATAGAGTTCTAACTGTAGAGGTTAGCTAACAGGTAATATAGAGTTCTAACTGTAGAGGTTAGCTAACAGGTAATATAGAGTTCTAACTGTAGAGGTTAACTAAGAGGTAATATAGAGTTCTAACTGTAGAACACTATTTAATTAGAACAGTTAGTTAAGTTAACACATTAGTTAGAACACTATTTTATTATTTATTTATTTCGTTTCTGGTTTTTATGCTTATCTAACTAGCCGTGAGTCTTGGTCTGGTCAGAGGACTACTTCCTGTTTTTAGAGATTTGCCCATTCAGTGATATGGATGAGGCTCTTACTGTGGATGAATAAAGGATAAAAGCCACCTCAGAATGACCCTGCCGTCCTGTTAGTCAGTGTTAGAACCGTTCTCCAGTGGGATCAGGTCAGACTCTCTGACTCTCTCCTGCAGGTCTGTACTGCTGTGACCGGGCTGAGTCCACCCACTGCCAGGCTTCCTGCCGGCGAATCCTGAGCACCATGCACACAGAGCACGAGATCATGGAGGGTCTGATTGACGAGTGTGGCTCCCAGCCCCTCCCCCAGGACCCCATGTGGCAGTGTTTTCTGGGTAGTGCCCACCCTCTCTCCCCACCTGAAGAGGAGACCCCCCATCCCGGCAAGATGGACTGCGCCAAGCTGCACTGCTGCTCCAAAGCGAACACGTCTCTCTGCAGGTACAGAGCAGGAAGCTGTTGTCAGTTGGTCTGATGCATTAAGTGTGTTTGTTCCACAGTGGTAAGAGGCTGTGCTTTGCTGTCAGGGACAAGTGTAAGGAGATCAGCACCCACTGGGGCAGCCAGACGCTGCAGGACTTTGATCAGCTCTGTGAGTACAGCCCCCTGGAGGCGGAGCTCATCAACTGCCTGGCGGACGTCCGAGAGCCCTGCCAGCTGGGCTGCAAAGACCTCACCTACTGCACCAACTTCAACAACAGGTCAGACCTCCGTCCTACTCCGGGTTTCACCCAGACACTCTGAATTTGGTCACATCGTTATGAGTATTCTATTGTATTTTTTATATTGTGTGCTGTAAATTACTTTGCCCATTTACCAGAGGTTTGGTGGCACAACTGCTGTCGTTGTCCGGTGATCGACGTATCGGGCATCCCTGACTTACAGTCTCTTCTTATTTTGAATTATTAATATTTTTTAGCCTTGTACGACTATGTATGTTTTTGGCTTGCCGTCACTTTGCTGCTGGTGCACCTGACTCTCCCCACTGAGGGACAACAAAGGTTTTTCTATTCCATTCTAATAAATTCTATTCTATCATTACTAAAGCACAAATTCATCCTTTCAGTTCAAACTTTTGGATTTATCGGCACCTTTTATGATCAATGCTGCAACAGACGGGTCAGAGTCTGGGTCACAGCTTGGGTTTTAGACATCTGCTCCCTCCAGGAAACAGGTCTTGTTCCTGTGTCTGGTAGCCACGAGTGTTGCTCCAGTCAGATGACAACTTCCTGTTTCTAGAGACACCACCCATTTTGAGTGATGTCACCAGTGGGTGTGGTCCTTACTGTAGATAAATGAAACGGCACTTTCACATCGGGCTCGGTCCGGTCCGGGTAGGGTAGGGTACACCCGCCCCCGTTGTGCTCATACAGCCTTCTCAGGAACGCCGAAGCGATCGAGCCCACGGACCACAAAAGTGGCGCTAAGAAATCTGTGATGTCGTACGTGAGCGCCACACGTCAGTAAACAAAGCGCTGTGAGCACGCTCAGTTGAGACAAGTGGGATGGAGAACCTCCTGGTGTTTATAGTTTTTGTGCTCTGATTGTGGCTCGTTTGGGGGAACCAATCAGAGGCTTGCTCTGTTTGTAGGCGTGAGACTTCAGCCGGCTGATAACCCACGACTCTCCCACAGGAAAACACATCAGCAGAATTAGCAGAAAAGCCTTTGGTCCTGTTGTCATGGAGATGGAAATGACCCGCATCGGGGTGTGGGACGAGGGCCTCAGTCCAGAACCTTCTTCTTTCTAAACGACCAATCAGCTGACTCGCCTGATACTACATGGACTAATCAACCAAAGAATAAAAATATGTTACAATAACACACCTCTAGTTCATGCTGTAATATTCTGTGTGTGTGTGTGTGTGGTGTGTGTGGTGTGTGTGTGTGGTGTGTGTGGTGTGTGTGTGTGTGTGTGTGTGTGTGTGTGTGCAGGCCTACAGAGCTGTTCCGTAGCTGCACCGTTCAGTCTGATCAGGGAGCCATGAATGACATCAAGCTGTGGTCCAATGGGACGATCCGGATGCCGTTCATGAACATTCCCGTTCTGGACATCAGGAAGTGTCTGCCCGACATGTGGAAGGCCGTGGCCTGCTCTCTGCAGATCAAACCGTGTCACAGCAAGTCCAGAGGCAGCCTCATCTGCAAGTAGGTCCATCACTGTCGAACAAACGCAACCACGATCAGCTCGAACACCGGTACTCAATAGGTGGGCCGTGGGCCGGGTCCGGCCTGCAGACCTCCTATTTCTGGACCTTCGGCCATGTACTGCACTCCCCAAGCTGTCAATATTTTATCAAATCCACCGCGAGTTGCTGTGGCACCTCCTGCACACCACCAGGTCCGTCTGACCACACCAGGTCTAGGGATGGGAATCGAAAACCGGTTCTTAATGAGAACCGGTTCCCAGTGTTTCAATCCCTTGGAATCGTTTGCCATTTTTGCTAACGATTCCCTTATCGATTCCAGTCGGCGCAAAAAATAAAATAAAATAAATTCCAGTCGGCGCGACTACGTCACCACGAGTCACTAAACTCAGGTTTCTCCACCGTGTAGATTAGAGCCATATCTTTGTAGATGTGCCTGGTAACAGCAGCAGTAACCTCCTCCTTCCTTCCATTCCACTCAGCTGGCAGCTGGACGCTACATGACGTGCTGCAGGTAAAAACCTGATCAGCGTCTGGAGTTTATTCTAAGCTCTTACTCCAACACTCGACGCTGCTCTTGTAGCTTTTGCTCGTTGACCGTCTCTGTATTCTTCGACTTGGTTTTTGTGCAGGTGATAAAATATATTATTGGCGTCAGAGTTCGTTGTTGGGACCGGGAGCCGGTGAACTTTACCAACAGCTGCTGTCTGGTCCACGTCGGTCTTTTTATATTTAAACCAC
>SSNR01000345.1:358107-373107 GCA_006937965.1 Callopanchax toddi
ATGCACTGAACTAAGTTTTTGAAAGACAAGTATTTTATTTGGTCGAACTGGTTTAACCAACAGTTAGAAATGTTTCCCTGTTCAAGGCTTTTTGAATTCAAAATCTTAAGGAAAAGTCAGTGTGACTGTTATGCACTTTTCATCTCTCCTTATAATTTAAAATATCACTACTATTGTGCAATGTTTGCAGAGAAATTGTTAAAATGTTACAAATTATTTTAAAATCTTAAGAAAAAGTCAGTGTGACTGTTATGCACTTTTCATTTCCTTATAATTTAAAATATCACTACTATTGTGCAATGTTTGCAGAGAATTTGTTAATGTTAAATGTTAACATTTTTTTTAGGTTTTGAAAAAGAATTCAATGTTGAAGTGGACAGCTAATGTTGAGAGTTAANCTGGATGAACTTTCTGACCAAAATAAACGCATAATCCTGTCAAGCCTTGCCATTCTGTGAGGTGAAAGGTTTAAAAATAAAAATAAATCCATCTTTAGCTGGGGAATGGGTAGGTTTTTAGTAGAAATGAGCCGTGAGGCTGATATGCAAACAGAGAAACACAGGGAGCGTCCTGTACGACAGCGCCCCCTACTGGTACAGGTTTGGTCGATGCACGTGCATGTTGAGAGAATGCCGAAATTTGAATTTCATTGGCTAAAAAATGTCGGCGGCAAGAAATAATGGAAAGGGGTCTCTAGGAGGAAGGAGGGTCTTCATCAGAATGACAGATGTTGTTGAACTCAACCCATAAATCATAGTTTAGACCTGAAATATCATTTAAAACATTTAGAAAACTTTGATACAGAGAAAAATAATCAAGAGAGCCGCTTTAAATGCAAGTTTATTAACACTCAGTATTCTGCTACTCTGTTTAAAATAGGTTTACTAGGAAAAGTGTTTTTTGGATTATTTGGTGGTTAATGCTGCCCTCTACTGGCTGTATAATGTAAGTAGCAGCTAGGTCGTGTTTACTGGCAGAGGACATTTTGTTCAGAGCACACAACATGAGCAGCCATCTCTGATGTGTCTCAGACAATTCCTGCATCTGAAGACCTTGACAAGGCATAATCTGTAAATTTGTGTGGCTTGTTAAATGTTTTGGTAGCTTTCAGTCGTGTTATTTACATTTAAGTGGCCTGTTACCCTGTTAGCAGCAGATACCTTAGCATGTAGCATTAGCCAGTACATTTTTTTCTTTTTTTTTGGTCAAAGTTTATTTTATTCAAATAAAAACAAATAAAAAAAAAAAATAAACAATAAGATATACATAACAAAAAATCATATTTGAACAAAAAAGGAGCAGAATGAAGAAAAAAATCTTATAATTTCTGCCCCCACTTAACAAAAAAGATTCTATACAAATTTCAAACACTTCGATTCATTATGAACCCTGTCTTGTCCTTATTTCCAGATTTGATCATGATCATTGGTTTAATGTACTTTTTCATAATTACTTAATACATCCATTTTGGTACATTTTTTGAATATATTAAATGACAGTGATTTTTTTTTGTTTCCCTGTTAAGATTATTCCATAATTTAACACCATTTACAGACATACTCCATTCCTTAATTTTTATTCTAAATCTTGGTTTTATAAACACATCAGTTTCTTTCAACATGTAACCACAAGTTCTTTTCTCAAACATCTTCTGAATGTTTGTTGGCAGAGTACTTAAACTAGCTTTGTACATTGTTTGTAGAATTTTCCATTCTATTAAATCATGAAATTTCAATATTTTGTATTTGATGAACAACGGGTTTGATGGATCTCTATAGCCACGATCTGGAATCGGTCCTTCTCCACAATCTTCCTCAGGGTCCGGTCACCTCTTCTCGTTGTGCAGCGTTTTCTGACACACTTTTTCCTTCCCACAGACTTCCCACTGAGGTGCCTTGACACAGCACTCTGGGAACAGCCTATTCGTTCAGAAATGTCTTTCTGTATCTTTCCCACTTGCTTGAGGGTGTCAATGATGGCCTTCTGGACAGCAGTCAGGTCGGCAGTCTTACCCATGATTGCGGTTTTGAGTAATGAACCTGGCTGGGAGTTTTTAAAAGCCTCAGGAATCTTTTGCAGGTGTTTTGAGTTAATTAGTTGATTCAGATGATTAGGTTCATAGCTCGTTTAGAGGACCTTTTCATGATATGCTAATTTTTTTTAGATAGGAATTTTGGGTTTTCATGAGCTGTATGCCAAAATCATCAATATTAAAACAATAAAAGGCTTGAACTACTTCAGTTGTGTGTAATGAATCTAAAATATATGAAAGTCTAATGTTTATCAGTAGGGATGGGAATCGAAAACCGGTTCTTAATGAGAACCGGTTCCCAGTTTTTCAATCCCTTGGAATCGTTTGCCATTTTTGCTAACGATTCTCTTATCAATTCCAGTCGGCGCAAAAAAATAAATTCCAGTCGGCGCGACTACGTCACCACGAGTCACTAAACTCACGTTTCTCCACCGTGTAGATTAGAGCCCTATCTTTGTAGATGTACCTGGTAACAGCAGCAGTAACCTCCTCCTTCCTTCCATCCCGCTCAGCTGGCAGCTACATGACGTGCTGCAGGTAAAAACCTGATCAGCGTCTGGAGTTTATTCTAAGCTCTTACTCCAACACTCGACGCTGCTTTTGCAGCTTTTGCTCTTTGACTGTCTCTGTATTCTTCGACTTGGTTTTTGTGCAGGTGATAAAATATATTAATGGCGTCAGAGTTCGTTGTTGGGACCGGGAGCCGGTGAACTTTACCAACAGCTGCTGTCTGGTCCACGTCGGTCTTTTTATATTTAAACCACATCCATGAGACAGAAGTTGTCCCTCTTTTAGGTAAAAGCTCCTCGGTTTGGGTTAGCTGGTTATCCTGTTGACTCTGGTCTAAAACGCGTCCACTACCGTCTGCCTCCATGTTTGTTTATGTGTTGCTGCGCGGTGCATTCATGAACATCCCGTAAAGTGCAATATGCTGTAAAACTTCTATCGTGGCTTAAACGATAGAGCTTTTTATCTGACGGTAGACATTTTCTATCGTCCAGATGAAATATTTCGTCATAACGTACAGCCCTGTTGCAGCTCCTACCTGTCTGAGAGGGTGTCCTCCAGCTGGAGACACAATAAGTCCAGAAAGATCAGGTATCCTTCCTGAAAAAGCAGATATGCTCATTTTTCTGCAGAAGAATTGTTAATTTTCCATAGTTGATGGTTGCAAAATTGCACAATTCCATTAAACTTGACTTGAGTTGTATTTGTTGCTGGCTGATGTAACTGTGTGTGTTCAGCTCAGATCCTTTTTAAAGAGAGTTGAAATGTTACATTCTTATGGAATTTCACAGAATAATTTATGTTGTATTTTATGTTATTTCTACAAAATAATATTTTATTATTATTTTATACTTAGAAACTTTTTTTTCTGGGCACCCTGTGACCCTAGGCTCTGGTTTTCTTAAGACCTCACTGTTGGATGTATAAGGTCATCTTACTTCTAAACTTGTATCTGACTCAAAGATAAGATATAAACCAGCTTGAAGCTAATAGATCTGTTTGTTCTCTTTTTTTCCAAATGAGAATCGATAAGAGAATCGATAAAGAATTGAATCGTTATACAGAATCGAAAATGGAATCGGAATCGTAAAAATCTTATCAATTTCCATCCCTAACCAGGTCTCTCTGACCACCACCAGGTCTCTCTGACCACCACCAGGTCCCTCTGACCTCCACCAGGTCCATCTGACCACCACCAGGTCCCTCTGATCACCACCAGGTCCCCTGATCACCACCAGGTCCCTCTGATCACCACCAGGTCCCTTTGACCTCCACCAGGTCCCTCTGACCACCACCAGGTCCTTCTGACCACCACCAGGTCGCTCTGACCACCACCAGGTCCCTCTGACCACCACCAGGTCCCTCTGACCACCACCAGGTCCCTCTGACCTCCACCAGGCCCCCTGATCACCACCAGGTCCCTCTGACCACCACCAGGTCCCTTTGACCTCCACCAGGTCCCTCTGATCACCACCAGGTCCCTCTGATCACCACCAGGTCCCTCTGATCACCACCAGGTCCCTCTGATCACCACCAGGTCCCCTGATCACCACCAGGTCCTTCTGACCACCATCAGGTCTCTCTGACCTCCACCAGGTCCCTCTGACCTCCACCAGGTCCCTCTGACTTCCACCAGGTCCCCTGATCACCACCAGGTCCCTCTGACCTCCACCAGGTCCCTCTGACCACCACCAGGTCCCTCTGACCACCACCAGGTCCCTCTGACCACCACCAGGTCCCTCTGACCACCACCAGGTCCCTCTGACCTCCACCAGGTCCCCTGATCACCACCAGGTCCCTCTGACCACCACCAGGTCCCTCTGACCTCCACCAGGTCCCTCTGACCTCCACCAGTAGACAAGGTGGGTGAATTGTCTCCAAGGACCCAACGACAAAGTGTCCCAGCTGGAGCTGGGATTGAACCGGAGACCCTCTGGTTGCCAGACAGTGGCTCTACCTCCTGAGATACACATCACCCCATCAACCAATCAAACCTTTCGGTTGACTGTGGCCTGTGAGGGCCTCCAGCTGCGTTCCAGGGTGTAACATCTGGTTTCTCTTCTGTTCTCAGGTCAGACTGTGTGGACATCTTGACCAAGTGTGGAGACAGGAAACGTTTCCATGAAGGACAATCTCCAGAGAGGATCTGTGAGCTTCTGTCTCCCATCGATGACCCTGAGCGCTGCATCCCTCTCCACAGATACCTCAGTGAGTGTCAGCGAATCAGACTTCCTGTTCTGGCCCAGGGTTTAGTCAGGTCCAGAGCAGTTCAGCCTTTAATGGATGGGCTGTGGAGCTACCAGACTTGACTTGGTGGTAGCGTTTAGGGTTGTTCCTGCTCCTGCACACACTGACCTCTTCCTGCCGCAGCAGTCAGCTCTCTGAGGGCTAACAGCTCCATTGTATTTGATGCAGCTCTTTGCTGGGAAGATGAATAAAACAGTTCTACGGTGAATAAAATGTTCCTTTTTTAACTTTTTAAAGACAAGAACTGGGTTCAGAAGCTTTAATTTCCTCTCATCTCATCATGTGTCAATCAAATATAAACCTCCACCCTCACTAAAGGTCTTGCACCTCAACATACGGTTTTTTTGCGTCTTGGGAAGAATTGACCATAAACTGGTTGGTTTCCAGAAAATCAGACTAAAGGAACGTCTTTTATCCATAAACGGAATGTTTTCCATCTTTCCAGCGCCCAGTCCTCATGACAGCACCGTAGTGGAGGAGGTGGTCCATCCCTGCAACCCCAACCCCTGTCCCAGCAGCCACATCTGTCGAGTCAACAGGAAGGGCTGCGCTGATCCCAACAGCTGTGAGCCGTTCCTCTGTGAGCCAGGTGAGACCCTCTCTGGATCTCCTCACCTGCCTTATGGCGTCCACCTTTGTCTCACTCCTGCTCGTGTGTTTAAGGCTGTAAACTGGGCGAAGCGTCAGAGTTCCTGGTGCAGCAGGGAGCTCGGATCCAAGTTCCAACTCGAGCCGGGTCTCCTGGCTGCTACGAGGTCTGTATCTGTGGTCCCAGTGGGCGGCTGGAGAACTGCGTGGAGATGCCCTGTGTGGACGTCAACAAGGCCTGCGTCATAGACGGGACGAGGAAGAGTAAGACCTCACCCAGACCTCACGCTGACCTCATCCTGACCTCACCCAGACCTCACCCTGACCTCACGCTGACCTCATCCTGACCTCACCCAGACCTCACCCTGACCTCACGCTGACCTCATCCTGACCTCACCCAGACCTCACCCTGACCTCATCCTGACCTCACCCAGACCTCACCCTGACCTCATCCTGACCTCACCCTGACCTCACCCTGACCTCATCCAGACCTCATCCTGACCTCACCCTGACCTCACCCTGACCTCATCCTGACCTCACCCTGACCTCATCCTGACCTCACCCTGACCTCATCCAGATCTCACCCTGACCTCATCATGACATCACCCAGACCTGTAGATTTAATGCAGGGGTTATAGTTCTCTGGTGTGACGGATTTCCATCAATTGGGACAAAAGAGAAAAAGTTCAGTCAAATCTCTCTCTCTCACTCGTAAATAAAGATACGTGACTCCTAGTTCACACCGGGTCCAGAACAGATGCGGTCCGGTTTTTACAGGACAGCCACTGACCCTGAACGAGTCCTCGACCCTCTCCTTCCTCACCTGTTTTAGTGAAACTGTTCTGGTTTTCCTGGTTTGATTCTGGTTGTGTTGGTTTCTTCTTCAGACCACGGCGCTTCGTTCCAGGCTGACTGTAACACCTGTGCCTGCTTTGCGGGGGAGACCATCTGCTCCACCAGAAAGTGTCTCGGCTCCAGCTTCTCCGGTGACGGTCACATTGCAGGTTTGTTCCTTTACTGGTCTTACTGGGAAGGGTGTTAAGAACAGGTTTAAAACCACATCCTCAGGAGGTTTTAAATTAACATTCAGGCCTAATTAAGAGTTTTCTAGCTTCTTTGACATGTTTACGAGGGTCATGAAGCTGACCGTCCCCCTGTGTCCTCCCTGCTGTCCCCCAGGCCTCCCCTGCAGCTGTCCAGACCACTTTATCCCAGTGTGTGCCTCTAATGGACGGACCTACCCCAGTGGGTGTGTGGCCCGCTGTATGGGATTCAAAGACCACCAGTACGTCTTTGGCCAATGCCACATCAGCAAACCCTGCACCAGCAAAAGCTGCCCGAGAAACCAGAGGTGAGTTCAGCAAACGGAGCCGCCTCGTCCCTCCCATCCCCCCACGTCCTGCCCTCCTCCACTGGCTGACTGGCAGCTTGTTGTTTCAGGTGGTTTTGGTTGTCCTCAGAAGGTCTGGTGGTTCAGTTTCATTCACAAACCTTCGTTTATCCCCGGGCCCCTCTCTTCAGCCGCTCGGCTCTCCAAACACTCGCTCTGACCCCGCTGCTTTGAAGGCTTTTATCTCCGGACACAAACACAAGTCTGAAGGAACACAGATGACTTGAGTAATAACCAAAAAAATAATCTCTGACTGGAAACAGGCCTGGAGTGGCTCTGCAGACTGAAGCATTCAAACATATTCAACCAAAAACATGTTTATTATTATCATCAGATCAGGGATTAAACATGAGATCACTGCAGCTCTCCTTCAGCATTTCATCAGGTCAAAATACTGAAAAAACATTTCTCTAAAACAGGGATTCCTGAAGTGTGGTGTCACTAGGGGGTGCGCGAGAATGAAAAATGTAATAATTACACATTTACAGTGTTTTTTTCTGTGTAAATAAACATTTCCTAGCGTTACGATGTAGAGCTGTGGGACAGGATTTGGATGAACTCCAAGTCTTTTTTCTGTCAATCATGTGAACTCCTCCGAGCAGACCTTTATTTTGAAGGGGACGACTTTTACTTTTAGTTCTGAGACGATGTTGCGCGGCGCTGCTGGAATGTTTACCCAATCAAACGGATATGGATTGCTTCTTTTGTTTTACTAAAAATGCGGCGCTATGTTCAACCACCGACGAGCTAATGGCTAACGGAGCTGGGTTCACATTTTTGCATAATTTAAAAAACACTAAGCAGTTGTGGTTAAGGGTTTTAATTAGGGGTGGACATAGATTTCTTTTTTAAATCTAGATTAATCTCACCCTAATCTTGACATTAATCTAGATTAAAATGTCTCATTTGAATTCAGCCAAAGGCATTCATAATACCGTATGTGTGCTCCCTAAATAACGACTAAAGGAAGTCTCTGACAGCAGGTTTCTATTAGACCAGGGGCTCAGCTCCTGTTTCCAAAACACATCACAGACTGAGAAAGTTGTTCTACTATGAGAACTGGTGATGGAAATAAAACAATATGAATGCACCACCAGTTAACACATTTAACGTGTAAATACATCACTTATATCAGTATTAACTTTATGATTAGAACAAGATTTGATTAGATTAGGGTCTAACAAAGATAGTGGAGATGACACACCAGGGAAGAATTTTAAAATGTATAAACATTTATTATATACAAAAACAAAACAGAATTCTACAATATTAAAAGGACTAAACTAAACTACTGATTTAAAGGTAAACTGAAAGACTAAACTAGTCTCAGGTTTAGTTACTAAACTAGTCTTGGGTTAGGTAATAAACTAATCTCAGGTTTAGTTATTAAACTAGTCTCAGGTTTAGTTACTAATCTCAGGTTTAGTTTCTAAACTAATCTCAGGTTTAGTTATTAAACTAGTCTCAGGTTTAGTTACTAATCTCAGGTTTAGTTTCTAAACTAGTCTCAGGTTTAGTTATTAAACTAGTCTTGTGTTAGGTACTAATCTCAGGTTTAGTTACTAAACTAGTCTTGGGTTAGGTACTAATCTCAGGTTTAGTTATTAAACTAGTCTCAGGTTTAGTTATTAAACTAGTCTTGGGTTAGGTACTAATCTCAGGTTTAGTTATTAAACTAGTCTCAGGTTTAGTTACTAAACTAGTCTTGGGTTAGGTACTAATCTCAGGTTTAGTTTCTAAACCAGTCTCAGGTTTAGTTATTAAACTAGTCTTGGGTTAGGTACTAATCTCAGGTTTAGTTATTAAACTAATCTTAGGTTTAGTTATTAAACTAGTCTCAGGTTTAGTTTCTAAACTAGTCTCAGGTTTAGTTACTAGACTAATCTCAGGTTTAGTTACTAATCTCAGGTTTAGTTACTAGACTAATCTCAGGTTTAGTTACTAATCTCAGGTTTAGTTACTAGACTAATCTCAGGTTTAGTTTCTAAACTAGTCTCAGGTTTAGTTATTAAACTAGTCTCAGGTTTAGTTACTAATCTCAGGTTTAGTTACTAGACTAATCTCAGGTTTAGTTACTAATCTCAGGTTTAGTTACTAGACTAATCTCAGGTTTAGTTTCTAAACTAGTCTCAGGTTTAGTTACTAGACTAATCTCAGGTTTAGTTACTAATCTCAGGTTTAGTTACTAGACTAATCTCAGGTTTAGTTACTAATCTCAGGTTTAGTTACTAGACTAATCTCAGGTTTAGTTTCTAAACTAGTCTCAGGTTTAGTTATTAAACTAGTCTCAGGTTTAGTTACTAATCTCAGGTTTAGTTATTAAACTAGTCTCAGGTTTAGTTACTAATCTCAGGTTTAGTTTCTAAACTAGTCTCAGGTTTAGTTATTAAACTAGTCTCAGGTTTAGTTACTAATCTCAGGTTTAGTTACTAATCTCAGGTTTAGTTTCTAAACTAGTCTTGGGTTAGGTACTAATCTCAGGTTTAGTTTCTAAACTAGTCTCAGGTTTAGTTATTAAACTAGTCTCAGGTTTAGTTACTAATCTCAGGTTTAGTTATTAAACTAGTCTCAGGTTTAGTTACTAGACTAATGGTTTAGTTACTAATCTCAGGTTTAGTTACTAGACTAATCTCAGGTTTAGTTTCTAAACTAGTCTCAGGTTTAGTTATTAAACTAGTCTTGGGTTAGGTACTAATCTCAGGTTTAGTTATTAAACTAATCTCAGGTTACTAAACTAGTCTTGGGTTAGGTACTAATCTCAGGTTTAGTTTCTAAACTAGTCTCAGGTTTAGTTATTAAACTAGTCTTGGGTTAGGTACTAATCTCAGGTTTAGTTTCTAAACTAGTCTCAGGTTTAGTTATTAAACTAGTCTTGGGTTAGGTACTAATCTCAGGTTTAGTTTCTAAACCAGTCTCAGGTTTAGTTATTAAACTAGTCTTGGGTTAGGTACTAATCTCAGGTTTAGTTATTAAACTAATCTCAGGTTTAGTTATTAAACTAGTCTCAGGTTTAGTTACTAGACTAATCTCAGGTTTAGTTACTAATCTCAGGTGTAGTTACTAGACTAATCTCAGGTTTAGTTTCTAAACTAGTCTCAGGTTTAGTTACTAATCTCAGGTTTAGTTACTAATCTCAGGTTTAGTTTCTAAACTAGTCTTGGGTTAGGTACTAATCTCAGGTTTAGTTTCTAAACTAGTCTCAGGTTTAGTTATTAAACTAGTCTCAGGTTTAGTTACTAATCTCAGGTTTAGTTATTAAACTAGTCTCAGGTTTAGTTACTAGACTAATCTCAGGTTTAGTTACTAATCTCAGGTTTAGTTACTAGACTAATCTCAGGTTTAGTTTCTAAACTAGTCTCAGGTTTAGTTACTAGACTAATCTCAGGTTTAGTTACTAATCTCAGGTTTAGTTACTAGACTAATCTCAGGTTTACTTTCTAAACTAGTCTCAGGTTTAGTTACTAATCTCAGGTTTAGTTACTAATCTCAGGTTTAGTTTCTAAACTAGTCTCAGGTTTAGTTACTAATCTCAGGTTTAGTTTCTAAACTAGTCTCAGGTTTAGTTACAAATCTCAGGTTTAGTTACTAATCTCATATTTTGTCAGCAGATCTGGTTCCTGAAGTCTCCGTTAGCCCAGAAAACCCTAAATTATCTTTTATTTGCATCAATCATACCCATAATTCCTTGTGCCCACAGATATCAAAACATTTATTCTCATTAAGTCTTCATATAATTTGTAAACAGGAAGTGAAGTTTACTTTGTTTTTGTAGTCATTAGAATATTATTGATGTCATTTAAAAAAAAACTAAATCAGTCAGAACTCTAAAAGCAGCTGGAAACCAATCGGCTCTGATCTATCATCCTAAGAGCTGACTTACCCAGAGGAATAATAAAGATCTATCTATCCAGAAAACTCTGAAGATCAAACAGACACAGTACATTCAAACACTTTTACTCCATAAATCAGGTTTTTTTCTTTCTGTGATGTGTTCTCTTCCCTCAGGAAAAACAGTAACAGGTCCAGGTTCTTGTCCTTAGACTGCCCCCCAGTGGCAGCAGCATGCTATGACAGGTGGACATGCTGTCCTTAAAAGTACTAAAATTAGGTACTTAAGTACAGTTCTTCAAATTACATCTTAACTGCAGTCTGTGGGTCACAAAGGTCAAACAGGAACATTTCTTTATAATTTGTTCTAAAAAATCTTTAATGTTTTGATTCCAGCTGGTAATTACATACAGTTCTCACTTCATTTATCAATAACATCAAAAAGTAAACTTTAGACCAGGTGTACTCAATCCAAACCTGAAAGGGCCACACAAGGGCCCACGGGCTACCTATTGAGTAGTACTCCTCCTTTAGACTAAAACCTGCCACAGCCTCAGCTGATCTTAACCAGAATTAGATTATTTCTACATTACCTGGTAATTAAAGTTAAATATAAGCAGCTATGTGGAGTTTTTCAGCAAGAGAGCATATTTTTAAACCAACAGACCACGGCCCCTCCCAAAACATCCCTTCTCCCCCCTTCCATGTCTCTCTAAGCCGGGCATAAACCACTTAGTCCAGGCTCAAACTGCATCACAGGGTTCAATCATTCACAGCTAACAAATCATGTTCTCACTCTGGAGATGCTCTGAGACCTGGCTGTCACTCGGTGCTGATCAAACACGTCGCTCAACATTCTCCTCACACAACACGGAGCTGCAGAACCCGGAAATGAGGAGAGACTCGCTTCAGAACTGAAATCAGGGGTGGATCTAGAGGGGGGACCAGTGCCCCCCCTGACAACAAGCTTGGCCCCCATGTGACCCCATGTTAAGTGCTTAGTGTTTTAGAATGTGTCCCTTTTAAAAAGCAGCTGGCCCCAGCCTGGCCCCCCTCTAATTTTTTTCTAGAACCGCCACTGACTGAAATATTATTTAAAACATTTAGAAAACTTTGACACATAGAAAAATGCTCCACATAGGGGCTTTAAATGTAAAGACCAGGTTGTGTCTGCTGATTGGTTCTCTGATGTTTTAAATGTGGGGTCAAAGGTTGACGATGAAATCTGTTTAAATCAGTAAGGGTCAGGAAGTTTGTCGACCTTTTGTTGCATCTGATCAGAGTTCTGGGTTTTCCTGTCACCTATAGGATGAGCCTCTGAGATTCTAAAGACCACTAGACCAACTAGTGGACCATTAGACCAAACTAGTGGACAACTAGATTAACTAGTGGACCATTAGACCAAACTAGTGGACAACTAGATTAACTAGTGGACCATTAGACCAAACTAGTGGACAACTAGATTAACTAGTGGACTATTAGACCAAACTAGTGGATGACTAGACCAACTAGTGGACCATTAGACCAAACTAGTGGACAACTAGATTAACTAGTGGGCCATTAGACCAAACTAGTGGACAACTAGATTAACTAGTGGACTATTAGACCAAACTAGTGGATGACTAGACCAACTAGTGGACCATTAGACCAACTAGTGGACAACTAGATTAACTAGTGGACCATTAGACCAACTAGTGGATGACTAGATTAACTAGTGGACTATTAGACCAAACTAGTGGACAACTAGATTAACTAGTGGACCATTAGACCAAACTAGTGGACAACTAGATTAACTAGTGGACCATTAGACCAACTAGTGGACAACTAGGTTAACTAGTGGACCATTAGACCAAACTAGTGGACAACTAGATTAACTAGTGGACCATTAGACCAAACTAGTGGATGACTAGACCAACTTGTGGACCATTAGACTTACTAGTGGATGACTAGACTAGACCAACTAGTGGACCATTAGACCAAACTAGTGGATGACTAGATTAACTAGTGAACTGTTATACCAAACTAGTGGATGACTAGATTAACTAGTGAACCGTTATTCCAAACTAGTGGATGATTAGACCAACTAGTGGACTATTAAACCAAAATAGTGGACAACTAGATTAACTAGTGGACCGTTAGACCAAACTAGTGGATGACTAGATTAACTAGTGGACCGTTAGACCAAACTAGTGGATGACTAGATTAACTAGTGGACCATTAGACCAAACTAGTGGATGACTAGTGTAACGTAAATAAATACGTTATATCCTCTGAATTCTGACCTCTAGGATCATCACAAATAATAACCATCTTTTTCCCAATAACTTGGAATAAAATGACTCTTTTATTATGCTAACCTGGATTAACATTCCCAGATCAAGGACGTTTCTCCGGAAGACCTCACTGGATTTTCACTCTTTAGTTAATAATAACTCAAAGACTGCCAGACGTCTCCTTCTAATGTCATTACTCTTAATCAAACTGTTTTAAAATGTCTTAATGTGATTAATGGATTTTCCTCCAGTATTAAGGAATGTTGATCTTGCTTCAGTATTATTTCACATACATACTGTGCCAAAGGTGAAGTCAACTGCATCACTCGTGTACTTCAACCAAGTAACCAATGAGAGTTAGTGATCTGAGTCACGTGACATTAATAACTCCTCATCCATTTGCCACGTCCCCTTAAGACTCCTTTTTTAGCTCTCCGACCCCGGAAGCTGTCGGTTCTGTTCTGGTCCTGACACTAACCAGACGTCATCTCAGCTGTCAACCCCGCTACACAGCTGAGCTCTTGGAGACGGCCTCTCTCACCCCGAAGGCCGATCTCATCTCCGGCCCCTGAAGAGAAAACAAGCCGTTTTCCCTTCATCTCAATATGAGCCTACTCAACCCCGTGAAGAAAGCAGTCTCTGCTCCACTAGCTCAACTGGCTAACCATCAGCTTACTCAGAGATGGGTCCACTAAGCTTCGTATCCCAGGACAACACCGTGGCCTCCGGCGGTCCAAGACCACCACAGCCGTCCGATCCTGACCGAGGAGGGAACACCACCTCCGCGCTGTCTCATCCGACCCCAGCGGTGCTGATCCATCGAACGCAGCTAAGTCCCACGATTCTGGTAAAGCTTAAAGGCCTCTTGATAAAAGCTAACACCTTAGCTCACTCAAGCTAGTACCCTCCATTAGAACCCTTAATCTAAATTAAGTAAAATCCTTAGTCTCCTACACCATCATGAGACTCAGATTACTAAAACTTATTTAAGATTCAATTCAGAACACCTTACCATCGTGAATGACTTAATGCTGACCACCTGCTAACTACCTCTTTCTTATCTGTGATATCTGTCGTCCGTATTTCTTTTATAAATAAATTCATAGTCTAGTTCTATGACTCAAGCTTCTATTCGTCAATATATAAAAGGTCCTACTAGCTCCCTATAATTAAAGAACCTAGAGAAATGTTCCCGTTCAGATACTAGTGAGTGAAAGTATCAGAGGTAACCCTTTGTGTAAAACTAACAAAAACTCAACTAGTGACCTTACGGAAGGTGTAGAATAAACCCCAGGTTTTATATCACTACACTAGACAACTAGTGGACAACTAGATTAACTAGTGGACCATTAGACCAACTAGTGGACAACTTGATTAACTAGTGGACCATTAGACCAAACTAGTGGACAACTAGGTTAACTAGTGGACCGTTAGAGCAAACTAGTGGATGACTAGACCAACTAGTGGACCATTAGACCAACTAGTGGATGACTAGACCAACTAGTGGACCATTAGACCAAACTAGTGGATGACTAACTAGTGAACCGTTATACCAAACTAGTGGATGACTAGATTAACTAGTGGACCGTTAGACCAAACTAGTGGATGACTAGACCAACTAGTGGACCATTAGACCAAACTAGTGGATGACTAGACAACTAGTGGACTATTAGACCAAAATAGTGGACGACTAGATTAACTAGTGGACTGTTAGACCAAACTAGTGGACGACTAGATTAACTAGTGGATGACTAGATTAACTAGTGGACCATTAAACTAAACCAGTGAATCCCTATGTCATGCATGTTAACTAGTTAGCACCAAAACCTGTTACATGTTAACTAGTCAACATAAATCCTGCCTACTAATCGACTAGTAACTGTTAAACATAATTTGACCTAGTCGATTAGTAAGAGCCTAAATGTTCACTAGTTGATGCTCTCTTTGCCCTAATGGTGAACTAAAACAGCTAAAAAATGTTAAATGTTAAGGTTTAAAATTTCAACTAGTTAACTAGTAAGCCAAAATTGGGTGCAGTATTTGACTAGTGTATATTGTCCTGCCTGCTAGGTTAGTCTTAGAAACTTGGCTGACTTGTTTCACCTGATCCCAGAAGCTTCTTCAGGTCTGAAACC
>SSNR01000345.1:400933-411654 GCA_006937965.1 Callopanchax toddi
GCTGCTAACGCTTCAAACTACAACAAAGTGAGCTGGTTCAGCTCTCTACTCGTCTCTTTCTCTATAGTTGCAGTCCGTATGACAGAAAAAGCAAAAACGGAGTTCACTGATCTGAGAGCGGACAGCGTCGCCGGTGGCGGTAGCTTCAGCGTGCATCGGACACAACTTGAGGCTAAATGCAGAACGTATCTTTCCAGCGTGTCTCTCATTAGAGGCGCGGGGGAGAACTGTCCCGTGGCCGTGATCAAACAGCAATGACTCCGCGTTTAATCGGTAGATTATCCCATAGTGTATCTGCTATGTCCTCGTTTTTACGAGGCGCATTAAATGCACCATCAGTAAAATCTACGGGAGCCGAGTAGTCAGGTGGCACGCAGCCGCAGTTAGAAAACCTGTAAGGTGAAGAGATGAGCAGCATTAAGTGAATCTGGATGATTTCTGCTGTTAGTCAGTATAGAGACACTATGTTGAAGTTATTTACACACTGCACAGAGTTAATGCTGGAAGTGTTTATTAGAGGAGGTTTAACAAGTGTTTTAGTAAAATTACAGGCAGAAAGTTCTATTAATTAAAGGGACCTGAGAAAAGGGCTTTGGTAATGGTTCACATCTCTGGTTTTATTTTTAAGAGGCACCTTTTTTATTGGCTTTATTAATTAATTGTTTATATATATTTTATATATATATATATATATATATATATATATATATATATATATATATATATATATATATATATATATATATATATATATAATTTTTATATGAGAGGACACTACCTCATGTTCTGTGAGTATTCATTCAATTTACTCAATAAAAATGGAAACATTAAAGTAATTTGCTTCTAGTTATGAAAAATACAAGATCGGCAAAAAAAAAATCGAGATCGGCAGGAAAGGTTGTCTAAAGATCGGTGATCGGCCAGAAAACTGCAATCGGTGCAGCCCTAATGACTTCACTACCTCAGGATTAGTGATGTCTGATGTCTGATTACGATTAGTGATGTCTGTTTAGCGATGTCCGAGGTCTGATTACGATTAGTGATGTCTGTTTAGCGAT
The DNA here is from genome assembly GCA_006937965.1 of Callopanchax toddi. NCBI lineage: Eukaryota > Metazoa > Chordata > Actinopteri > Cyprinodontiformes > Nothobranchiidae > Callopanchax > Callopanchax toddi. The sequence continues at coordinate 401,992 of SSNR01000345.1, forward strand.
GTCTGATGTCTGATTACGATTAGTGATGTCTGTTTAGCGATGTCCAAGGTCTGATTAGTGATGTCTGAGGTCTGATTACGATTAGTCAGGTCTGATTAGTGATAAGATGTCTTTATAAATTAATATAGTTTTCAGCTTATTTCTGCATTAACTTGTAAAACAACCTCATTCCTGTAGAAAACTGTCCAGCAAATGTTTTGCTTTATTGTTGTTTCATGTATAAAAAAAAAGAGTCAGTTTTAGGTAAAAAAAAACAAACAAAACAAAACAAAAGACCAACCTTTAGTTGTTTATGTGTTTTTATGACTAAATGATTTATTTATAAACAGATAAGGTTAACAGGAAGGTTGAAGATTAAAACTTCTCCAACATGGCTGATGCCCCACTGCATTATGGGCCATAAATTAACCTGAAACCCTCAGAGGGAATTTAATTAACGAATGCCGTCTAGTTTATCACATCAATAGATGTCAGTTTAAGACCTCATGAGGAAAATCTGGATATTTAGATTTGTTTTGAGGTGATGTCTGACGTCCAGCCAGAGTTAGTTCCTTTAGGATGTGAAGAGAGACAATAAGATCAGAGGAAAGGGAATACATCTGTGAGCAGCAGAGGGCACTAGCTGCTAGCATACAAACACACAGATGACTGAGTATTCCATCTATCGCCAGCAGGCTTTCTGCTGCAGCTCCAATTTCAAACACTTCACTACAAATTTGAGCACCTTTAAAGCCTGAAAAATACATTAAAATGTCACAATTTTAAAGTAAATGAAGCATCCATAAGAACCCTACAGAACACTGTTTAGAACTGGAGAACGGTGAGCAGACAGATTCAGTTTAATGTGTTAAAATGATTCCACACAATCAGAGTTTATGTTTACATGCACATCAATAAACTTTATCCTAGTTTACATGTCTGTTAGAAACCTGAACTCTCAAATGGAGTTCGCTCCACTCCGCTACGATAGGGGGCGCCATGCTCCCTTTCAGGTCGGTGTTCTCCTGGTTGTTTTCTTAGCGTTTAGAAACTCGTTTTAAACGCTTCCATCGGACATGAATTTGCTCGGGTGTCCTCGTGAACCCAGCGCTGGCGAGCTGTTTGTTTTTGCTGCCGTCTTCTTCTAACGCCGATTTGTTTGTAATCCCACTTCCATGACCTCTTCACTCCCAGGAGAGCAGCGTCCAGCCCTCTGGTCTCAGCTCTACTCATCTGTTTACATGTAAGTGAAATCGAGCTACAGCTGCATTATCTGGGAGCTTCAGCTCCATTAGAGCCAGACTAACGGGTTTACATGTATTAAAAAAAAAAAACTTCAGTCGATTTAAGGCAATAGTTCGGTTTTCTGATGTGCATGTACACTCGCTGAGTGAGAACCACAAAGAGGAAGAGCTGTAAGCTGTGAAGTGTCCTACACTTCTACTTTAACCCCTCCTGCTCTCGTTAACAGCAGAAACCTGATAGCGGACCTTTGATGTGACGCTAAAGGATCAGACTTAATGGCTACAGAGACGTTAGAAACACACGAGTCTGGGTTTCATCCCAGCCCTGCATCAGGACTGTTGACAGATCCAGTCACACTGTGCACGTGCGCGTTGGTAAACCAGTATGAATCAGACCAGATGATCATCTTTAGTCTCTTCCATCCAAACGGACCTCACAGCAGCACTTGTTCTGTTGTGTTTATAACTAAAAGTGTTTTTATTCTCTATTCCTGTAAACATTCATTAACTACAGACAGGAAAGGAACCATATGTGGCCACTTTATTAGGCTCACTCGACTACTTTCTATATCCTCCTACACCTCTCTGACTCTGAGCTTGACATGAATTCAGTGAGCGAAGCGATGATCTCCACATCCTGGTCCTGAGGAGTCACCAGTGGAGGCTGCTTCTAGACATATTTGTCTGGTTTACATTTCAGACCGGTGGCTCCACGCCTGCCGTAAACAGCATCTGGTATTTATGAGTCAACACGTCTGCGTCTCAGAGCAGATAGTAGCAGGGCGGTGAACTTCCTGGTGTCAGCAGACACATTCCTCTGGTCCGTCCAGACGGATTAAAGCCGGAACAAAAGGCAGAGACGTAGCTCTGGTTCTTCAGCATCAACACAGACCGTCGTCTCGTCTAAAAGAACAAGTGCTTTGTGTTCGAGTCTCTCTTAAACGAAGAGCAACACAAAAACAAAGACTCACCTCCTGAGTCACAAAGGAAATCCTTCAATCCACAAAACCCTTATATGGACTGATCAGAATCAGAAGCCAGGTTGATTAAAGGATAACTAGTTCTTTTCCATCTAACTAGTTTCTAGACGTTCACCATGTGGTGAGTCGGCCGCTCCAGCTGGATTTTAGTGACTTACAACCATCACAGCTGTAGAAACAGCTGCTCGATATTCAGCAGCTCCGTGCTCGTGTCAGTGGAACACAGCCATAGTAAACATCAGAGCAGTGAATTGTGGGTAAATGAATGGTCTGTCGTACCTCACAGCTCTGCCAGCGGTTGGGAATGTTCGGCCGAAGCTTCTGTTCACAGACCACCTTCCTCATTTCCTCCACCGACGGATCGGACTGGACCAGGTCGTAGTAGGGCAGCTGGTAGTCCTCATGGATGCCTGACAGAAAAACATCAGGCAGAAACGCTTCCTGTTAGCGTCTCTCCTACTGAACATCACTGGTAACAATACCACAACAATCAGACAAGAGTTTATGCTCCAATCTAACTTTGATTTAACTGGATTTAGGGGAAAATGTCCACTAGATGGTATGGTACTGCATGAGCAGAGGGTTAACGAGGAGCAGAAAAAGCTAAGGAGGTGGATTAGTGGTGCTCTTCAACAGAAGGTGAAATCCAGGACGTGGATCTGATCTGTCAGATCTGTAGAAAAGTCACTGCCAGTGGCACACTTTTCCACAGGAGAAAAACGGTGCCTGTCCCCTAAACGAGCACCGAACCGGCCCCTAAACTTTGCTGCTCCAGTCCCGAGAACCTGTGAGGTGATGAGCGGTGGGCGCTCCTGTAACGCTCCACGCTACAGGAGCGCTTTTAGGAACACTGAAATACATTCTCAAAGTTTGCAGAATAAGCAGCACGCACACACCGAGTTCGGCCATGTTTGTTTATGTTTAGTGGGCGTGGCCTGTGACGTATCATCACATCGGCTCCCGCTGAGCTCCTGTCTAGTGGGAATGCGGGCCGTTCCTGTGTGTTTTTTAACCCCGTGTCCTGTCCGGCTGTAGAGCTGAGTGCCAGGAACAAGCCCAACAGCGTTGAGCCTGGAACCCACACAATACGTGAGCGCCGCTCAGTGGATCGGCCACGTGTGAGCTGTGGCGACTGGTCTCACACAACGTGGAGTGCCGTTGAACGCAGCTTGCAAAATCGTGCGATAGTTACAATGTCACGCGGGATTTTCAAACAGGAAGCAGGAAGTGCATCTTTACCCTCCACTCCCAAAACTGTAGAAACTTCTTTCCAAGCCCTCTCCTTTCTGGTGTCTTTGTACAGGGTTTCTGCAGGTTCAAGCAAGCCACATTTAAGACTTTTTAAGACCTGTTTTAAGGCGGCTTTGATCAAATTTAAGACCTTACATTCACGGAAAGGGAAAGGGGATGTGACCACCTTACAAATAGTTCTGACTAAACCTTTATTGGAACTGAAAGTGCAAAAAAAATAACAAACATCAAGATAATTGATCTGCATTATATCTTACGGAAGTGTATTGCATTCACCTGAAAATAATTTTAAAAAGCTCCTTTTTACTGAATTAACGAGATAATAACAGCCTTAGTGACCTAGACCCTTCTAGACCCTAGAGGTCTGGTGTGCTGCTGAGTTTCAGATCTTCGTAACCCAGAAATCATAGGGCCCTAGAAATTTAAGACCTTTGGACACAGAATTTAAGGATTATTTATCATTTTTAATGATATTTAAGGCCTTACTTTTGGAAATGCACATTTAGGACCTTTTAAGGCTTTTTAAGGACCCGCGGATACCCTGCTGTAAAACAGATGGGCAGGATGATATAGAACCTTAGGTTTTTCCACCTCCACGATCAAACGCTCCTCGTCCATGTTTGGAATTTCGTCCTGTGCTAGGTAGGTGCCGTTCAGCAACTGTTGTGACGTCTGTGTCGTATAGTACTCAAAAAGGTCGTGACACAGCGCCGCGGCTTTAAAATATAAAGGACCGTTGCCAATCATTAGCGCCCCGGCGGAGACCCACGGATCTGAGACGCGACGTGGCGGACTTAGGGGGACTACTTTATCTGACTACAATGGTTTATTTTCAAATTCACGGCTCGCGCACTACACGGAGCGGCGCTCACGTCTTGTGTGGGTCCCAGGCTTTACTGTTCCAGGTGAGGCGTTACAGCCACTGCTATAGCACTCCACCTGACCTCTATTTATATATAACTTTAAAAATCTTCATTAGAATAGTTTTTTGGTTTGGTTCTAAGTTCAGCACCAGTGGAGTGGAAATGAGGTAGAAGATCTGATTAGAGAGAAAGAGGCCTCTTCCTTCTTAATGCTGTAGAAACAAAGTGATGAGGTTATTCATAAGAAACGAGTCTGATTTATAACCACAGCAGACCGTTTACTACCACCAGGTTTATTTCAACCTTTACCAGTTTGACCCAAACACGCTAATAAAAACACGACTTAGTGGATTTGGAGTGAAGCTACTGTAAATGTCAGGAGAAAGAAGACGACGGTCAGGAGGGTTTAAAGGTCATTCAGGTAATTACAGCTTCAACCACTGAATCTAATGGGGACTTTAAAAATGAAATGTTCATCTTTTTCATTTATTATTTATTTTCGTTTATACACATTTGTAAAACCTTATAACTTTTCTTAAACTTTTTTGTAAAAGCTACAAATCAGAATCTAAAGCAAACACAAATCGTCTTCATGTTAGTTGTGGTCAAAGTACCAAAGAACTTCAGAGGGCTGAAGGGCCACATGTGGCTCCACAGCCTCAGACCCTAATTTACAGGATGAGTTCATCCACCACGTCCTTCCTGTTCGAGTCTCACCTCCCACCGAGCAGCGGCTGGCGATCTCCCAGAACACCAGGCCCATGGCGTAGATATCAGCTCGCTTGAAGGACTCAAAGTGTTTCATGTTGATGGAGTCATCCAGGACCTCTGGAGCCATGTACCTGAGGAGGAACATAAAGATGTTTTCTGTGTTTTAGAACACACCATCATGGTACCAGGGTTCTGCTGCTCCGGACTACCGGGCCCTATCAGGTCAGATCGCTGCTGCTGCACTAAAACCTGGCATCTCATAAGATTCTAATTTTCAGGAAATGTTTGATATGCTTTTTTTAAACAACTAACCCTGGATCATCAGACTTTACTTGACACTTTTATTTGTAAAGTATAAAAACAGCTGACGGATGTGAAGCACGACCAATAGAGCTGATTTATGACACAGAGCAGCTGTAAGCCTCCACTGAAACACACGACGCATCCGTACATCTACAAACACAAACACCGGCTACGAGGCTAAACCCCGCTACGTTTTCTGAAGATAAGCTCTGTGCAGTTCGCGCCTTTGTGACAAGTTTCACTGTCTGAGGTTTGCAAACAACATGTGGATGTGTTTACGACAGTAAGCGTCTTTAGAGACGCTGCGTCATGTCCTTGCTCCGTTCAGCGGAGGCTTACAGCTGTTCTTTGTCATAAAGTAGTCCCTAGTCTAAAATAGTACCTGTAATTCCTTCGTGTTACTTTTTATTTTCACTTCCACTCGATGTGTTTACTGAGGTCAGTAGTCAGAACTAGTATCACTACTGAGGGAGTTTTAAGGACTTTTTCTCACAATGCTAGTTGTTACCATTCACTTACAGTGTTTTATGCTAAGCTAAAGCTAAAGGAGTCCTGCTGGATCAGGATAACAGCTGGGTTGATCTAACGATGAGGAATATGGAAACAGACAAAAAATCACTTTCTGGTGGAGTAACCCTTTAAGTCCCTCCTTCCTCCCATAGACCCCTATGATTTAACCTGTAAAGATGACAGGACAGGACGCTCTGTGTCTTCCTGTTTACAGTCGACATACTGGAAGAGGGGGGTCATGGATCTGATAAAAAGTGAGCTATTCCCTGGATACCAACGCTACATCAACTTCAGAACGAAAACCAAAGAAAAGTCCAGAGACTAAACGCATCAGAGCCTGTAGAGGTGGAGTTAGAGGGCGCAGGCTGGGGGAGAAGGGAGGGACCTTGGTACATTGGATTCAAATAATGATGTTTTGCTGAAATGCTCCAGACAGCAGCTTTAGGTGCACATGCAGCTTGTACAGGTTTGTAAAGGTGAAGCTAGTTTTCTGTGTACTGCTGTGGAGTCGCTCCTAAAACAAGACAAAGATCTGGAGATCTGATTCAAACCTAAAAGGTAGTGAGCTAACCACACTGTTAGGGAGCAAGTTCTTCAAGTTTTAACGACAAGTCTTCATCCTCTAGAGATGAGTGATAAAACTTCTGAGTGTTCTCATCTTAGACAAACGGAGCAAAGCTACACACACTACAGGAAGTACGGGGAGCTAAACGTCTGTCAGGAAGTAATCGTCGATGTTACTTAGTTTATGGACAGCGCTCTCAGATACATTCACTCCATTTCCAGGTATCGTTCATTCTCAGGTCCTACGTTAATGATTCAACACGTTGGAGGTTTGGCCTGAAACAAAAAGCAGTGATGAGGTTTTCCCTCTCCTCTGACCAGAGGCCTGCTGAATCATTTAATGACCCTGTACGTTCATTGCATCATGAACTTCAGCCAATCAGTGACCTCTGACTCTCACCGTTTGGTTCCCACTCTGTGGTTTGGAGCGATGTCGATGGTGTCGGTGGCGGAGTCGTGTCGGACCGCCAGACCCAGATCAGCAATACAGCAGGTCCCGTTCTTCTTCACCAGGATGTTCTTAGACTTCAGGTCTCTGTGAGCAATCGCTGGTTTACCTAAAGACAGCCACAGGGTCCCAGGTTGAGTCGAGGTTAGTAGGCTGTGTGAGGTTGTCCCAGGCTGTGTGAGGTTGTCTCAGGCTGTGTGAGGTTGTCTCAGGCTGTGTGAGGTTGTCCCAGGCTGTGTGAGGTTGTCCCAGGCTGTGTGAGGTTGTCCCAGGCTGTGTGAGGTTGTCCCAGGCTGTGTGAGGTTGTCTCAGGCTGTGTGAGGTTGTCTCAGGCTGTGTGAGGTTGTCTCATGTTGTGTGAGGTTGTCTCAGTCTGTGTGAGGTTGTCTCAGGCTGTGTGAGGTTGTCTCAGGCTGTGTGAGGTTGTCCCAGGCTGTGTGAGGTTGTCCCAGGCTGTGTGGGGTTGTCAGAGGATGTGAGGTTGTCTCATGTTGTGTGAGGTTGTCCCAGACAGCGTGAGGTTATCTCAGGCTGTGTGAGGTTGTCAGAGTATGTGTGAGGTTGTCTCATGTTGTGTGAGGTTGTCTCATGTTGTGTGAGGTTGTCTCAGGCTGTGTGAGGTTGTCTCAGGCTGTGTGAGGTTGTCCCAGGCTGTGTGAGGTTGTCCCAGGCTGTGTGAGGTTGTCTCAGGCTGTGTGAGGTTGTCTCATGTTGTGTGAGGTTGTCTCATGTTGTGTGAGGTTGTCTCAGGCTGTGTGAGGTTGTCTCAGGCTGTGTGAGGTTGTCTCAGGCTGTGTGAGGTTGTCTCAGACAGTGTGAGGTTGTCTCAGGCTGTGTGAGGTTGTCCCAGGCTGTGTGAGGTTGTCTCAGGCTGTGTGAGGTTGTCTCATGTTGTGTGAGGTTGTCTCAGTCTGTGTGAGGTTGTCTCAGGCTGTGTGAGGTTGTCCCAGGCTGTGTGAGGTTGTCCCAGGCTGTGTGAGGTTGTCCCAGGCTGTGTGAGGTTGTCCCAGGCTGTGTGAGGTTGTCCCAGGCTGTGTGAGGTTGTCAGAGGATGTGAGGTTGTCTCATGTTGTGTGAGGTTGTCCCAGACAGCGTGAGGTTATCTCAGGCTGTGTGAGGTTGTCAGAGTATGTGTGAGGTTGTCTCATGTTGTGTGAGGTTGTCCCAGACAGCGTGAGGCTGTCCCAGGCTGTGTGAGGTTGTCTCAGGCTGTGTGAGGTTGTCCCAGGCTGTGTGAGGTTGTCCCAGGCTGTGTGAGGTTGTCAGAGGATGTGAGGTTGTGAGGAAGCCGTGTACCTGTTAGAAGACGTGGAGCGGTGCTCACCTTGTGTTCCAACGATCTCCATGTGGAGGTGGGCCAGGCCGCTGGCGGTGGACAGGGACAGCTTGATCATGCCCTCCACGGTGACGGTGTAGCGGTTCAGGTAGTCGAACAGCGACCCGTGTTCGTGGTAATCTGACACCAGCCACAGCTGAGTCCAGGTCCCGTTATCTTCACAGACAAGATATGAGATCATGAAGTCTACCAGTGATGATGAACAGACGCTGTGTAGAGTATCCCTTTAAAATACTTTTTTTTAACCATGTAGTGACACGGGGTGACAGTAACTTCTACATCTGTAGCACTTTCTCTAGTACTGTCTACATCTCCAGTGCTTTCCCTCGTCTTTTCCACCTTTAGAGTACTGTTTCTCGTCCCGTACCTTTATTGTCGGCAGCGATGAAGCCCAGAATGTTCTCGTGCCTCAGCATCACCGTCTGGTAGATCTCAGCCTCGCGGAACCAGGAGCGCTCTTCTCTGGAGGAGAAGATCTTCACGGCGACCTCCTCGCCGCGCCATTTACCGCGCCACACTTCACCAAAGCGTCCCTTCCCGATGCTCTCCTGGAGGATGATGGTTCTGGCGATCGTCCTCTGGACCAGCAGTGGAAGACCTGGAGACCAAACAGGTGAGACCTCAGGTACGAGTCCACAGTCTAAACGATGAAGATGACTACTTCCTGTTGTCACATTTCTATTCTGTTTCACCTTAATAACATACATATAGTTTGTTATTTTAGCTTTATAATCTAATCGTTTCAATAAATACTTTTCAAATCTTTGTAACTGGTTAAACTTTAAAAGTTTTTTTTAAACTTTTTTCCAGTTTTTAATAATGCCTTGATAAAACTGAAGGTTCTGTATTTTCGCGCGGCCCTAGGCCTGAATCTCCAACCATGTCAGCAGAAACCGAAACAATCAGCCAGTTTCTACGTTTACATGGAACCACAGCAGGGATCAGGCTCAGCGTCAGCATCTAAAGCGGTCCGGGTGGAAACGAACCGTAAACGGTTCTACGAGCAGGTCGTTAACACGTTCCAACCAGTTACTATCTGATTCAGTCACTTGCCCCATAATGCACTTGTGCTCAGACTAACATGGTAATCAGACACTGGGGTTAAGATCTCACAGCAGGCGATTACATTTCTTCTGCCCCGTTTAAATGTTCCCCAGGTCACGTTCATATGAGGTCCTAAATCATATCTGATGTTTTTCAAACAGACTCAGTCTGAAGCGTCAAGCTGCATTTTTTCTGACTTTTACGTCATGGATGAAACGACTCAGCATACAGTATACGACATCACGCCTTCTGCGTACGCAGGTCGCTACAGAACCATAGAACATTCACCCTGGAGTCCGATAGGGAAGCATCTAAACTATAATGTGAACAAAAATCAGATCTGTCCATAAAATCTGAAGTGAGCATTAAGAAGGGTGGACGTAGAAGAATGGGGTGAAGAACAGTACCTGATCCAGAGCCTGAGGTGGTC
>SSNR01000345.1:425420-435842 GCA_006937965.1 Callopanchax toddi
TGGCCTGGGAACGCCTGGGCGTCCCAGCTGAGGAGCTGGTGGACTTGGCCGGGGAGAAGGTGGCCTGGGCTGCCCGACTTGGAATGCTGCCCCCGCGACCCGGACCCGGATAAGCGGAAGAAGGCGAGGCGAGGCACAAATAACACCAACACGTCCAAAGTATGTTCCATGGTGAGTTAGAAATAGAAACAAAACAACAACAAAGATGCTCCTTTGACAACTAAAGTGTAAAATATTTGCTTTATCAAAGTAATTAGAAAAATAAAATCCTACAAAAAGCTGACATCTGCAGGGGAAAAGTTCCTCTGGTGATCAGTTAAACTTCCTTTAACCTAAATCCTTTACAACGTTCACAGTTTTTGAACCAGCAGCTCTAGATTATTTCTTTTGAAAAATACAAGATCTCACCGATTCAGCAACAATAAAAAAAATAATAATCCAACTTTAAATCAAATAAAATATATTTCCCCACAATTAAAGTAGTTTTAACAAATTCACTAACAGTAGCTCTGATAACACTGGTGGAAACGTTTTGAAACAACAGTTAAACTGATCAAATAAATGTAAACTAATAATACCAGGGTATAGATGTGAAAATCAGCAGTAAATGTTCCTACAGCCTCTCATCATCAGCACTGCTGCCATCAGCCTCAGGACGGGAAACTTACAACTTCCTGTCTAAGAAGTTCTTACCTGGACTCCAGCGTCCGCATCACAGCAGAAAGTCCTGGTTGTTAACAGATCATATGGACGGAAATCCTTTTTCCTTTCGGAGCTGTGTAAAGTTTGAATCCTTCCTCAAATAGTCACTGATTGGAGCAACAGCTGATGGTTCGTCTCCTCGAACCCGCAGTGTTAACGGGGGAAACGCTGACGCTCGTTCGTATCATTATATTTTACTTTTCTTCACGTAACCGGGAATAAATCTTCTCAGGCCTTTTCCGTTCATGTTATTATAAAAACTAAAATATTTCCAGACGCCTGCCTTATACCTACTGAATGAATTTCGCGCTGTTGATCTACAAGCGGAAGCCATCTTGTGTTTCCACCTGCAGACGTTTTCACACACACACACACACACACACACACACACACACACACACACACACACACACACACACACACACACACACACAATCTGGGAAAGCTGATCTGGGAGCACCTGTGTGCGTCACACACAGCACCCTCACCCGCTGCAGAATTCTTCAAATTGGTTAAAGGACTAGGAAAGAGCTCGCGCACTCATGCACCGGGTGGAGAGGAGGAGAAAGGAGGAGAGGAGAAGAAAGGAGGAGAGGAGAAGAAGCTCAGAGCAGGTAGAGGAGCAATGATCCAGGCCATTGTCAGTAATCAGTTCATTCTGGTCAAAAACTGGACCAGAGAGTAAAAATAATGTCGACTTTTCTGCATCTGAACAGCAGGAGAAAAAAACATTTTTCTCAAAAATTAACTTCAACCACAAACTAATTAATGGGGATCTTGTGCTCAGAGAATATATGTTTAAGTATTTAAATATATATAAATAATTATCTATCCATCCATCTATCTCCAAATAATTATTTATATATAAAAATACACACACACACACACACACACACACATATATATATACATATACATATATGTGTGTGTAAGCAGGTTAAGGTGGCGCTGCCCCCGGACCGAGGACCAGGTCGCGAATGCTGATCTGGACCTTTGGCATATTTAGTTGAAGACCCCTGTACTAGACCTACGTGTTTTTTTAAGAAACCTTAAAGACACCTGCTGGAAGTGGGAGGGAGTGGGAATGATGTTATCGGGATTGGGACGGGAGGGAATTTTATTTTTCCTCGCTCTCTGGGATTGGGACAAGAGCTTTTTTTTTTTCAATGGGAGTGGGAGGGGAGAGCAAAGAAAATCATCTCTACATTCTTAACTCAGTGTGTTGATAATAGTAAAATAATAATAGCAAACTTCAAACTTAAAATGGCATCAACATATAAGTTTCAACCTTAACACAATTAACTAATTCAAAAAAGGACAGGAAGAAACTTTCCTATCTCCAAAGTGTTTACACACTTTTTAAATAGATTCAGATGAACAACAATCTGTGAGTACAACTACACCACAAAACAACAACACAAAAGCATTACATCACAGAGGAAAAACCAAACCATATAATCATCACCACAGCACATGAACAGGTCACTCTTCCTCTTTTCTGTATAGATAGAAAATCTTTTCTTTGTATAATTTTTTGAATTGCAGTATATTTGTACTTCGTTTCATATTTTTTTCTTCTATTCTGTTCCATAAAATAACTCCACAGATTGAAACACATACTTTTAAGTGTTGTTGGAGGACAGTGATGTCTCATATTTAATTCCCTTCTCAGATCATGTCCCCCTTGTCTTTCTGTGAACAAACTTTGAATATTATCAGGCAGAGTTTTTTTATTGACTCTATACATGAATAGTGCTGTCCTAAATTCTATTAAATCTTTAAACTTCAAGGGTTGTAATTTAATGAACAAGCTATTGGTATGTTCAAGGTATCTGGCATGGCTCACTAATCTTATGGCTCGTTTTTGTAATGTACATATTATAATAAATATATTGTTGTTTTTTTAATGACAATTTATTTAAATCAAACCATAATTTCAGTTTGGCCATTTCTGTTGTGACCAAATCAAAAAGTTCTTGTAAATTCTCTCCTGAGGCAAAGATATTGGTATCATCTGCAAATAAAACACATTTTAATGCTCTGGAAACCTTACATAAGTCATTAATGTATAAAAGAAATAGCTTTGGACTAGGGCTGGGCGGTATACCGGTTCATACCGGATACCGGTGGTTTTTTTGGTTATGATATGAATTTTTCATATACCGCTATACCTGTGAAGAGCCCACACAGTGTCCCGGAAGTTGGCAGCGGGGACACATTTCACCGCGACACACAACACCGTGAAACTTTTGAACCAAGAATGGTGACTACTAGCGAGAGCTGTCATGGCGACTTACAAATTACGAACCCAGAGGAACTTATTCCAAAAAGAGGAGGCACTCGCACGTCTGTTGTTTCGGGGTTTTTCAGGTTTAAAAAGTCGAACGTGACTGAACAACGCTGTTAGCAGGCGAAGCTAGCCAGCGGGGCTAAGCAGCTCGCTTCACGTACCCTTCACCTCCGCAGCTAAAGCCAGCGGTGGGTCAGATAACAACGCAAAAATGTTCCACGGTAGGTTATTTATATCTTAATCACTTCTCTCTGTTGACAAACATCCTTTGAAGGGGTTATGTGTTTACCTGCCTGTGACTGGACATGAAACAACCATGATATTCTGCATATGAAAGTAAAATGGACTATTAAAAGCCGATCTAGTGCAGTAATTATTTCATAATTAAAAGATATTATGGGTAGTAACGGCAGTGTAAAAAAATACCGTCAAATACCATAAAACTGATATAATTTCAAGAAAAACCGTGATAAAATTTATTTTTTTGCCATACCGCCCAGCCCTAGTTTGGACCCAAAACTGACCCTTGCGGTACCCCACAATTGTTGACAAGCTGTTCCAACTTATAATTATTTATTTGCACAAATTGATTTCTGTTGATTAAATAACTTTTGACCCAACTGAGAACAACACCCCTGATACCATATTTATGAAGTTTACAGATTAATATTGTATGATCTATTGTATCAAAGGCTTTTTTTAAGTCTAGAAATACTCCAACTGCATATCTCCTTTTATCTATAGAACTGGTGATTTCTTCAACTACTTCCATCAGAGCCATTGATGTAGATCTGTTTGTTCTGAAACCATACTGACTATCTGATAACAGATTGGGGTTTTCAATGAATTTATCCAGCCTGTTGACAAATAGCTTTTCTAAGATGTTAGAGAATTGTGGTAACAGTGAAACGGGCCTATAGTTTGTAAATTGCTTATTGTCTCCGTCTTTGTAAAGCGGGATAACCTCAGCTGTTTTCATTTGACATGGAAACGAGCCAGTTGTGAAGGACAGGTCACAGACTGTACATGCTTTAGTGGTTGAACAATGACATCTATCACCTTCTTCATCAGAGACATGTCCAGGTCATTGCAGTCTGTGGAGGTTTTGCTCTGACAGCTACCAACCACTTCTATAACTTCCCTCTCTGTTACTGGTGTCAGAAACATAGAGACTGGGTTGATTTCTATTAAACCCTCAGCCCCCCCCTCTAACTGGGGAGTACTGATTTCTTCAGCCAGCTTCGGTCCCACAGTCACAAAGAAGTCGTTAAACTCCTGTGCCACTTCATTCATGTTATGGATGGTTTCGTCATTGTTTGTAAAGTATTGTGGGTAGTTCTTACTAGTGGAACCATTCCTGATAACTTTGTTTAAAACATTCCATAACCCTCTAATATTATTTTTGTTATTCTGTAGTAGTTTATTATAATAGTCTTTCTTGCAATTTTTCATCATATGCTTTGTTAGTGTCCGTTTCATTAAACACTTCTTTCCACTTTTGACTTGTTAATTCTGCTCTAACTTTGTCTATGGATTCATCTGATCTGACTCTTTTAGATCTAACTATAGAGTCATTCTTATATTTAATCTTATCACAGTCATACATTGTAAATATTGGTAAATGATCAGTGATGTCATTTAAAAGCAACCCACTCAACATGATATTGTCTGAGCCGTTTGTGAATATGTTGTCTATCAACGTGGCGCTCTGAGCTGTAATTCTAGTTGGTTTGGTGATTAATGGATATAAACTGAAAATTAAATCAATGAATTCTTCTATCACTTTAGTCCTATTAGGATTCAACAGGTCTAAACTCAAATCCCCACAGAGAAACAAGACTTTGTCATGGATTGTGAGAACATTTTCTCCAGATTGTTAATAAATCTTTCTTCATTTGAGGAAGGTGCTCTGTATATATAACAATATATAACATGTTTCCTTCTCTCCAAGCAGACCTCTATTGTGATGCATTCCATCACATCATCTATGGTAGTTGTCATGTTTTCTAATAGTTTGTACTTAAGTGTTTTATCTACATACAGAGCAACTCCCCCACCTTTCAATTTAACCTGTTAATGTAGTTCATTTCATCACCACTTATCTGAGAATGCTCCTGATTTCCCGCAGTAAGCCAGGTCTCTGATATGACTATTATGCTGAAAATTGTTTGTTTAGTTGATTTAGAAATTCCTTGATGTTGTTAAAGTTAGCAGATAAACTTCTACTGTTAAAGTGAATGATTGAAATCCCATGCTCAAATTGTATTCTTTTGTTGAATTGTTCTTCAGAGTAGTAACAACAGTTGGTGTTTAAACTATTTAAAAGATTGTTTTCTGGATCGAGGTCTGGAGTTTGGGTCGGAACATCTCGGATGTCTAGACTAGAAGTCTGCAGCCCTTATGACTAAGAGAGAGACTTTGTTATCATCTCTATTATTAAATACATTGATAAAAATAGCCACAAAATCCACTCGACACATAATCAAAATAAAGACTGAATCTGAAATCTCACATCTTTATGAAAAGGTCAAGAAAGCAGAGAGACTCCACCCACTTTAAATGATGTCACCAGTGGGTGTGGTCTTTACTGTAGATGAACACCAACTTCAGAAT
Organism: Callopanchax toddi; assembly: GCA_006937965.1. NCBI lineage: Eukaryota > Metazoa > Chordata > Actinopteri > Cyprinodontiformes > Nothobranchiidae > Callopanchax > Callopanchax toddi. The sequence continues at coordinate 431,026 of SSNR01000345.1, forward strand.
GACATTTAACTCACTAATCCAGAAACCTGACCTAACCTGGACTTTATTACCGAGCAACACAAGCTCCATTAAACACAGTGTGTCCACTCACTGGAGGACTGACTGTAAACTAAATTATTGGTGATCAAATCGTCTGCATGGATGTGAAGTTAAACAGAAAGTCATCATCATCCTGACAGGAATCAGTCAGCTGTGATCCTCAGAGACACGTTGATCACACCAAGGACATTGGGCTGCTGATGAAGTCCTGAAGTGTACGAGTGTTAACACAGTCAGACTTACACAACGCACACACTCAGACAGGAAGTGTCTGCAGCAGATGAACAACACCAGACAGACCCTGTAACCACTCCAGATGTTGCTCTGACCTGTTTCAACATGCAGGCTGATTTTCAGACACAAGAAACACCGCCCATCACGTTCTCTTTTAGGCAACGGGCACGCACGCACGCACACGCACACACACACGGATTGCAACTTGAGTTGTGTGATGTGACAGAATAGACTAATTCCTGTTCCTGATAATGATGAACAACAACATCGAGTGTTTCCTGCTAATCACATGTGGAGAAGTCAGCTAAAGTGAGGCTACTGTATAACCATGTGAAACAGTAAATATCCTGTACTTCTATAGACCAGGGGTTGAAGCAAATTCATTTTCATCTGACAGGAAACTCGTCTCTTGGCGGCGGTTAGCAGCAACAGGAAGCGCAGCTCAGATTGTGACAGGACCCAAACAGACCGGCCCAATGCCACTTCTGTGATCTCGTCACTCCCGTAGGAGGAGCATCCAGCTGGCATTAGCTCGGCTAAGCTGTTTATACGTAGACGAAATCGAGCTCCAACTGCATTATCTGGGTGCTTTAGCTCGATTAGATCCAGTTTGACTTCTAAGTTGAAAATGCTGAAAAAAATCAAAAATTTGGCTGCATTTTAAGGTAAAAGGGAAGAGAGCAAAATGCAGCATAGTCAATAAGGTTTGTGCTACAAAAAACAGGAATACCAGCAATTTGTCAAAGCACTTTATCGTGCATGGAATTAACTTGTGAGCTGCAGCGTGTACAGTCTCTGACTATCAGGACCCGAGTTCATCTCTGCTGCTTCAACAAAAACACTGGCTGTGTGGGGGGGGAGGCGGTGTCAGTCAGTGCGTGTACATGCACATCAGAAAACCAAACTATTGCCTTAAATCGACTGAAGTTGGGTTTTTAAATGCATGTAAACACGTTCGTCTGGCTGAAGACCAGCTGGATCTAATCGACCTGAAGCACCCAGATAATGTGGTTGGAGCTCGATTTCATTTACATGTAAACAGACCAGACGAGCTGATGTCAGCAGGACACTCCTCTTCCAGGATCGTGGAAGCGGGATTACAAATAAATCAGTAGAGGAAGAAGACGATGGCAGCAAAACAAACAAACAGCTCGTCAGCGCTGGGTACACGAGGACACCTGAGCAAATTAGTGTCCGGAGGAAGAATTTAAAACAAGAGTTTTTAAACGCTGAGAAAACAACCAGCAGAACATCGACAGGAAAGGGCGCATGGCGCCACCTATCGTAGCGGCACGGACTTCATTTGAGAGTTTGGTTTTCTAACAATCATGTAAACGAGGATAAAGACTCCCAGTTCCTCAACATGAGATCAACCTCGATCGACTCTGATGTGCACGTAAATGCACTGAGCGACAGAACAGGAAGTTCCCGAGGTTAGCAATAAATAAACAAGTAATAATAAAAGCATAAATATGCCATGAAACAATGTTTTTAATACTTGATATTTTCTCTGAGAATTATACATAAAGGTACAGAAAAAGTATCGTTAAAGGTAACAGCATCAAAAACCAGGTATCGTTAAAGTAGTAGTATTGAAGAATATTTAAAGGTACCCAGCCCTACTACTGAATGAATAAACATATTTCTGTAGTGTTCCTGTATGGTAAAGTGTCTCATTGCTGATGGTGAAACACCTTAGGGCTCCTCACCCTGACGTGTCGTTATAGAAGAGGTTCTAACCTACTGGGCCTGTTAGCTAACGCACACACACTTCTTTTTACTCCATTTGACATTTAAGGTTAACTGGATTGGAGTGCAATTAGAAGGGCAGCCATTATGCAAAAACATGAAATAATTATTTTATAACAAAACTCAAATGGTCCTTTATGGAGATGGATGAATATTTTTCAATAAAAACTAAAGCTGATGGGCTTTTATTAAAGTTTCACCAAACATTTCATTTGCAGTCAGTTCAGGATAAACAAACTTGATATGAATTCATGTCTACATAAACCCCTGTCCTCCCACAACAGTCATCCTCTGTTTAAAAAACAACCACCTCAGGTCTGGATCGGGGTCTGGCTTCAAGTCCTTCAAGTCATTTTGGGCTCAGGTCATCTTTATCGTAATAAAGGAATCCCAGGTTGGTTAGCTTTGTGCTGCAGAGGATTCCTCCTCCGACGTACCGGGAGCGACGTCACGCAGCTCGTATTCCTGGGGTTCGAGCAGCTGAATGATATCGCCGGTTGGTTGTGTTACCAGACCTGGGCTTTACCGATTCTCGGCTAATGTTGTAAACGACCGTGGTTTGGTTTCCGTCTGACTTGTTAAAACCCAAACGTCACCATGCTGGTGAACTACTACAACCTTGTTTTTAGAACCGTTTCTCCTTTCAGCGACCTGGCTCTGTGTTTTGGTCTGAGAGGGGAGGGGCTTGGTGATGGAGCTGTGTTTCTGATTGGTTAGGAGTAAATAATGACTTCAGTATGCAATCACCTGGTTGGATAAAATGAAAAAAATGTAACGTTTTATCGACCCGTTGTTTTTCTATCACACCACACGTCCATAGATCGATATCGTTATTGAATTATGGTCCAGCCCTAATCTGACGACATAAAGTACCAAAAATGTTTTATTTATTTAACAACATAAACAGATTGCCTGGAAATATTAGTAAGGTGACCATTTTTTGATTTTCAAAAAAGAGGACACTTGGCTAAGTCGTGAAACATTTTGATACTGTTTAATTAAAGCAGCATTGTGGATTATTTCATCAAGAGAGCAGGTTTTTATTCTAATGTCCAAAGGCTCCTCCTCAAAACACCTCGACACGAGCATCCAGTCGCTTGCGTGCGCGTGCACACGGCGCATTACATTGGGGGCATAAAGTGTGCAGCTTAAAGTGTAGGGTTTAATCATTCACAGTTCACAACTCTTATTCCAACACTGTACCAGGATGAGCCCTCTCTGTCCCTGCTGCTTCTGATATTAGCTCTGTTAGCAGAGAGCTGCTGCTGGACTCTGAAGCTGAACTTGACTCGGCCCTGGATGAACTTTCTGACCAAAATAAACGCGTAACCCTGTCAAGCCTTGCCATTCTGTGAGGTGAAAGGTTTAAAAATAAAAATAAATCCGTCTTTATCTGGGGAATGGGTAGGTTTTTAGTAGAAATGAGCTGTGAGTCCTCAGTGAGACAGCAAACAGAGAAACACACGGAGCGTCCTGTACGAGAGCGCCCCCTGCTGCTACAGGTTTGCTCGATGCGCGTGCATGTTGAGAGAATGCCGACAATGCAGAAATTTGAAATTTATTGGCTAAAAAAGGTTGGCGGCCAGAAAAAATGCAAAGGGGTCTCTAGGAGGAAGGAGGGTCTTCATCAGAATGACAGATGTTGTAGAACTCAACCCATAGATCAGAGTTTAGACCTGAAATATCATTTAGAACATTTAGAAAACGTTGATACAGAGAAAAATGCTCCTCCTAGGGGCTTTAAATAAGACTTAAGTAATAGAATAGAATAGTTAGTAACATCCTTCAGACAGGCTTTCACAAGTCAACAACTATACAAGTTGACCACATCAACCCAGCGGGAGTGGGATTCAAACCTACAAGCCTCGGGTTGCAAAACCACTGAGCTACAGCCTCAACAGAAAGCTCAGGGACATCTTTTCAAGTAGTGTCTGAAGACGTAGTGCAAATAAAACACCATGAGCCGCTGTACGTTCTGTCTGAGAGACACCAGCAAGACGGGCTGCTAGCAAAACAAAACCTTTCTACATATTCAAAGAGGGAAAGCCTCGTTGAAAAGGTGAGTTTTCAAGTGTTTTCTGAAAACCTTTACAGCAGGGGTCTTCAACTAAATATGCCAAAGGTCCAGATCAGCATTCGCGACGTGGTCCTCGGTCCGGGGGCAGCGCCACCTTAACCTGCTCTCACACACACCACACACACACACACACACACACACAAACATATATATATATGTTTGTGTATGTGTGTGTGTGTGTGTGTGTGTGTATTTTTATATATAAATAATTATTTGGAGATAGATGGATGGATAGATAATTATTTATATATATTTAAATACTTAAACATATATTCTCTGAGCACAAGATCCCCATTAATTAGTTTGTGGTTGAAGTTAATTTTTGAGAAAAATGGTTTGGTTTTTTTCTCCTGCTGTTCAGATGCAGAAAAGTCAACATTATTTTGACACTCTGGTCCAGTTTTTGACCAGAATGAACTGATTACTGACAATGGCCTGGATCATTGCTCCTCTACCTGCTCTGAGCTTCTCCTCCTCTCCTCCTTTCTCCTCCTCTCCTCCTTTCTCCTCCTCTCCTCCTTTCTTCACCTCTCCAGCACCTGTTGCGTCCTCTCCATGAGTGCGCGACCTCTTTCCTAGTCCTTTAACCAATTTGAAGAATTCTGCAGCGGGTGAGGGTGTTGTGTGCGACGCACACAGGTGCTCCCAGATCAGCCAGGAAATACATCCCTCCAGCTACATTATCTGTTATTGTGTGTGTGTGTGTGTGTGTGTGTGT
>SSNR01000345.1:444942-462442 GCA_006937965.1 Callopanchax toddi
ATAAGAGACAGGTTTGATTCTGTTTTCTGTGAAGCACTTTGTGATTTTTTTTGTGAAAGGTGCTATAGAAATAAACTTTACTTACTTACTTACTTACTTACTCAAATTAACGTGATCGAGGACGATCGATCGGTGCATCCCTAGAATTTACCGATCACTTTTTTTTTCAAGGAAATCAGGCGATTTTGATCGGTGGCCGATCGATTGTAACGTCCCTAGTCTCAAACACACATCTTCATTTTAAAAAAGCATCCAAAGCAGACATCTCCTTCCAGGTTATGTGAATTCCGGGTAATGTGAAACTTCACTTACTTGGCAATAAAAAGAATTCTGATTCTGATAAAAAAGTTTAATAACCCTTTGATTCACTCAAACACATTTTGATGTTTTAATGTTGAAATTTGATTTCATGCACATTGGTGATCATTGATTCAAGGTTGTGCGTTTTGAGCATTCTGCATTTCTTTCTCGTTTTTATTTTATTTTTAGCCTCTGGTAAAATAAACTGTGATCTGAAGTATTAGCATCCCTAAGCACAAAAACATGCCAACAGAATCCCATTCAAATCAGTATTATTGATCCTTCTGAAATGAAAAGTATTCAACCTGTATTTCATCTCTTTCTCTCTTTTGAGGCCTGAGGCGTCAGGTGGAGCTCTGAGGGACTTTCTACTTGATGACATCATTCTACCACATGGAGAAAACGTCTACTTTTTTTAGTAGAGAGCAGAATGCAATAATTAATCCATACATAATCCAGTTTTCATGAAGTAAACAAAAACAAATGAATTGTGTTATTTAGATGATGAAACATGTGACAATTTAAGGGTTAAAAATGTAATAAAATGTTCATGTTTGATATGATGTGAAGGACTAAAGGTAGACATTTTAAAATAATTCATAAAATTGTTAAAACTTGATTGTTTTACTAGCACAGAAATGAGCAAATGTTGGTATTTTAAAAAGATGCATCAAACGGTTTAAAACGTTTGCTAATAAAACTAAAACAGAGGCCGTTTTTGAGTATTTTCTCAACACAGTACACACAGTACTTTGTAGTAGATGTTTGGGTCGTCTGCAGGCTGTGACACAGAGCAGATCTGATCTCAGTCTGTCGTACAGCTGATTAGTGGAGCGTGCTCAAACTAGGCCTTCCCTCATGTGACTTCATGTGGTCCTGATTCATCGGCTTGGCCCACATGCTGCCAGCTCTCTGCAGTCAAAACAAACCCTGTCCCAGAAACAGAGTCTTCCTGCCTCAAGGGACTGACTGGAGTGTCGGCGGTAGAAAAATACTCCAACATGAAAACTATACCAATGGGAAAAGAAAAGTAGTTTAGTAAAACAAATGTTAAAAAAAACATCAATATTGATGAAAAGTGATGAATGTGTCAGATGTTCACTAGGATACTGGCATCGGTTAGCCCTGGGAACCGGCGTTAGCCCTGGGAACCGGCGTTAGCCCTGGGAACCGGCGTTAGCCCTGGGGACCGGCGTTAGCCCTGGGGACCGGCGTCAGACCTGGGGACCGGCGTCAGCGCTAGGGACCGGCGTTAGCCCTGGGGACCGGCGTTAGCGCTGGGGACCGGCGTTAGCCCTGGGGACCGGCGTTAGCGCTGGGGACCGGCGTTAGCCCTGGGGACCGGCGTTAGCGCTGGGGACCGGCGTTAGCCCTGGGGACCGGCGTCAGCGCTGGGGACCGGCGTTAGCCCTGGGGACCGGCGTTAGCGCTGGGGACCGGCGTTAGCCCTGGGGACCGGCGTTAGCGCTGGGGACCGGCGTTAGCCCTGGGGACCGGCGTTAGCGCTGGGGACCGGCGTTAGCCCTGGGGACCGGCGTCAGCGCTGGGGACCGGCGTTAGCCCTGGGGACCGGCGTTAGCGCTGGGGACCGGCGTTAGCCCTGGGGACCGGCGTTAGCGCTGGGGACCGGCGTTAGCCCTGGGGACCGGCGTTAGCGCTGGGGACCGGCGTTAGCCCTGGGGACCGGCGTCAGCGCTGGGGACCGCCGTTAGCCCTGGGGACCGGCGTCAGACCTGGGGACCGGCGTTAGCCCTGGGGACCGGCGTTAGCGCTGGGGACCGGCGTTAGCCCTGGGGACCGGCGTTAGCCCTGGGGACCGGCGTTAGCCCTGGGGACCGGCGTTAGCCCTGGGTCAAAACTTGTCCTCAGCTGCTGATTCACTTCCTAGCTGTTGAACCTCTGTGTTCAGGACGTTCACTCCCATCATGCAGCTGCTGCTATCTGATTTTTTACTAAATAAATACCCAAGTTATAATTATGTGACAGTGGCAGTAGTAGAGGTGTGAACTGATCAATATCAATGCTATTATCGATTCTGATTATCAACCCAATTCCTTCACAATTCCCTTTTCAATTCTTCAGTAGTTGTTAAGAGTTCTACTCAGTCTTTGTGACTTTATTGCAGATTTATCATATTTTAAGTATCGGTTCATGGTATCTGTTAACTTTAACCGATACATGTACATTAGACGGTATCTGGGCTGATACCTGTATCGGTGCCTCCCTAATCAGAACGCTTAACTAAAATATATTTTGCCTTTAAAAAGGTGAGGCAGTTGAATGCACAGAGTACATATGTGCTGGCACACGGTCAGGATGGTACCACCTGACCCAATGTGAGCCAGGAACAACCCTGGATGCTTTTAGACCTATGAGAGCAGCAGCTACATCTACACACCTACTTCTGTCCAGCTGTCTTCACAAGTATTTATTCACAAGAAAAACTAAATCAGTGTAATGGTATTAAATAAATAGCCTGGCTTTTCAGTTAACTGGTGTGGTGTTAGTACTGCAGGCCTCACAGGGTGGAAAAACACACGGTTCCTCATTAGAATCCAGAAAAAAATTAATTTACTAACCACAAATAAATGTCTGAGGAGGAAAAACAGCAACAACTACAGAGGAAATTCACAAGATGCCAACAGGGAGGGCTCTTCCTCAGAACCCTTCCTCCTCTCTGAGGGTGTCTGGGATATGATGTCAGCTGTTTACGCTTTACCAGCCATAACCAGAAACAGTGCTTTAGTGGAGATGCTTCATATTCATAAATTCAAGTCAGACAACAGGAACCTGGAAGTGTCTGCAACTCCCACAAGGACACAGTCGATGTGTTTCCAGGAGCGCCGTCGTTTAGACGCTCAGAAACTGTTACGCTAGTCGTGTCTCTGCTCAAATGAGGTTTAAACAATACAGAGCCTCTGAATGATAGATTTACAACAATCAGTTGGTACAAAGCTCTTAATATAAATCAGTGTGCACACTAGGAGGATGAACTATTCATCAGATTACCTCAGTGACAAATGATCCTCCACCCAGGCTCAGGAATAACGCAGAGGTTTTTATTAAAGTTGTTTATTTAAGGACAAGATGTTCAGTCCAGTGTTATTTAGTCACTTTTATTGTTATGTTGGTATCTTAAAGTTTTTGTGTGTGTGTGTGTGTGTGTGTGTGTGTGTGGGGGGGGGGCAGTTTTTATTTTTATGGCATCGTTTTATTTTGTTTTAAATCTGTAGAGCACTTTGAGCTGCCCCAGGCATGAACAGTGCTTTATAAATAACATCTGATTGATCAGGATGATTCCTGGTCCTCTGGTGTGGTCATGTTGCCCCCCCCCCCTTCTTACTCTCTGTGTGTGTGTGTGTTAATGTTCCCATCTCAGTGGTACCTTTTATATCCTAGAAATGTTTCCACAGGTCGCGACCCCGCCCTCCCTACCCCCATCCACCCAGTCAGATCCATTATGGCGGGCCTTTTGTCCACACCAGATGTGACCTGCTTCAGCTGGGAAAGGGGGCCCACTGCTCCAGACCCTGTGAACCCCCTCCCCCCTGGAGGAGGAGGCTGCTATCTGCCCTGCTGAATTGTTTAACCCCACGGGTCAAATCTGGAAACAAAGCTGAGCGCTGCAGCAGAAACCCGCTGGTAGCTCACACTCCAACAGCTCCAGCACTCGCTAAGGACTGGATATCAAAGGATGGACGGGCCGAACGCCCCCAGCACAAACAGCAAACACTCCCCAAACTAAAACAGCCTCATCGGTACAAAGAGCTGTTAGAACATCTCTGGTTCTCCGAGTGGAGAGATGTTATCCGAGAGCTACAGACACTAAAACCTAACCGTGGAAATGAAAGAGTTTAAGTTTAAGAGGAGAGAGTCTACGTCACAGACTGAAAGCACACAAACAACAGGTCAGAGCTAAATCTGTTGATGTCCTTAATAAAACAAGGGGAGGGAAAAGGAAATGTTTGTATCCGTTATACTTTTCTCTTCCCAAACCACAATTACAATTCAAGAACTTTTCCAGCACTTTCCAGGTGAATTTAAGGTTTTCCAGCGCCTCATATTAGTGAGGATGAACAGTAGATATTTACTCAAAGGGTTTTTCCACTTCCTCGCCTCATAAAAGTTAACTTATGGCTCCAGATTCAAACAGAGACGCACAGAATCTGGTTCTGAGGGCGACGCCTGACAGGGCAGGTCCATCAGTCGATGGTCGTCTTTTTTATTTTCTTGGATTATCAATTAGTTTCTTTACCAATAACGATACTTCGTTGAAGAAAAACTACTCAGCTCACATTAAAATAATAAATAATGCTGGTTTTAAATGTTCCAAACTCCTCCTCCTGCCTCCAGGAGCAGCAGTGATTTATAAATTCTAACAGACACTGATGTAAATGCTAACCCCGGTGGTGTGGAGACGGTCCTTTTTCCACCGCGTTTACAGGTCGGTGGTACTCTACTGTAGGAACATTCAGAGTCAGAACACCGGTCAGAGTTTATCTGTCTGACAGACTCAGCTCAGCCTGAAACAACTAAAACTAAATGAGTCAAATTTAACAGGCAGGTTCCTAAGTTTTATCTTTAGGCAGCTTTTAGGTTTCTTTATGAGACATTTTTATGTTGAGTTTAATTCTAAAGAAATTTATTTTACAAAAATACTTTTAAAAAGTGAGACACACTAGATTATTTGCTTTGCACAAAATATCTTGTTCTTTAAAAATATATAATAAATACTTTTAATACCTTAAACACACCCAATGATCAGCGGAACCAGAACTTTGTTTTATTTAAGTTTAATAACAGTCACTACATTTAGAATCCTGAGGCTTTGATTGGTTGAATTATTTGTCATTAACTTTATAATTATTCAGTTTATGTGGTTAGAACTAAAATGTGGAGTTTAGAGAAATTATAACAGATTTTGGGGGGAAAGGAAAAAAAGGAATTTCAGTAAAAAAATGGGAAAAAAATGAATTTGGGAGGAAAGTCGAGTCAGAACCGGAGCAGAGACTTGTCATTAACTGATGGTTAAATATGTGAATGGATGATTCAGACGAGTACACCAGGGCCTTTTAATGAACTAGGGTTAGAGGTGATTTAAAATCGTATAGGGATATTAGATGTTCCCCATATCGTGCAGCCCTAATCAGAACTACAAAAGGTTTCATTTCTTGCAGAAATCCTGAGCGCTGAATGAAGAAACTGAACACTGCTAAAGAGCTGAACTGAAGCTGAACTGGCAAAAATTGTTGAATTCATTTGAAGATTCCAAGTTTAAGCAGAGAAGAATAAATCACTTAGATATCATGACTGTCCTAAAGACGACTGAAAGAGACAACCAGTCTAAAATAGCTCACAGTCCTGAATCAGCTCAGCGTTTTCAGACGCGTTTTGCTGAAACAGCTGACAAATTGCAGAAGTAGAAGGAAGTCAAAGAGCGCTGGGAGACTAAAGACCATTTTAGCTACTGACTGATTGGTTTTCACACAAGTTCCTCATAATACGAGAACTTAATTTTCAACTAATAGTTGTGAAACTTCCACAACATAAGTCAGGCGGCTGAGGCTGCCTCTTGTTTCCTACAACAAAGAGAGGATGTGAATGGGCCGACAGAACATCTGTCTGCTCTTATAAATATGTAGAAGTCTCATTTAAAGAAGGCAGCTGCTCCTCTGACTCTGAATCACACCGTCTGACTGACTAGCTCAACTTGAGCGGTGCAGGAACATGAATTCCTGATGCAGGAAGTTGGAGAACTCTGTGGCCCTGACTGCCAAACCCAGCATTTCTGAGAGGAGATGAAACTTTTGGATTCTATTTATTTAGCATATTTATTTGGCGTTAGCATCGGGGGCTAGTGGCTAGCTGTGGAGTGAAAGACAGAGTGACAATGAAATGACCCCCCCTCCTCTGGACTAACAGCTGACTGCAGGGTGAGGAATAGGAAAAGCTTCAGGGCACTTTAGGGTTTTAAAATGTCACCCTGTTATCTGTGAAATGGTAAAAACTGTTGTGATATGGATCAAACCTCCAGGGCTGCAGCCATTGAATACTGCAGTAATCGAGTTTTCAGGATATGTGACTCGTCTGGAGAGGTTGTCCTTAAAACAACTACAACTTTCTGTAGTCCTTGTGGAAATATTACCTTTAGCTGAAGGCAGTGTAAATACCAAAGTACCACACGGTTCAGCCGAAACGCCCAAATCACCGAAACACGGCCAAAACGTGTGATGTCACGAGCAAATAGCGCAGCCAGCACACGAGAAAAGGATCAGAGCAGCAGGTCTGCGGTGCGGACTCGTTTCACCGTCTCTGCTGGTGATTCAGAGCCGGACCGGACCACAACGAGTCGTCTTCACGGCGACTCGTTTCTCCTCCCGCTGCAGAGCACTGGAACGGCGAGCGGCTCCGAGTGACAGGTGGCGTACGCGCGCCTGACACGGCTTACAGCCCTCGAGCCCCCGGACAGAAACCGAACATCACCTGTAGATCACGCTGAGCTGCCACAATGTTTGTCCGTCCCAGTCCAGCCCTGACTGGACCCGAGTCAGACCAGAACCAGAGAGTTGGTTTCTCCTCCCTGTCGGGGCTGCTGCTGCTGTCACATGTCAGACAGTATTCTCCCTCCTCTCAGTGTTTTCATAGTTCTGTAACCTATAACCTTCCCTAAACTTCAAATATTTAAGACATTTCTGCTAATGTTGGCACCTCAATTCAAATACAGCTTCAGATCAACTCTTTCAGTAAATTATTTAACACTTTTCAGCATAAACTTCAACTTTTTAAATAGATTCTGCTTTTTATGATGTTTTAACTTAATTTTAGCTAAAGTTAATCTTCATTCCATCAGGTTTCAGCCGGTTTTAACTGGTTCATCTCTTCCTGGCCTTCATTGACTTTTCTCAGTTTAGATTATGTGGAACATAATTTCAGTTTTTAAACATTTTTCATAGGTTGTAGCAGCTTTTTTGCCAACTTAAACTTTAGATTCAGCTGTTTCTCAGTCTGTCTTATACTGATTTAACTGTATTTACACAGTTCAGCTTAGATTAAGCTATTAATCAGCTTTTTAGCTATTTCCACAGGTTTATCCAATCTTTACAGCTGAATTAAACTTTTTCAGCAGATTAAAAAACAAAATTCAACAGTTCAAATATTTTTAAACCTAAAAATTCAAATTTAATAACTTTAAACTTCAACAATTCAAATATTTTCAGCAAAAATTTAAAGTTTAGCTCACTTTCAGCCCATTTGAGCTTCATTCAACTGGTTTTCGGCAATTTCAGCTGTCTCATTCAGCATTATGTAATGCATTCAAACTTTGCATTTTTGCAAGAAATGCAGCTTTTCTAGTTGATTTATTGCAATGCCTTGATTTTAGTGAGGTTAGTACATCATAGCCATAAATGCTAGGGTTCTAATCATTTATTTCAGTGTTTCAGGTTTCTTTATTTTTTGTTTCATTTGGGTGCGTCCCTAGTAAATACTAAAACTTGTAGGACGGCAGCTCCTGGTCTCTAAGGAGCTACCTGGGAACAGCTGGTGGAGCGTTTCTACCCGGGTGGGTACAACACTCGACGGCTGCAGCCTCATGAAACGAAGTGTCCCTCTGAATGAAACCCAAGGGTCAGGGTTCAGAGGGGTGGTCAGATCCAGCGGTTAGGGTTAATGGAGGCAGATGACTCAGCTCAGACTGAACCAGCTGTCTGACTGGCCCCTCCACCACACAGCCTATTAGAGGCTGTTCTATCGCTTCTAGGCACAAAAAACTCCACCATCTCATAATGAGTCTGACGTTTAGTTTCACTAAAAGCACCACAGGCAGGACGTGGCCGGACTCATGCGCTGCTCTCAGGATGAAACCAGACCCAGCTGACCCGGTCTGTGATGTCATCACCACAGTGACCGTGTCACATCCTGTAGAAGAACAACACTGTTCCCACTGCTGACCACTACATTATTATCATTACTTAGCTTCACTGCTGAATAGGTGGAACTTTTACTGCTTGTTTTCAACAAGTGAATCCACAACAACAACAGAAATGAATAAAGGTTCATAAATACGACTGACTGGATTGTTATTGTGTTCTGTTTTATAGCAGTTATTATTGATCGGACCTTTTATCTGAAGCTCAGAGCTCAAAACACGGTGGTAAAGTGAAAAGACAATGACTGTAACTTTTATGGTCATGTAGTAATGAGGAGGGCTAATTGTAGAAAATGAACCATCAGTCTCCTTCATTTGGACAAAAACAGGTTTTACTGACTTTTCTCCCCCAAGATAAAAAATACAGAAACTTGAAGGTAGACATCATCCTTCCAGATAGAAATCTATTACTTATAGATATAGAAATCTATGATGTTTATATATATTTACATACTTAAACATATATTCTTGAGCTTAAGATCCCCATTAATATTGTCTTTTTTCATTTCCTCCAACCAGGTAACGTGACACTAGAGTCATTACTTACTCCTAACCAATCAGAAGCACAGACCCAGGCTTCTCCGTCACTAAGCCCCTCCCCTCTCAGACCAAAACAGAGCAGGTAACTTACAGAGGAGCTCACGGTGAAGGAAACTGTTCCGAAAATAGTTTCAGTAGCTCAGCCGCAAATGTCCGACAAAAACCAAACAACGGTCGTTTGCAAAATCACCAGAGAAAAGATAAAAACCAAGTCTGGTAACACGACCAGCTGGTTTTATCATCTGAGCTGCTCAACGCGGCAGGACGAGCTGCTTCTCCACGTTAGAGGAGGAGAAGTCCTCCGTCTGCAGCACAGAGCGAACCAAACTGGGATTGCTTCCGATAAACGCGACAACCCCGAAATGACTCGAAGGACTTGAAGCCTGGACCAGGACACACCGACACATGGAAGATTCAGACGACCCAGACCCAAGTTGTTTTTTGTTTTGTTTTTAGGGATGTCCCGATATTGATATCGATATTGGAATATCGAATATCGGCTCCAAAAATATGATATCGGATTATATCGGACTTCATCAAAACTCTCCGATATCAGCAATCTGTATTAAAAGCAGGAATTGTAGTCGTCCTTTTAGTTAACCAACTATTATTTGTTTTCGGCTTGTCATTAAAGTTGTGTTTATTTTGTTTGTACTGTTTTTTATGGTCACTAAGAGCAATGACCTCATTCTTTTGAGCAGTGGATGAAACTCTGAACACTCAAATTGAAGCAGTTGGTAATTTTTTCTTATGTCTTTTTCTTATGTATTATATCGGATTGATATCGGTATCGGTCAATAATGAAGGCTGCGATATCGGTATCGTATCGGAAGTGAAAAAGTTGTATCGGGACATCCCTATTTGTTTTTTTGGAGGACTATAAAAAGTTGATCCTCTGAGCGGCCCAACTGCTTCCCCTGACTCAAATACAGGATCATTAATCACTCAAAGTTGATCAATCACATCCCAAAATAATAAACCAACACCAGGCTTCAGCGTCAGATGGGAGGGAGGGAGGAAAGGAGGGAGGAAAGGAGGGAGGGGGTCCTGCGCCTCACGCTGACCGCTGCATTTCATCAGCCGTCAACACTTTTCCTGCATCTAAACTTATCAAACCTTATTTTTTTAGTCAGAAAAAATTCAAAATGATTGTTTTTATAATTATGACACAAATTCTCCTCTCTCTCTCTGCTGTTGACTCATCCTGATCCATAACCTAATTATTCAGGACGACCAGACCTCAGTGTGGTTAAAATGTTTGAATAAAAGATTAAAATGAATTCAATTTTTATCTTCTTTGTTTTATGTAGGGCTGGACGATATTAGGAAAAACTGCAATATTCGATAACAGTGCTTAATATTGCGATATCGATAACAGATGCGATATATAAACAACCCTGTTTTCCCCCAGTAGTCCAGGTACCGGACACCGCAGCACATCCAGCAACAAATTCATTCCAAAGACCTGCTAAAACTTTACTAATATGTTGATGCTGCATGTCCACTTAACGGGAAAAAGCTCCTCTGATCTATAAAAACTATGTTTTCTACCTCAACAGGATCCAAATCCAACACTAAGCAGCTAAATGAAAAATGTAAAAAGACTCTAAATACACACAGAGAAAAACACAGCAGCTACAATGCTATAGTATGATTCCTATCCACACAAGTCACCTTTTAAATTAAAGCCCAAAGGATTTCCTTTCTAACAGTTTGTGTTTCATCACTACGACAAAACTCAGTGACCAATCAGCTGGAGGAGAGGAAAAACAAGGTGATGAAGTCAGAATCAGAACTTCATTCAATTTAGGATCAGTTCAATGTTTTAACTTCATGATTCTCAGAACGTCTCAACCTGAACGTTTCATGGCTAAATGTCTGATGGACGATCCTCCATTATAGACTCCTGTCCCTCAGATGGGCTCCTGTCCCTCAGATGGGCTCCTGTCCCTCAGATGGGCTCCTGTCCCTCAGATGGGCTCCTGTCCCTCAGATGGGCTCCTGTCCCTCAGATGGACACCTGTCCCTCAGATGGGCTCCTGTCCCTCAGATGGGCTCCTGTCCCTCAGATGGGCTCCTGTCCCTCAGATGGACACCTGTCCCTCAGATGGGCTCCTGTCCCTCAGATAGGCTCCTGTCCCTCAGATGGACACCTGTCCCTCAGATGGACACCTGTCCCACAGATGGGCTCCTGTCCCTCAGATGGGCTCCTGTCCCACAGATGGACACCTGTCTCTCAGATGGGCTCCTGTCCCTCAGATGGACACCTGTCCCTCAGATGGACACCTGTCCCACAGATGGACTCCTGTCCCTCAGATGGGCTCCTGTCCCTCAGATGGACACCTGTCCCTCAGATGGGCTCCTGTCCCTCAGATGGGCTCCTGTCCCTCAGATGGGCTCCTGTCCCTCAGATGGACACCTGTCCCACAGATGGACACCTGTCCCACAGATGGACACCTGTCTCTCAGATGGGCTCTTGTAGTTTGGTCTCTAGATCTTTGTCCTTGGCTAGATATTCAATATTGTTGGAAAATATTATAATGCACCAAGCTAATAAAATACCTGACCAATAAACATTTAGAAAATGTTTTAGAATAAATAGTTCTAATTTAAAAGGAACTGAAGTCTTTAAAAACCTGATTAGAACCAAAGAGAAGGAATTTAGTATTTCTGTAAACAGTATAAAATTATGGAAAGAATCAAGGTCGTTTTAAATCAAAGGTATGAGGTCATTATGAAAATGAAGATGGTGTCTGAGACTACGTTTGAAAGTTAGAACAGGAATGTGCTGGAAACGGATTTCATCTTCTCTCTCAGCTCCTTTTCATTCATATTGATTGTGTGTACATTCTGTTTGCTCGTTTTGAATGAAATAATAAGAAGTTAGTTGATCATCATCTCAGCTTCTCTGAGTCTACTAACCCGTTTATAGATTTGAGGAGGAGGAGGGGGGGTGTCGGACCGGGAGCAGCACATCTGACCCGCGTCGTGCTACCGTCTCCTCCTGAGCTGTAGTTCTGTCATTAAATCCTCGTTGTCAGCGCGACATCGTCCTCGTTATTACAGCTGAGATCGGACTACAGCTGACTGCTGTTTTAGTGTCTGGAGCGAGTCGCTGCTAAGCGGCGTAGTTCTCCCCCACCACGTTTATATTTCGTACTTCTGGTTTAATGCGTTCATGTGGTTGAACCACGGGGAGACGTTCAGCGCCTCTTGTAATCCATTTTACCAACTCTTTATTCTGGCAAACACACAAACGCACACACACACGCTAGCACGCACACACATACACACACAAACGCAAGACACGCCGCTCGTACTCGGTGGTTGTCCTGCAGAGGACGTGTTTGTAGAACTTTGTCTCTCTTGAAACCAAAGTGTCTCCAAATGAGAGACCTGATATTGTTTTAACCACGAGTCGTCGCAGACATTTTCCTCTTTTGTTTTGCTCTCAGCCATTGCAACGCGAAGCAAAGCTAACTCGGGTAGCATCAAACGGGTTGCCTAGGGGGCGGGCGTAAACGTAAACGGAGCCATCTGATTGGTCACATATGGGAAGGGCTAACGTAAACAAAGTAGTCTGATTGGTGACATATGGGAAGGGCTACATTTGATTGGTCAAATACTTCCGTATTAGCTTACAAAGAGTTGATTTATAGAACATATGGATACATTTCACCCCATCATTTATCGCCGTTTGACGTCTTTTGCGATAGGCCTACCGCACGTCCTGTTATCGCGATAACGATAAATTTTCGATATATTGTCCAACCCTAGTTTTATGTGTTGTTTATTAACATTAATTAATTAAGGAATAACATAAAATGACCAGGGCTGCACTTATAATATATTTTCTACATGTTTTATTATTTTCAATAATATCGATTATTGATCAATATGAATTTTTTTTTATCAATAGGCTTTTTTTCGATATCGTCCAGGCCTACTTTTAATACCAATTTGAAGAATTGTCTCAGCTTCCTGAGCGCTGTGGATTTGCTGTGCGCCTAGTGACCTCTGGTTTAGGAGCTACAGATCAGCTTGGATGATCGGTGTGGAAAGGAGAATATCGGAAATTGCCGATCACGTATTTTTCACGGAAATCGGTCAATTTTGATCGGTGACCAATCGAATGGAGCGTCCCTATTAAAAACCGTGAAGTTTAGTGCAAAGCTCCAAGCAGAACAAAACCTAAAGAACCGTTAGCGGATCTGGAGAACAACGTTTCTATAAGTTTAGTCATCAGACGATGGGCTGACAGCGTGATGAGTCAGAAACAGGACGCAGCATCGAGCCGTCAAACCGTACTACGGAACATTCAGCTAAATAATAGAAACCAGACGTCAGGTTATTGAATATTATCTTAGAACGCGTGTGAAATCTTTTGGTACTTTAGAACAAATGAGCGAACACCCTGTGCGTCCTCTGTGATGGATGAACAGAGGTCCTGTTTAACTGGCAGGTGTCACAACTTTTTATCTTTAGACAGGTTTCCTGTTTCTTTAGGAGACATTTTTATGTTGAGTTCAACTCTAACTGAGACACACTAGATTCTTTCTTTTGCACATGAATAATATTTTGTTCTTTAAAACGTCTCCATGTAGGACCTCGTCATGAGAAGCCATCTAAAGTTCTTCCTACTGCTAAAGTCTCACCCCCCCATGAAGAGTCCCGGTAATTCCAAACTTTAGCTGACAGACATGGGAGTGTTCTCAGATTTCTGTAGGCTTTGATCCTGAATGCTCCACCACCATAAAAGTGTTTACTTTCTTCTTAATAAAAAGCTTTTCCATCACCGTTTGATCCATGAGGCCGTCAAAGTGTAGAAAACTGTGTAAAACAATCCGGTCAAAGACGAGCCGGGCCAGATAAGGTCCCTGTGCCAGTGTCATGTTCTCAGATAGAGCCACCGCTTATCAAACTTCCTGGAATTTGGAAGTCATGGCGTTGATTAATTTGACAGAAACAAGAAACAACCATCTCCCCTGGAACAGAGGGGGTGGGGTGTTTGTGCCTTGGCTACCAGAACGGCTAAAACCCCTCAGATTAGTTGTGGTTCCTTGCGCCTGGACAACGGGTGTCCGGGGTCACCCGCATGTCTGGCATTCCTCCACACAAACACACAAAAACAGCCCAATGCCAGCGCGCAGAGACACACAACACGCCAACACAGCCCTCGGCAAAAACGGGGAGACAACAAAAACACTGCAGATAAAAGGAGGAGGGAGACCTCATATCATTTCTGTGCTGTGGCCTTGATGAGAAACCCCATGACCACTGCCTTACTGAGATAGACTGGAACACAGATACGCTCCTCACATGTCGACTGAAGTCGTTACTGGGCTCCTGCTCTTGATTCAATCCCTTTTCTCTTTAAATGTTCTAGAAAAAGAGTGGCAGCTGGTTTCAGCGCCCCGTCATCTCACCAGTGCCTTTTCCCGTTTTATTGATCAGAACGGAAGATTTAGTTATTACTAGGTGTAATCCTGAATCCAAACATCAGGGCTTCTATCCAACTTAATGCTTTTAATGTCAGTTTAAGCATGTTTAACGCCATCAACCTGCACATGACCATCCATGATTAGGAGCTAGTTTTGTTATTTCCACAGGTTAGTCATCTCTGAATCTGAGAACCTGGTCTGGAACAACTCCGAACCTCCTTCATTGGAGTGGTGCTGCAGGGCGGTGTTCATGTGGAGAGTGGAAGGTGACTGAGGTACCGGCTGGAGGAGAACCACGTTACCGTCTGAACACCATCACTCAGACACGTAACTTACACCGTGGAGAAGAAGTTTGCTGTCATTTAAGTGTTAGTGAGAACAGGTCACATGGTTTACTGTTATTGTACAAACTGTAGAGACATGAAGGAATAAAGGTACAAGAACCACCCTAAATACTGTTCTACTTGTCATAAATGGATAAAAGAGAATTCAACTGAAATGAGAAAAATAAGATGTCTTCATCTTGAAGAAAATATTTAACTTATGAATCTGAATCAATTTGGAACGTTTCACATCACGATTAATCGATTATTAGTGAATCTGTACAGCCCTATTATCAAACAGCATGGTCCTTTGACGCAAGCACACACACACACACACACACACACACACACACACACACACGCGCGAACGCAAAAGCAAGCACACGACGCACGTACCCCCACGGTTGTCCTGCAGAGGACGTGTTTGTAGAACTTCGTCTCTCTTGTAACCAAAGTGTCTCTAAATGACAGACGTGATGTTTTAACCACGAGGTCGTCGCCGACATTTTCCTCACTTGTTTTGCTCTCAGCCATTGCGACGCGAAGCAAAGCTAACTCAGGTAGCATCAAACAAGTTATGTAGTGGGTGGGCGTAAACGGAGCCGTCTGATTGGTCACATATAGGAAGGGCTACATTTGATTGGTCAAATACTTCCGTATTAGCGTACAAAGAGTTGATTTATAGAACATATGGAAACATTTCAACTCATCATTTATCGCCGTTTTTTTGACGTCTTTTGCAATGGGCCTATCGCACATCCTGTTATCGCCATGACGACAAATTTTTAGGGATGCTCCGATACCAGATTTTTCCTAAACGAGTACGAGTACTTACATATGAGTACTTGCCGATGTCGAGTACCAATACAAGTACTAATACTAAATCAGAAAAAACTTTATAAAATTAAATTAAAAAGTCACATTTATCTGTTTTTCCATCCAATCCTAATTGTGGCATTATTTACATGGCAGGAAGGTGAAAGGGAAGAACAATGTCTCCAGATGCATCAATAATCGTTTTATAGTCACATGAATCGTGAGGACCCTGAAGACCCCCCCCCCCCTATTTAATAGACAGGTCACAGGTGTCACAAGTTTATGAGACGTGTTCATGTCGTATGTCAACTCTAAAAGATTTCACAACAGATTTAGTTTTGGGGGGAAAGAGAGATTCACTACACTTTAATTTGCACATAAAGAATGTTTTGGTCATGGTTAGATCTTGAAAAATGAGATGACATATACTTTAAAATATCTGGTTGTATATGTTGTCCGTGGTATCTTTGCCCTCTGGTTTGTTCTCTCTCTTTTTACAGGTCTAGAAGCAGATCCTTTGTACTCTTTTCTTCCTCTGTACCCCCACCCTTACCTCGCTGTATCCTTCCCTTCATCTCCGTCTCCGTCGGGATTCAAATTAAACCAAAAGCAGTTCTAATAAAGATTTAGAATATCTATCAGGTGGAGCAGCCCCACCTGTGATAGTAAATATGTAAGGCTTGTTTTTCTTATTCAGACATCAGTTCTGATTGTTTTACTGCCGACAGGACACGAGAAAAATAAATTTAATACCTTGCAAAAACACTCATTGTGTTCAGCTGAACCACAGACTGTTAGACTGAAATAACAGGCATTAGACTTGGAATCCTGTAGCTTTGATTTGTTGAATTATTTGTCATTAACTTTATAATAACTAGGGGTGTGCCGATTCACTAAAAATCGATTAGTCGTGATTTAAAATGCTCCAAATCGATTCCGATTCATAAGTGTTCAAAATCGATTATTTATATTTATTTTTATTTATTTAAAATTATGGGAACATAAAATGCCGCCCGGACATTTTTTGGGGACGGACCGCCGGAAACACAAGATGGCTTCCGCTTGTAGATCAACAGCGCGAAATTCATTCAGTAGGTATAAGGCAGGCGTCTGGAAATATTTTAGTTTTTATAATAACATGAACGGAAAAGACCTGAGAAGATTTATTCCCGGTTACGTGAAGAAAAGTAAAATATAATGATACGAACGAGCGTCAGCGTTTCCCCGTTAACGCTGCGGGTACGAGGAGACGAACCATCAGCTGTTGCTCCAAACAGTGAATATCTGAGGAAGGATTCAAACTTTACTCAGCTCCGAAAGGAAAAAGGATTTCCGTCCATATGATCTGTTAACAACCAGGACTTTCTGCTGTGATGCGGACGCTGGAGTCCAGGTAAGAACTTCTTAGACAGGAAGTTGTAAGTTTCCCGTCCTGAGGCTGATGGCAGCAGTGCTGATGATGAGAGGCTGTAGGAACATTTACTGCTGATTTTCACGTCTATACCCTGGTATTATTAGTTTACATTTATTTGATCAGTTTAACTGTTGTTTCAAAATGTTTCCACCAGTGTTATTAGAGCTACTGTTAGTGAATTTGTTAAAACTACTTGAATTGTGGGGAAATATATTTTATTTGATGATTTAAAGTTGGATATATATTTTTTATTGTTGCTGAATCGGTGAGATCTTGTATTTTTCAAAAGAAATAATCTAGAGCTGCTGGTTCAAAAACTGTGAACGTTGTAAAGGATTTAGGTTAAAGGAAGTTTAACTGATCACCAGAGGAACTTTTCCCCTGCAGATGTCAGCTTTTTGTAGGATTTTATTTTTCTAATTACTCTGATAAAGCAAATATTTTACACTTTAGTCGTCAAAGGAGCATCTTTGTTGTTGTCTTGTTTCTATTTCTAACTCACCATGGAACATACTTTGGACGTGTTGGTGTTATTTGTGGTTTCACTAAAATAAAATATATTTCATTAAATTGTTTACATACCTCAATTAATGGAAACTAAATGGATTTAAAAGGAGAAAATAGCTATTCAAGGAAATGAAGGAAAAAAATCCTAAATGGGGAAAAAAAATGACGCGACAAAAAATGTAAAAATTGTTTTAAAATCGAATTGTTTTAAAATCGAATTGTTTTAAAATCG
>SSNR01000345.1:479884-496361 GCA_006937965.1 Callopanchax toddi
GCTCCTCCAGGGACCAATATGTGTATAAGAGACATATATATATATATATATATATATATATATATATATATATATATAGTTTTTGTACTTTTTAACTTTAAATTTCTCAGTTTTCCATTTACAGTTTTTTATTTTATTTTCCTTTTTTTGTACCTTTAGCTTATAAATTCCTATTGTTGCTTTCTTTATTTCAAATGTTTGTTATTTTGTAAATTTATTTTATAGCCTTTACTTTTTAAAATGTATTACTTTTTAACTTTTGAAATTCTTATACATTTTTTCCTGTTATTTGTCAGATGGGCTCGTCCACTGTGGACCCATCACCAGCAGGAGGTGATTGTGGATCAGACACAGCTGGGATGAGGATCAGCATCTCCGACTCTGAGACCATGGTTCTGGACCAGAAAACGGTGGATTGCCAGCTCTGGGTTAGGGGTGAGGTTCTACCTCAAGTGGAGGAGTTTTAAGTACGTCAGAGTCTTGTTCATGATGAGAGAAGGAGGGAGATCGACAGGAGGATCAGGGGAACATCTGCAGTGGCGAGGATGTGAGCCAGAGAGAGAAGCTGTAGATTTCAGATTGTTCATCTGGTCAGGTCAGGCCTCTCTGAGGAGATGTTCCAGACAGGAAACACACGCTGGAGGGAGGGTATCTTCAGACTGACCTCGAGAACATCTTGGGGTCCCAGCAGAGGAAGTGGTGGAGGTGATGGGGAGAAGACGGCCTGGGCTTCTACTGCTCCTGAGACCTGGATCTGGATAAGAGGAAGGTGGCGAGGTGAGGCTCATCGAGATGAAGCTAGATTTTTTATGTTTGAAATTGTGATCTTTAAATTCCTTTTGTTTTGTTTTAATTCAGTTCAGTCATTTACTTTTTAAACATTTGTATGGTTAGATTTGAATTTTCTGTTGATTTTTTTCCTTAAATTCCTGAATTTCTTCTTTAAAATGTATTTTATTGAGCTTTCTTTTTTAAATGTTTGTAGTTTCTAACTTTTATTCTTTCATGGCCCTGTGATGGACTGGCGACCCACCCAGGGTGTCCCCTCAGTGGAGAACAAGATGCATTTCTTTTGTGTCAGAACACTTCGCTCATAACGGAGGTTTGAGCTAACGAGGGCTTTTAGGAGTAAAACCAGAAAGCAAGTATCAAACTTCAGTAACAAGAATCCCTGCAGACACTGATGGCTGAATCAGATTCTTAACAACACGTCACAGAGGTTCTAAGAGGTTCTAAAAGGTTCTAAGAGGTTCTAAAAGGTTCTAAGAGGTTCTAAAAGGTTCTAAGAGGTTCTAAGAGGTTCTAAGAGGTTCTAACAGCAAGGCTCTCCACCGCCACTCCTCTCTGATAACATACAGTCAGTGACATGCTGTGGCTCATGTCAGAACCTTCTATCAACACAGCAGCTAACACACACACACGTGTACACACGTACACACATACACACACACACACACACACACACACATGCATGCACACACACAAACACACACACGTGCACACACACACACGTGCACACACACACACAAACACACACACATGCACACACACGTGCACACACAGCACAATAAATGCACTTATGAAGTTTCACAACAGTTTTTTTGGACGTGGACATTTTTGTCCTTAATGACTCGTTAGGAGACTCGTTAGGAGACTCGTTAGGAGACTCGTTAGGAGAGCACATTTCCTTCAGTGTTCTATTGATGTATTGGAAACAGTTTATCCAGCACAAACCAACATGATGGAGCGGAATCGTTCCGTCTGAGGGTTAAATCTAGACGATGAAGACGAGACCTGAGCGATGTGTTCTTTGTTCCAGTTTTAGGAAACGCTGCTGTGTTCTGATTATAGACGAGGCTGAGACGTTTGATATGTAAACTGCTCCAGAAGTGATCAAAACATGAATTTATTCAAGGTCTCTGACGAGGAGATGCGCCTCCTACAGGCTTTAACTTATAGAGCTGGTTTTCATACCTGCATTAATCTGTTGTTCCAGCAGTTTTCAGAAATCAATCGGAGGTTCTCCACAGCTCAGCGATGGGCTGGAGCCTAACACTCAAACGGTCCGATCAACCAGAAACCTTCAGAAGGTCGGGCTTCATCTGGGTTTGAATTTCACTGGTTTTGAATCAGACTATTGTCTATTTCAACAACTAAATTAGATACACCTTACTAGTACAAGGTTGGACCCCTTTATACCTTCAGACCTGGTCCAGAGATGGCGTTCTGCAGCTGTAGTCCACCTGTGGTCCACAGATGGCGTTCTGGTGTCTTTAAATCATGTATGGATGAACGTCTTCTTCCTTGTTGGAAAGTGGAGCTGAGATACCCAGACTACAGTCGTCACCTGACTGACAGCCACCCTACACACCTGGTGAAAAGTTCTACTTGTCACCACGGCAACGCTGGAGCTGCAGGCAGGGCTCAAGAGAGAGGTCCCAGTAATACAGGTGGGGAGCAAGTGGCAGGACCAGACAGACAGACAGAGACACGGGAGAGCTGGAAAGTCCTTTTAATCAAATAAAACTGGGTTAAAAGCTCCTAATAAGAAAATCCAGTTTAAAACATACAGAGGATGATAAAACACTAAAATGGTTTCTTTTGTTTTAAAAGAACTATATCAATAACAAATGAATATGAAAAGTTCCAAAAAGTAACTCCACTTGGTTTAAAGGCACTACTATTTACTGGACCTGCAGACCTGACGCCTGTGCAGCTGTGGGGGGGCACCCCCCGATCCCCGCCTTCGGCCCTCCAGCGGTGACCAAAGTAGTGGCTTCCTCTGCCACTCTCACAAAGAGGAGAAGAGGACCCCTCCCCTGCCTCACCATCCGTCGTTTATGTCATTTCCTCACACAGATCGCTTCCCTCTGGTGCTGCAGCTGTCATGGAGACGAGCCACCTCCCACGGCAATCCGATGGTCGACTCTTCAACCTCTACAAGCAGGCCGTCTCCCACAGTCCTCCTCTGCTCCTCCAGGGGCCACAGCTCCTCCAGGGGCCACAGCTCCTCCAGGGGCCACAGCTCCTCCAGGGGCCACAGCTCCTCCAGGGACCACAGCTCCTCCAGGGACCACAGCTCCTCCAGGGGCCACAGCTCCTCCAGGGGCCACAGCTCCTCCAGGGGCCACAGCTCCTCCAGGGACCACAGCTCCTCCAGGGACCACAGCTCCTCCAGGGACCACAGCTCCTCAAGGGACCACAGCTCCTCCAGGGGCCACCGCTCCTCCAGCTCCACCTACACACCTGGTTATAAGCTCCACCTACACCTGGTTATAAGCTCCACCTACACACCTGGTTATAAGCTCCACCTACACCTGGTTATAAGCTCCACCTACACACCTGGTTATAAGCTCCACCTACACCTGGTTATAAGCTCCACCTACACACCTGGTTGTAAGCTCCACCTACACACCTGGGTGCTCATGGGGGTGGTGACTGTTGGTTCTGTGTGTGTGAGGGTCTACTAGTCTGACATTGTGTCTTAAATTCACTATTTTCTATCTCACCTGCTGCTCTGCAGGTTTCTCTTCTCCAAAATGTGTTTACACAAGGTCCAGTTTGCTTAAAGTTATGAACATTTTTACGTTATGTTTTCTCTTATAAATCCCAAAGTTTGCATAAAAGTGACGCACACAACTTTCAGGCTTGTTTTTTGCATAAACATGTTTTATAAATAAGTAACCTGGTTATAAGCCCCGCCTACACACCTGGTTAGAAGCCCCGCCTACACACCTGGCTTATTCTCACTGCAGACATGCAGGGCCAGGGGGAACTCTGCTATCTGTCCTGAATGAGTAGAGTTCAGCCTACGTGGATACGATCTGCTGTTTCACAGATTCAGTAAAGTACTAAACTTACACACTATCTCACTGGCACTCTGTAAGTAACACCTATTAAAATGGTAAATGGCTTGTATTTATAGAGCGCTTTATAGAGCAGTAGTTCCCAAAGTTTGGGTCGGGACCCCACAGTGGGTCCCCAAACAACAAATGGGGGTCCTTGGTTGTTCTCCAGAACTAAAAGTGAATTTAAATTTATTACTAATACCATGTATGTCATAAAAAACTGTTATAAACAGTTGAATAAACATGGTATAATAGCTGTAGATGTTTGTGTTGTCATTATGTCCTTGTTTCATTAGTTTATCAGCAGTGTTTGTAGATTTTGCCAGTGATGGTTGGGGTCACGAGTCTCTGCCACTGATATTTTGTGGGCCAGAAGCCAAAAAGTTTGGGAACCACTGCTCTAGAGTGTTGAACACTCCCCAAAGCGCTGTACAACACGATCAGTCATTCACCCGTTCACACTCACACTCACACTCTGGTGGTGATGAACTACGTTGTAGTCTCAGCTGCTCTGGGGCACACTGACAGAGCCATGCACCGGCGCCACCGAGTCCCTCTGACCTCCACCAGTAGGCAAGGTGGGTGAAGTGTCTCCAAGGACACAACGACAATCTAACCCAGCTGGAGCGGGGATCGAACCAGCGACCCTCTGGACTCTACCAACTGAGCTACACGCCACCCCACCATGTGATCAACAGGAATGTCCTCCTAACCCGAGGTCCTAGTGAAGGGTACTCCTAAGTAAACAGCTGGGATTTGTGATGAGCTGAGGCACAGTCCTTCATTTCTTCTGTGTCCTGCCTCCATGATGATGAAGGGTGTGTTGGTAACAGATGGTGTCCACAGGACAAACGGAGACGCTGGTCTCACTGACTTTCCCAGAAGGGTAGACCACAAGATGAAAGGCAGGCAGACTGATTGATGGCCCTGAGAAGATGTAATGATCTAAGTGTGGACTCTGTTCAGCATGTAGGACGGTCCTGGACGGGTCACCTGGACATGACGTGGACCAGCGTGTTGTCTTTGTCTAGTTTCCTGTAGCCACGTTGCATAACTCAAAGCTAATCCAGATAAACTGAGGCTAAACGAGGATTCTACTAAATGTTTTCTCCTTTAATCAGCTTGATAAAAGACTCAGCCTTCACCTCTTACAGCAACAGAAATTCCAAACACTGCCTACAAGATTAGAAAACTGACGAAAACTCAATCAGTCCAATAAAGAACCACTGACCTTCAGTCAGGGAAGTGGAGCCGTGGGGCTGGCCTTTGTCTTATTTGTGTTAAGAGGCAGATAGTCCACTTTGTGTCCTGACATGAACATCAGTGATGCAGAATGTTTATGTCTGCCAGATCCTGCAGATTACTGATGGTGGAGTGAAAGCCAAGGCTGAAGCCAAGGCTAGCGCCGCGCTCTGCAACGTCCTCAGGCTGCAGGTCTGCTGTCAGACGTTCAGCTCATCGACCCGGTGTCACGTCAACCCGGCGTCACCGGAAGACATGGGTCCAGGGCGACATGGGCAACAGGTCCAAACTGGGGTTTTAAAGGCCAGCTTTAAACATGAGTAAAGAGCTGAGAACTGGAGAGACAAGTGAGAGCAGAAGAGCTACGCGACTTAAAAACCAGAACAAAACAAACCATGAATAGGCAGAATGAAAAGATGACATCATGTTTTAAAAACTAAAAATGTTAAAAAATAAACCACATTTATTTCTGTAGCACAAAAAACCAGGAGGTTGAACAAAGAGTTCTGTAATTCAGTCAAACCAGGAGTCTTACAGCGCAGAAAAATCTAGTCAGGAGCTTTAAAAAAAACCTCAAGATGAGGTTTCAAACCTTCCACAACCTCTCATATCCCCACATAGAAGAACAGCTCACACTAAAGGAAAAGGGCTGAGAATGTGAGGGAGCTCACGTCTGCAGCTGTTTCTTCTATTCAAATAGAATAAAATAGAATAGAACTGTCCTTTATTTGTCCCTCAGCTGAGAACTTTTCCATGCATGAAGCACACCTCACAGAGCAGTTATCAGATTTATGATCAAACTACAGAGAAGTTTACAGCTCAGAAAAACATCAGCATTTAGTCAAATCACTGCATTTCATTTTGTTGTGCAGCTTTATTTCTGCAAAGTAGACAATCTATAACATCAGCAGGAAGATAAACATGTGACATCATCATCTGGGCGTTCCCTCATCGATTAAAGAGACAGTAACAAAACCTCTGAGTCTGAAGACATGACTAAACCTGTCTTAGCTAATAGAAATAGTCCAGGACCTGAAACCAGAGACGTGTGGTCCAAATTAACGTCAGATAACGAGAAAAGAATGTCTGTTTCTTATTGGTGTCTGTAAACATCTGGTTTCAACTGTAAATATATTGATGTGGTCTGTGTGGGTCTCAGAGCATCATTAGGTTAATGAAACACCAAACCTGTCCTATACTAATACCGTCACACTGGTACGTGTTTCAAAATAAAAGCATGCTACCTGATAGCTCAGGTCGGACCAACCAGACCTTCAGATCGACAGCTTGTTGGGAGTTTGGAGGGTTTGAGGGGGACCAGACTTTGACACCAAACACAGAAACTGAGAGGTTAGAGAGTAAACATGGACTCTGGTCTGTTTGTGGGACTGAAGTCCAGATTCAAGAACCATTCATGGTTTGATTTGATTTTTGTTTCACCCAGTAAAAAGGTTTTGAATTCTGCTGAAATAAAACGTGAATTTTATTTATTTGTTAGTAAAATAAAAACAGCTTTATCGTCTTTATTTATCACAACATGAGATGTGGATCAATTAGCAGAGACCCAACTGACCTGGTTCAGGAGTTCTGGTAGGTATTCGGTCTGGATGCATTCCAGGGAGGTGGGTCTAGGGAACAGCTGATCAACATTTCAAAGCTTCAGTTAAACCCAACCCGTGACCCAGATCCTTCCTGTCCATCACAGACCACGAGAAAATCCATCCTGTCCATCACAGACCACTAGAAGGTCCTTCCTGTCCATCACAGACCACTAGAAGGTCCTTCCTGTCCATCACAGACCACTAGAAGATCCATCCTGTCCATCACAGACCACGAGAAGATCCATCCTGTCCATCACAGACCACTAGAAGGTCCTTCCTGTCCATCACAGACCACTAGAAGATCCTTCCTGTCCATCACAGACCACGAGAAGATCCATCCTGTCCATCACAGACCACTAGAAGATCCTTCCTGTCCATCACAGACCACTAGAAGATCCATCCTGTCCATCACAGACCACTAGAAGGTCCTTCCTGTCCATCACAGACCACGAGAAGATCCTTTCTGTCCATCACAGACCACTAGAAGATCCATCCTGTCCACAGAAAGAACAGGGTGCATACAGTACATAACTTGATGAATAAACTTTGGTGTTACTGAAACACCTGACGTCTTTCTGGAGTTAAAATTTTTTTTTTTCCATTTGATTTGGGTTAGATGTCTAGGAGATGGTCTCAGGTGAGAACCAGGACCCTCAGCTGGCTTTGAAGGACCTCAGAGACATCCTGGCTGAGCTGAAGGATCTTAGCAGGATGGATGAAAATTATAACTACACTCTTAGAAAAAATGCCTGTGAAAAAACAGTAAAATACTAGCGTCTGTAGCTGCCAGTATTTTACTGTCAATTTACAATTTCAATCCTGTAACTTTTTAAAAGTATTTTACCATTAAAGTAAATACTGTATTGAAGATAAATATACAGTAAGGTACTGTTGTCTGTTCCAGCCAGAATGTTATTTTATATTGAGTTTAAATACCATATTTACTTTATAAGTACATTTCTGCAACAAATTCAGTGAAACTCTTACAACATCTAAATGAGGCGGCATAGCTCAGAGTGGCAACCGGAGGGTCGCTGGATCAATCCCCAGCTCCAGCTGGGTTTTGTCGTTGTGTCCTTGAGCAAGACACTTCACCCACCTTGTCTACTGGTGGTGGTCAGAGGGACCTGGAGGGCGCCGGTGCATGTCAGTGTGCCCCAGGGCAGCTGTAGTTTATCACCACCAGTGTGTGAATGTGAGTGTGAATGGGTGAGTGACTGTTTGTGTTGTACAGAGCTTTGGGGAGTGTTCAGCACTGTATAAAGCGCTCTATAAATACAGGACATTTACCAAAACTGTAAAGACGTTTTCTGGGACAGGGTGTACCACAAACAAAACTATAGCTCACAAAAAAGTAAAAATTGGTGCAGTTTTCAAAAAGTGTAAGCCTTAAGAAACAACATAAAAAGGCTGAAACGAGTAACATAGGACAGAATATTTATTTAAAGGCACCATTTAGCAATAAAATACATGCAGCTGAATTCTTTCAAATCAAAATAAAAACACAAATTTCCATGCCACAGAACACCGTAAATAAATGTCCTTTGAACTAGAAAATAGCCATGGCTGCAATTACAGTGATATAAAAAGCAAAGAATTACATGTTGTAGTCTTTTACATTATCTTTCTACAAACCTAAGATCCCCCAAACCCTTTTCAAAGAAAATACAAATGCTTTGTTGAATTATTGGGGAAAAATAAGCCCCAAAATAACATTTAAACATGACTGTAGGCTTGAACATGAAAATCTAAACTGTCCTGAACAGAACTTTAAATAGTCAAAAACAAGAGATGTGAACAGGAGGGTCAATCACTGTTTTTAGTCTAGATGAGGCTGAGCTGATAAACTCCACCCCCTCTGACAGGTTTTCTGATTGGTTCTGACTGAGGGAGCCGTCCAGAATGGAGAAAGAATGGAGAGGACAGTATAATTAGAATATGAGTCATTTATGGTAAATCTAGAAAATATATATACACAACAACAACAACTAACCTGTATGAAGTGCCACTCAAAGTCCATAAGATTTGTTATCAGGGTAGAGACATGTGCATTCACTGTCTGCTGTTTCTTTTGGACTGCCTTCCCTGTCTTTCTGGACACCACCTTCCATGGCAGGATTTTGTGTCTCTTTCTGGGTTGATCCCAATAAAAAGAAGAACAAGTAATATCAGAAAAACTTACAGGATAAAAACAGTGTGTCACTTTCAAAGCAGCAAGTACCTGTAACATTAAAGAGGTTCTTTATCTACATCCTGAAAGTATTCACATTCTATCACTTTGTCCACATTTTGTTATGTTCCATCCAGCCTCATTTCAAAATGGATTAAACTTGTTTTTTCAAAGGATTTCTACAAAAAACATCACAAAATGACAACAAAAGGTTGTTTTTGACAAATTTATTGAAAATAAAAATGAGTTAGAAATCAAATGAACCCAAGTATTCACAGCCTTCGCTCAGTACTTTGTTGATGCTTCTTTGGCAGCAAAATAAACCGTCCGTTCGGACCAAACGATAGGATTGGCTAAAGTTTTTAGAGAACTTGTTAAGAGACTTAAAAAAACGTTAAAAGCTACATTGTTTACCTGGCTGCAGATATGAGCTATAGGCTAAACTATGACAAATAACATAACAGCAGTGTCTGGTGGTCTAAATATTGACTTTATACAAAACAAAACCACAATTTACATGTTCAAGACTGATACACTTACCCTTAGAAGCTTTAACACTGGAGGATGGATGCTGATGGTCGACATTGAGAATGCCTAAAAAGCATGTGCTCCAAAGGAAATACTGTATTAAACTGTTTATGGCCCTAATTTTCCAGCCACCGTCACTTAACAGAAAAAACATCAGATTTAACATTATTCTACTGTCATTTGGAAAAACGGTATGTTACTGCTAGAATTCTGCTGTTAATTTACAAAAATTTTTAAGAGTGTAATCATAGCATCCAGCCCATCCAGAACCAGTCTCCCTGCTGGATCTGAGTCCTGTTTTCATTTCATTGATTGATTTACATAGCGCCTTCCCATCACCAATCAAGACAGCCCAAAGCGCGGAACACGATCAAATACAAACAATCAATAAAAAGTGATAAAACAGAGCAATTCAAAGATAAGATCAACAAGCCAAGTGCAAAGGTATTTTCAGTGAAGAGACAGTAAGGTGACATCAACAGAATCAGTTGGGCTCTAAAAGATCCCAAGGATGTTACTTGTTTAGTTTCCCACGGCAGATGATTCCCCAGCTTAGCAGCGATGGTTGCAAAGGCTCTGTGCCTGCGCTATAACCTCAGCACCACCAAGAGGTCTTCATCAGCAGAGCAGAGACATCTAGAGGGGGCATGTTTCTCCAGGAGGGATGAGAGGTAAGGGGGAGCTGTCTCTGTTTTCTCCATCAGTTCAATCTGTTGCTGCCGGCCTCCATTTATTTTCCATCTGTGTTTTCCAACAGGCTGTTTATCGAATGCTGAACCAACGTTTCATCGAACATGACCTGAGCTCTCAGACATTCTTAATTAAAAGAAGAAATTCAGAGTAAACACTGAGAGCACAAGGACAAGTTGATGAATCGTCATTCTTTAGTTTAATTGCACTAAATGCCAAAAGCTCTCTGCTTTAATGAGGAGTCGGCCATTATCACCGGAGGCTCTCTCTCCTCACAAGGACGCATAATGAGTGGGCTCACCTGGTGCCTCGTCTGCTCAGACGAATGTTTTCACTTTACTGCAGAAAATGACTCATTTAAAGTTTGTTTATAAAGACATAATTTAACATTTAAACTTTTAATGAGCAAAAACAGCAACTAGAACTGAGGCAGCTCTGATCACCTATCAATAAACTATCAATTACCTATCAATCACCAATCGATCACTATCAATTACCTATCAATCACCAATCAATAAACTATCAATTACCTATCAATCACCTATCGATCACTATCAATTACCTATCAATCAGCAATCAATAAACTATCAATTACCTATTAATCACCTATCAATCAGCAATCAATAAACTATCAATCACCTATCAATAAACTATCAATTACCTATTAATCACCTATCAATCACCTATCAATCACCTATCAATCACCTATCAATCACCCATCAATCACCTATCAATCACCTATCAATCACCTATCAATAAACTATCAATAAACTATCAATTACCTATCAATAAACTATCAATTACCTATTAATCACCTATTAATCACCTATCAATCACCTATCAATAAACTATCAATTACCTATCAATAAACTATCAATTACCTATTAATCAGCTATTAATCACCTATCAATCACCTATCAATAAACTATCAATCACCTATCAATCACCTATTAATTACCTATTAATCACCTATCAATAACCTACCAATCACCCATCAATCACCTATCAATCACCTATTAATCACCTACCAATCACCCATCAATCACCTATCAATCACCTATTAATCACCTATCAATAACCCATCAATCACCTATCAATCACCTATTAATCACCTATTAATCACCTATCAATCACCTATCAATCTCCAATCATCAATCATCAATCAATCAATCAATCAATCAATCAATCAATCAATCAATCAATCAATCAATCAATCAATCAATCAATCAATCAATCAATCAATCAACCTGTCCAGTGCGGTATCTGGCCAGTGGAGGGCAGCAGAGTGGTGTTGGATATAAAACTGATCGTTTCTGACCCACTAAACAATGAGGTCATCGTTAACGCTCTAGATAGCTTAAAGTGTAAAAAGTGACTCCGTTACTTCAAAGCTGCACTACAGTGTTTCAGATGGTTCCGTCTAAACATGTCCTGCAGCTAGAGCCCTCCCCCTACTGCCGTGTTTACAGCTGGATTATCAACGCCTTCATTGATGAACGTGCGCCACTAGCGGGCCAATGAGCTACAACACATCGTTTACATGGATCATTCTCACCTTGGGCTGTTTATTCACACAACTGTGATTGATATCTGTCTACGTAGCCAGATGTCTAACACTGACTGGAACTCTATTCTAATGATGTGGGGCTGTATGGGATGAGGCGGGCTTAGCATAAAAAAAAAAGATGTATTGTCTTTTCTTATATCATAGAACAGGGTCAGACTATCAGATATGGATTTCTTTAATAATCATAATTCCTGACAGGAGGAAAACTCCAGATTGCATCTTCTTAACTTGGTTGTTTTGATCCTGCCAACTGATTGGTTGGTAGTGTTAACAGGGTGGGAGGGGTTTATGAGAGATTTTTTTATGGGAGGAGCTTAACATATCTTTATTCTCCAAGGCTCCAGGTTAAAATCCCCTTTAGGGGTTAAAATCCTTCTTCAGGTTCAACAACTCAGACCTTTATGTACGTTTGGTGTTAATAAAACCCTTAACGGAGAGAAAAACAAATAAAAACAGATTAAAGCATCAACTCCCTCCCCTTTAAGAGAAGCAGCTCTGACTCTCTGACCCTGATTAAACCTGTTGTTCCAGCTGCAGCAGCTCAGCCCGTCCGGTGGAATCTGCCCTATTGACTTCGTTCAAATAAATAAAGTCAAACATTAAAACACAACTTTAATTTACTGAGATAAAAAAAAACTTTAATCTGAAACTTCAACTGTTTTTCTGCCTTTGGAGCAAAACCTTTGGGGAGCTTAAATCATAATCATGAATCATTAGAGCATGAATCTGACATTTATAGGTCATGGTCCTACAGTGGGTCATGACCCTACAGTGGGTCATGACCCTACAGTGTATCATGGTCCTACAGAGGGTCATGGTCCTACAGTGGGTCATGACCCTACAGTGTATCATGGTCCTACAGTGTATCATGGTCCTACAGTGGGTCGTGGTCCTACAGTGGGTCGTGGTCCTACAGTGTATCATGGTCCTACAGTGTATCATGGTCCTACAGTGGGTCGTGGTCCTACAGTGGGTCATGACCCTACAGTGTATCATGGTCCTACAGTGGGTCGTGGTCCTTCAGTGGGTCGTGGTCCTACAGAGGGTCATGATCCTACAGTGGGTCACGGCCCTACAGTGTATCATGGCCCTACAGTGTGTCATGGTCCTACAGTGTGTCATGGTCCTACAGTGTGTCATGGTCCTACAGTGTGTCATGGTCCTACAGTGTGTCATAGTCCTACAGTGTGTCATAGTCCTACAGTGTATCATGGTCCTACAGTGTGTCATAGTCCTGCAGTGTGTCATGGTCCTACAGTGTGTCATAGTCCTACAGTGTATCATGGTCCTACAGTGTGTCATAGTCCTGCAGTGTGTCATGGTCCTACAGTGTGTCATAGTCCTGCAGTGTGTCATGGTCCTACAGTGTGTCATGGTCCTACAGTGTGTCATAGTCCTACAGTGGTCATGGTCCTACAGAGGGTTGTGGTACTACAGTGGGTCATGGTCCTACAGTGGGTCATGGTCCTACAGTGGGTCATGGTCCTACAGTGGGTCGTGGTCCTACAGTGTATCATGGTCCTACAGTGTGTCATGGTCCTACAGTGTGTCATAGTCCTACAGTGTGTCATGGTCCTACAGTGTATCATGATCCTACAGTGTATCATGGTCCTACAGTGTATCATGGTCCTACAGTGGGTCGTGGTCCTACAGTGGGTCATGGTCCTACAGTGGGTCGTGGTCCTACAGTGGGTCGTGGTCCTACAGTGTATCATGGTCCTACAGTGTGTCATAGTCCTGCAGTGTGTCATGGTCCTACAGTGTGTCATAGTCCTACAGTGTATCATGGTCCTACAGTGCGTCATGGTCCTACAGAGGGTCATGGTCCTACAGTGTATCATGGTCCTACAGTGTATCATGGTCCTACAGTGGGTCGTGGTCCTACAGAGGGTCATGGCCCTACAGCGGGTCATGGTCCTACAGTGGGTCATGGTCCTACAGTGGGTCGTGGTCCTACAGTGGGTCGTGGTCCTACAGTGGGTCATGACCCTACAGTGTATCATGGTCCTACAGAGGGTCGTGGTCCTACAGTGGGTCATGACCCTACAGTGTATCATGGTCCTACAGTGGGTCATGGTCCTACAGTGGGTCATGGTCCTACAGTGGGTCAGGACCCTACAGTGTATCATGGTCCTACAGAGGGTCATGGTCCTACAGTGTATCATGATCCTACAGTGTATCATGGTCCTACAGTGTATCATAGTCCTGCAGTGTGTCATGGTCCTACAGTGTATCATCGTCCTACAGTGTATCATGGTCCTACAGTGGATCGTGGTCCTACAGTGGGTCGTGGTCCTACAGTGGATCATGATCCTACAGTGGGTCATGGTCCTACAGTGTATCATGGTCCTACAGTGGGTCATGGTCCTACAGTGGGTCATGGTCCTACAGTGTATCATGGTCCTACAGTGGGTCATGGTCCTACAGTGGGTCATGGTCCTACAGAGGGTCATGGTCCTACAGTGGGTCGTGGTCCTACAGTGGGTCGTGGTCCTACAGTGTATCATGGTCCTACAGTGTATCATGGTCCTACAGTGGGTCATGGTCCTACAGTGTATCATAGTCCTACAGTGGGTCGTGGTCCTACAGTGGGTCGTGGTCCTACAGTGGGTCATGACCCTACAGTGTATCATGGTCCTACAGAGGGTCGTGGTCCTACAGTGGGTCATGGTCCTACAGTGTATCATGGTCCTACAGTGTATCATGGTCCTACAGTGGGTCGTGGTCCTACAGTGTATCATGGTCCTACAGAGGGTCATGGTCCTACAGTGGGTCATGACCCTACAGTGTATCATGGTCCTACAGTGGGTCATGGTCCTACAGAGGGTCATGGTCCTACAGTGGGTCACGGCCCTACAGTGTATCATGGCCCTACAGAAGGTCATGGTCCTACAGAGGGTCATGGTCCTACAGTGGGTCATGGCCCAACAGTGTATCATGGTCCTACAGTGGGTCGTGGTCCTACAGAGGGTCATGGTCCTACAGTGTATCATGGTCCTACAGTGGGTCGTGGTCCTACAGTGGGTCATGACCCTACAGTGTATCATGGTCCTACAGTGTATCATGGTCCTACAGTGGGTCGTGGT
The DNA here is from genome assembly GCA_006937965.1 of Callopanchax toddi. Lineage (NCBI taxonomy): Eukaryota > Metazoa > Chordata > Actinopteri > Cyprinodontiformes > Nothobranchiidae > Callopanchax > Callopanchax toddi. Next base: position 494,617 of record SSNR01000345.1, read on the forward strand.
CCTACAGTGGGTCGTGGTCCTACAATGTATCATGGTCCTACAGTGTATCATGGTCCTACAGTGTATCATGGTCCTACAGTGGGTCGTGGTCCTTCAGTGGGTCGTGGTCCTACAGTGGGTCATGGTCCTACAGTGGGTCATGGTCCTACATTGGGTCATGGTCCTTCAGTGGGTCGTGGTCCTACAGAGGGTCATGGTCCTACAGTGTGTCATGGTCCTACAGTGTGTCATGGTCCTACAGTGTGTCATGGTCCTACAGTGTGTCATGGTCCTACAGTGGGTCATGGTCCTACAGTGTGTCATGGTCCTACAGTGGGTCGTGGTCCTACAGTGTATCATGGTCCTACAGTGGGTCGTGGTCCTACAGTGGGTCATGGTCCTACAGTGGGTCAGGACCCTACAGTGTATCATGGTCCTACAGTGTATCATAGTCCTACAGTGTGTCATGGTCCTACAGTGTGTCATGGTCCTACAGTGGGTCGTGGTCCTACAGTGGGTCGTGGTCCTACAGTGGGTCATGGTCCTACAGTGGGTCGTGGTCCTACAGAGGGTCATGACCCTACAGTGGGTCATGACCCTACAGTGGGTCATGGTCCTACAGTGTGTCATAGTCCTACAGTGTGTCATGGTCCTACAGTGTGTCATAGTCCTACAGTGTATCATGGTCCTACAGTGTATCATGGTCCTACAGTGTATCATGGCCCTACAGTGGGTCATGGTCATACAGTGGGTCGTGGTCCTACAGTGGGTCGTGGTGCTACAGTGGGTCATGGTCCTACAGTGTGTCATAGTCCTACAGTGTGTCATGGTCCTACAGTGTGTCATGGTCCTACAGTGGGTCGTGGTCCTACAGTGGGTCGTGGTCCTACAGTGGGTCATGGTCCTACAGCGGGTCACGGCCCTACATTGGGTCACGGCCCTACAGTGTATCATTTCCCTACAGTGTGTCATGGTCCTACAGTGTGTCATAGTCCTACAGTGTGTCATGGTCCTACAGTGGGTCGTGGTCCTACAGTGTGTCATAGTCCTACAGTGGGTCGTGGTCCTACAGTGTGTCATAGTCCTACAGTGGGTCGTGGTCCTACAGAGGGTCATGGTCCTACAGTGGGTCATGGCCCTACAGTGGGTCATGGCCCTACAGTGGGTCCTGGTCCTACAGTGGGTCATGGTCCTACAGCGTGTCATAGTCCTACAGTGTGTCATGGTCCTACAGTGTGTCATAGTCCTACAGTGTGTCTTGGTCCTACAGTGTGTCATAGTCCTACAGTGTGTCATAGTCCTACAGTGTGTCATGGTCCTACAGTGTGTCATAGTCCTACAGTGTGTCATGGTCCTACAGTGTGTCATAGTCCTACAGTGTATCATGGTCCTACATTGGGTCACGGCCCTACAGTGGGTCACGGCCCTACAGTGTGTCATGGTCCTACAGTGTGTCATGGTCCTACAGTGTGTCATAGTCCTACAGTGTGTCATGGTCCTACAGTGTGTCATAGTCCTACAGTGTGTCATGGTCCTACAGTGTGTCATAGTCCTACAGTGTGTCATAGTCCTACAGTGTGTCATGGTCCTACAGTGTGTCATAGTCCTACAGTGTGTCATGGTCCTACAGTGTGTCATAGTCCTACAGTGTATCATGGTCCTACAGTGGGTCACGGCCCTACAGTGGGTCACGGCCCTACAGTGTATCATGGTCCTACAGTGGGTCGTGGTCCTACAGTGTGTCATGGTCCTACAGTGGGTCATGG